>CM062818.1:1984893901-1985350714 GCA_031772625.1 Pinus tabuliformis
ACCAATTCCAAGCTCTACAGTTCAACTCTGAACTACGAATTAGTAAACCTAGGAACCGATGATAAACCACAAAACATTAATCTAGGCATAGGCCTAGCCCCTGAAGAAAAACTAGCGTATATTCGTCTTTTGAGACAATATAAAAATGTTTTTTCCTGGAATTACGATGAGCTGAAGACGTACGACACTTCTATCATTCAACACACTATTCCTATGATTGACAACGAAAAACATGTCCAACAAAAACTGAGAAAGATCCACCCCAATGTAGAAAATCATATAAAAACTAAGCTAAATAAGTTATTAAAAGCCAGAATAATTTTCCCCATCAGACATTCCAAATGGGTCTCCAATATGGTACCCGTTAGAAAGAAAAACAGAGATATTAGAATCTGTATCGATTTTCAGAATCTTAACAAAGCTTGTCAAAAAGACAATTTTCCTCTTCCACCTATGGAACAGATATTACAGGCAGTAGCAGGCTCAGAACTAATGTCTTTCTTGGACGGATTTTCAGGATATAATCAAGTGCTGGTGCATCCCAATGATCAGTTGAAAACCACATTCAGAACTAAATGGGGCACATACGCATATCGGAAGATGCCATTTGGTTTGATTAATGCCGGCGCTACATTTCAAAGAGCCATGGACATCGCATTTAAGGGTTTAGTCAACAAATCTGTAGTGATTTATTTGGATGATATAACAGTGTATTCCAAGAAGCGAAGCGACCATCTCAGAGATTTAAAACAAATTTTTCAACGATGTTTAAGGTATGGGATTTCACTTAACCCAAAGAAATCTTTTTTTGCATTAAGTGAAGGAAAACTTCTAGGATTCATAGTGTCAAAATCCGGCATTCACATTGATCCTGACAGAATCAAAGAAATCTTTGAAATATCCCTACCGCATAATAAAAAAGCCATGCAATCTTTCCTTGGTCAAATCAATTTTGTAAAGAGATTTGTACCAGATTTTTCACGAATTGTGTCTCCTTTGCAAACCATGATTAAAAAGAATTCAACTTTCAAATGGGGTCAAGATGAACATGAAGCATTCAACCTGATCAAACAAGCTATTATTAATGCTCCATCTTTAGCAACCCCGAATTTTTCAGAATCTTTTGTTTTATACACATTTGCCTCAGAAAAATCATATGCTACGATTCTAACCCAAGCAAATCAAGAAAAAACAGAAGCTCCAATTGCATTTTTTAGCTCAAATTTACAAGGTGCTGAACTCAATTATTCAGACGTAGAGAAACAGGCCTATGCTGTTTTCAAAGCGGTTAAATATTTCAGACCTTTCTTACTCAAAACCCATATTAAGATCATAGTACTGTTTCCAGTGGTAAGAAATCTTCTAGTACAGAAGGATATGGGCGAGAAAAGAGCAAATTGGATCACTGCTTTACAGGAATACGATCTTGAGATTAAACCAACAAACATTGTAAGAGGTCAAGGCTTCTGCAAAATGTTGGCTGGAGCATCGCAAATCCCTGAAATTTCATCTGAAGAGGTACAAATGTATGAGGTAAGCCTAAACGATGCAGAATCATTGTATGTTGATATCATTTATTATCTTAAGATCGGGTATGCTCCATCGCACCTGGATCACACTAAGAAAAGAGCTCTGAGATTGAAAGCTAAACAATATCAGCTCATAAATGATATTATTTTTAGAAAGAATTATGATTCTGTTCTTCTTAGATGTCTTGAAAAAACTGAAGCCGAAAAAGTTTTGCAGGAACTCCACAATGGACCAGCAGGCAGACACTATGTTGGAGATGCTACTGCACATAAAATTTTACGTGCAGGATATTACTGGCCTATGCTGTTCAAAGATTCACACAGTTACGTGAGGAAATGTCAAATCTACCAAACAACTGCTGGAAGACAAAAGAAGCCGTCCCTGCCACTACAACCGGTAAACATCGAGCAACCATTCAGCCAGTGGGGCTTGGACATAATAGGTGAGATCGTTCCTCACTCTTCTAAGCAGCATAGATACATCCTCACGGCAACAGATTATTTTACTAAATGGGTTGAAGCAGTTCCTCTCAAGACAGCTAATTCTGAAAATATTATCGAATTCATAGATCAATTTATAATCACTAGGTTTGGATTGCCAACGGCTTTAATGTTTGATAATGCATCATACTTTTCTGGAAATGCAATGACTGAGTTTGCACTTAAAAGAGGATTCAAACTAAAATATTCGGCCAATTACTATCCGCAAGGTAATGGGTTAGCTGAGTCAACAAATAAAAACCTAATCAGGATTATTAAAAGAACGGTTGACCAGAACCAAAAGAATTGGCATAAAGCTTTGATAAATGCTTTATGGGCAGATATAATAACAAAAAAAGCTTCGAGCGGCACTTCCCCCTTTAATTTAGTTTATGGGAAAGAAGCGGTTCTTCCAACTCACTTAGTCATTCCCTCTTTGTCTTTAATACAATACATTGATGAAGTACCTACTTCCTCCATACAACTAAGACAAATGGAAATAATTAAATTAGAAGAACAACGAGAACAAGCTAAGAGAACCCATGCTCATCATCAAGCGCTAATAAAATCCTCTTTCGATTCAAACAAAATGACGAGAATAAATTTTCAGATGGGAGATTTAGTTTTAAAATGGTATAAGGCTCATGAAGAAAAGGGCAAACATACAAAATTTCAAAAGATGTGGCTTGGTCCTTTTTAGATTGTTGAAGTCATAGGTCCATCAACGTTTGTCTTACAGGATCCAGCAAGTAGAAGGGATTCTTTGCCTGTTAATGGTCAAATCCTTAAAATATATTTTCCATAGAAGATTATTCTTCTATTTTGTAGAATAGTTTTGTCTTTTCTTTTTTCCCTTTTTCATAATAAAACCGGTTGTTAATGGTTACTATCGGTATTCGAGAAAAGACACCAATTCTCTTTCAGATTTTGAGCTTTTAGCTTGTATAAATAGAAAATTTTTGAAAATCTGATCTTTATTATTGACAGATACAGTTAAAAAATTTAGCCTAGATATGATATTAGTTTCAACTTCAAAAATTTTTGATGAAAGCAACCTTTAGCGAAGGAATTGTTTTATATCAGCACAATGAAAGGTATCAATAACAAAATAAAGATTCTCTGTAAAACTGCTGTTTTCAAACTCTATTATTGTCGTCCAGAGCTTTCTTAAGGAAAACAATGATATCCTCCCTGTTAAAGATAATCGCAGCATTCAGAGGGACAATCCAAGAAACACTATATCTCAAAGAATAAGAGGTCTCATCACGAGCCAGCTTATCATGATCACAGATATTATAACTTTGTTGACTTTTCCAAACACTGTCCATCAAAATAGGGCAATGACTCAAGATTATTAAAATCAAAATACAAGGGGTCTCATCACGAGCCAGCTTGTTCAACAAAAGTGTAAATCAAGTGAATGACTGTGTCATAATTTGGCTACCAAACCAAGACATTGTTCTTTAAGAATAAAAAAGGAAAAAGTGTCAAAGTGGATTTTTCTTTGAGGGTTGTAGATAACCTTAAACAGGATAAAGGATCATTGCTGGGTAACAGGTAACCCTGTTGAGGCTATAGACGCCTGCTGGCAGTAGAGGCTCTACCTATGGCAAACGAGCATATTTTAAGGCTAGCACACAGAGAAGACTTTATTTTATCTTTACATGACCAAGTAATGGCTGATGTAGATACAAGGACAAGCCTGAGGAAGCAAACAATTAGAAAAGAAAGAAGTTGAAACAAAATATCATTGATAGAATGAGGCATAATGTACTCTATCTGTCCATAACAAAGTTTATATTTATGACAATTTTTCTGTTTTGGAAGTTTAAAGAATTCAATAGAAAAGCAGAGATAACTGGTTCTTCCAAGTGAATCGCCATTGTTGTGACCACCAACAACCCCCCTACTTCTTTTAGTATTAGCAATAACACTAAAAGAAGTGGGGACCCTTAGTAAAAAATCCAAAAAGATTTTATAATTTTTTTTTTGTATTATACTCCTCAAAAAATACATCACACGGAGAAGAGTGAAGCATTTCTTTATGAGCACATTAAAACAACTGCGAAGAAGCGGCGCTAAATTCATCACATCGCATACATTAAGAAGCGCCCATAAATGAGAATATTAAGAAATCTCTGATGGCCAATATGCGACATCGCATATCGCAACGTCGCATAAACAACACACGAATAACTTAACAAATTGCAGCGATCTGCGATCTGCGATGCCACGATAAAAGCGGTCTATGATCTTGCGATCTGCGATAACTGCGATCTGCGATAAATGTGATCTGTGATCAATGCGATCTGTGATCTTGCAATGCTGCGATCCGCGAGTCGCAAAAATCACCCATCGCAAATTTTCCTCGGCTCAGCATTCAAGAAAAATTGTCCCTAAACCAAAAATTGGGCGTGCGCCTTAAAGAAGATTAATGAATGTACGCCAAAGTATCCATGAAGGACAGTTTTGTGTTTTTCGAAGAGTCAGTTCACTGCGGGTGTCATGATTTTATACTTTCATAGAGCTTAAAGCTTGTCAAAATTTACTATCATTACTCTTTTCCTTTGCGTGAACTACAGGAAACATCTAAGGAAAAAGGGAAAGTGCCAATGCTCAGAGAACAGGGAAGAGATGCCCTCATAAACAGATACCGCATGCAACAGAAACGCAGATTTCAGAGTGTTACTGAACAGATGCTGATATCAATAGGCGATTCGACACTCAAGGTCAAAAACTCACAAAAGCAGCATGTTTGCAAAATTCTGAAGCTCATGCCCGGTAAAGGAAAAAGCGCTAAAGGCAGAAAACGCACCAGAAAGGCCCAGATCAAAGAACAGAGGCAGTTTTTGATGCGCGATTAGCGCCTAGCGCTAATCGCGCATCGCTAAGAAAATTGTTCAGAAAGCAAAGTCCCTAACTTTCTTAGTCATCCACGAGTCTGGAAGCCAAGATAGCAAAAGCAGAGGCAGTTTAAGAAGAATCTGGGTTGTTACCAAGCATACACGCAGTAAATTCGCCCAACCAGAAGATGATTCTCGAAAATATCTTTTAGTTTACTAAAAAGAGGTGCCAGCGCTTGCCATTTCTATTTTCGTAGCTCAAACAAAAGCAGAAGACGACCAGCCGACTCTTCCCAGGCAAATGTTGCATGCTTACAGCACTAAGGAGCAAATGCAGAAATAGTTAGAAATTAGATTCAATTTTTAGAAATAAGTTTGCTTAGATAAAGGGCGGTCATTTTAAACCGTATTCGAAATTTATGTAATTAAGTTATTTAGTTAGCAATATTTAAACCCTTCTCATGCATTTAGAGAAGGGTCCAGAAATTTTTCAAAAACTTGTTCTCAGAACATGCACTTCTGCACCCTCAGAGGAGGTTTTGATGAATGAATGGATCAAGGTTTATTAATTTTTGCATTTGATATCTGCTACTGATGTTGCACTTCTATACTCTTAGTAGATATTAGAACAAGGAGAGATAAATCATTGTTACTTGAATCTTATGAGTAGGACCAATCATAAATGGTACTTTTATCTCTTGTCCATTTCTGCTTATATTCTTAAAGTGATATACAGTTTTTAGTTGTTTATATGTTATTGCATGAATGTGTGAGTTACCATTTGGCACTTTTGTACGGTGGAGTCATTTATTTATGTTTGATATATGAATAACTTATTATGTGATATGTTGTTCACAACTGTTTTGCCTAACTTTTTATGCAAATTGGTTCATCTTAATTGATTTCCATTCTTATGATAGCTGAATGATCTTTATTACCAGTTATTGTTTTAAATCTCTTTAGATCGCATAATAGAAGAAATACACCCCGGGTTAGCATAGATTAGATGTGTTGTTTTCATTATATTACAATAGCATAGAATTAGATTAAAGTAGCTTAGATTAGAACTCTTAGATCAACATCATCCAACTTTGCACACACACACACCCTTAGATTGGGAAACTGGTCCCATTATCCCCAGTCGGACCCGCTATACCAAACGGATAAGGAGCTGCCAACCAAGGTCCGGACCGGGTGGGTATCCCCCTTGTTGTCGACCCGATTTTCGGGGCTTCAACAGAACCTAATGCACAACATCTAGAAGTCTAGGCTAGAGACATATTCCGGCGTCGTAAAGCCTGGTAACTATTGTTTTCATCGTAGGTTGGGTGATTCCTCCTCTTTGATATGACAAGAGCTAGCATGGACTTCTACTCCCATTGTACCGTCGAGTATATATTGGGAGACCACAATAGGCTGATATCCTTTATCCTTAGGAAGCCGTGCCTGTCGCCCTATCGATCGCAATGCACTAAACACAGCATTCGGGAATATTAACTGCCGTACGTAAAGTCCTCAGTAATTTCTGTATAATTTACCACCGAGGTGTATATTGCAGTCTTGTGATTGGTTTGGTAATCCCTCTGTCTAGATTTCCAGAGTAGTCACTTTCATTCCTTTTCAGACTCCTTAAAAGAAAAGGTCCATCTGAGCACTTGTCACTTCAGGCTCATTAAAAATCGAAGGCAACTAGAGTCATCTTTAGCTTTTTCTCGACTCTTAAAAATTGAAAAAGAAAGTTGTGTCAAAGCGCCATAAAATTAATTTAATTCAGAATAACATTTTCCCCTTTTTATTTTAAGTTGATCGAGTAATCCGTAATCGTGGAAGAAAGTCAATCAAAACCCTGTCGTTCACGGAGACTAACGATTCAACCGTCTTTGACTCTGGAAAAAAAACCATTCCGAGCCAATCGATCTCATTTAACTGGGTCAAAGTCTCCTGGTTTATTTGAAACTTGTGTTTCAACATCCTCAGAGACTCCAGTTACTCCAATTATTTCTGGTAGTCCTGCCTCTATAGAAGAAGTTCCGCAATTACAAGAGGACATTAGAGTTGATCCTAGTGTAACAGTAAACACTTCTATCCCTGAACCAGCTCAATCTAGGGCTGATTTGGAAGGTGTCACCCCTCCAACATTTGTCGCTGCAGAGTCTATACCTTCTTCGGCACCAGAAATATTTTACAGACCTAACAGTCTACCTCTTCCACCTGGATTGATTGCTATAGAAGAGATAGTGGAGGATCTTCCACCCAGTACTCTATTTCATTTTGGAACTGGTATCCACTTACATCCTTCTACTACATAAGTTAGTTCTTTTTCATTACAAGTTCCTGTCGAATTGCTAGGAAATATTTTGGATAGACTCAATATGTCTGAACAACCGTCGACATCTAGGACTGTGTCATCTGATACAGTAGTAGCAGAACTTCCTGCCACTACTCCAACAATGTTCGCTGGTATACCATCTGTCCCAACTAGTTCTCAACCACTAGATGGAGTCCACCCAGGGACTGTTTCAACAGCATGGTCTGTTCCTATTTGTTCATCCGGAATCTTATCTAGAGTTTCTTATGTTGAGACTCAACAAATTGATCCTTCACATCAGTATCAATTTGGGCAGTCCAGTCTCCAAAGACCAATTTACCCTTTGAACACTGGATTGCCACCATATGGGGGGCAGTATGCCTTTTCATTGTTCCCTCCAAGGGAGCAACCATATGAGAGTTTACAACAAAGTTCGGGTCAAGCTGGAATTACATCTAGTGGTTGGGTTCCAATATTGCCTCAACAACTAAGAGTTGTATATTCAATACAACAAAATCAACCTGTGTCGAACATTCCCACTACACCGGCTATTGTGATGGTGTAGCGGGTATAGGCGTTGCCTGTTGTATGTTAACCTCAAGTCTCTCAGGTCGTAATACAACGGTCTCTTATCCCCATGACTGAATCACGACTGCCGATTAGTGGCTCCTTAACTGAAGCAACTCAGGCTCAAACAGGTACTATCACCCCTCATCTTGGTCAAAAATTCAGTATTGGACAACGGCAAATGGTCTAACAGCTATGGCTGGTGCAATATCAACAACCACAATTCCAGCAAGCTTACCGAGCACCTGAGAAACAAAGCTTTACAAGTAATGGGCAACCGTATATTGAAAACGGTTACCAACAATCATATTATAATGGTTATGCCCATCAACCTTATCAAAGTTATCAGCATCAAAAACATTATGCTAGTATGCAAATACCCACTGCTCAAGCGATCCCATCTTATCCTGGGTATGCTTCGCCAAACCTGAATCAATAGTTGCCCTTCGTAGCAACTTCAGAATTACCAGATCTAAATTGGCTAACAAATGATCCAATTGCTTACGCCCCTTGGTGGCCAACGATTCCTCATAAACTTCCGTCATATATTCCTAAATTCAATGGAAATCCGGGTGAAGATCCATCGAATCATGTGATGACATTTCATCTATGGTGTTCATCCAACACCCTCAATGATGATTCAATTAGGCTTCACCTTTTTCAACGAACGCTAACTGGTACAGTAGTGAAATGGTACATCAAATTGCCTAGAGCTTCATTCGATAACTTCAGCGCCCTTGCCACCACCTTTTTAACCCATTTTCAGTTACCCATAAGGTACAAAATAGGAACAGAACTCCTTACCAATTTTAAACAGACAACAGCCACTCACATATCTGATCATATTCATGAGTGGCAATGTCGTCGTCGAATGGTAAAGACATATGTTCCTGATCAGCTTCTAGCTGAATGGTTTATTAAGTCATTATTACCTTCTATTACAGAAGATGTGGCGAAGGGAGGAGTCTTCACTGAAGAGCAAGTCATTTCTTGTGCACAATATCTAGACTTGATCTATACTTATTCTGGCATGCTCTATGACAAAATTCCTGATGCTCCTAGACCAGAATTTTCTGTTCCTCCCTCTCCTAAATCGAACAGGGACTATCATGCCGGTGACAGCATGGTTGGCACCTCAAGTACGCAAACCGAAAATACTCCATCTGGTAAAGCCCTTGCAGTTTCCAGTAAAAAGGCAAATGACAAACTTCCTGCCTCGGAGGTTAATGTCATGTCGATTGACAAAGGCAAAGAACCGAAGCAACCAGGGGGCAAGAAGAAAGGGGAAAACAAAAAGAAGAAATAAGAAGATTCGACTCCTGAAAAATATTCTGAAAACCCTTCTGGGAAAAAGAAACCTAATCGGCCATGTCACATATGCGATGAGGACCATTAGACGAGAGATTGTCCGCATAAAGCTGAGATTAAGAAATTCTTTAAGAGTTCAAATACCTCAGCGATGTTGACTTATTCGTTTCCAAACCCAGAAACAAATCTAGTTGCTAGCGACAATGCTTCCCCATCCCAAGTTCTTATGTTATCCATTTCAAAACAACAAAATGATGCTTTGATATCGAAAAGGAATAAAGATTATGGCAATCCATAGATGTCGAATAGCAAGGCTACAGATCAACCTAGTAGTTCGACAACAACTTCGACAGAGGTTGCGCCACCCATCATTCCTGAGCTAAAAATAAAGCCGCCAAAGGGAGTAGTACACAAATCGACATTTAATCCTTGTGCTTGAGCAGCACAAAATTATAATATAGTAGAGGATCTCGCCCAATCGCCATCTGCTATGTCGACGCTTGAAGTACTGCAAAATTGCCCCTCCCAAAAGCAGGCTCTATTATCAGTGATAGGTGGGATAGACCCAGCGGATTCCAATCTTGTGGCCTTTAATCATAAAGGATACGAACCTCAGTTACCAGCTCAACTCACTTTCCTCATATAAGTGAAATCCCTCAACAAAACTGTTCATCGAACAATTATTGATGAGGGGGCATCTACCTGCATTATGTCGATGAGTTGTTGGAAAACTTTAGGCTCACCACCCTTGTCAAGATCATCAACAACATTAAAATAATTCGATGGAAGAACATACACCCTGTACGGGATTTTAAGTAACTTGCAAGTTGAACTAGGGGGAAAAACAATAGAAATTGATGTCAAAGTTATCGATGGAAACCTCAATTACAATATCCTATTGGGAAGGCCCTGGATTGATGCTATGGCTGCTGTTGTGTCAACATACTTTAGAAAGATTTCATTTCCCTTTCAAGGAGGAATTCCAATCGTTGATCAACAAAGCTTCCTCCCCAACAGTTCACAAGTTATAGGAAGCATTCCAATGATCCATGGAAGCTCTCATTCACTTCAAAATGTCGAAGTAGGCCTCCTAAAAGACCCTGCCTTAATGGGTACTTTTGCCCTACCGCCTCCGATTAATCTGGCGGAAGTGGCCATGGTGGAAACCTGCAATATGATATCTTCCATATCTACACAGATATAGAAGATTTTCGAACATTTTGTTAGCATGGATCATCAACAGGTGTTACCTCCAAGCCCAATATAAATTTTGTAGCAATCAATTTTCTTGGCCTGGGCGGCAAACCAAAATCAACGCTTATCGAGTGTTTGGATAGGTAGGTCTAAGGAATATGGCACCTCTTCAGATCCTTGGTCCCATGTACATTCTACAGACGAAGGAATTATTCAGTCAATGATGATAGGAGAGGCACCATGGGAAGACTACCACCATCGTTCACATCTTCCGGATTACAGCGAAGATTATTCCAGCGACCTTAATCATCCTTCAGTTTTTGATTTTCTATCAAATACTGTAAATATGATGGATTCCAAGCGAAATTTGTCCAATATTGAAGAAACTATCACCATAAATATCTCGACCAAACCTCATGTTGTAGAGAATATTCATGTCGGAAAATCTTGTTCTTCTGCAGAAATGGAAATATATTGCACTGTCTTTCACGAATTCAGAGATGTCTTTGCATGGTCATATGAAGAAATGCCAGACATAGACTCAAGTATAGTTGAACACGAAATTAAGATGTATCCAGATGTCAAACCGGTATGACAACGACTTCTGCAGGTACACCAGAAGAAAGTCGCTACCATCAAGGCAGAAGTTGAAAAACTTTTACATGCTGGTTTCATTTACCCGATTCCTTTAACTGATTGGGTATTGAATATTGTTCCTGTGATGAAAAAGCAAGGAACGATTAGAGTGTGTGTCGATTACAGGGATGTAAATCAACCTTGTCCAAAGGACAACTACCCTAAACCCTTCATCGACCAGATAATCAATGAATGCACCAGATGCGAAATCTTTTCATTCATGGATGGATTTTCCGGGTATAATCAAATAAATATCCACCCACAGGACTAGTTGAAGACTGCATTTATATGTCTGTGTGGCACATTCACGTACTGCAAACTACCTTTCGATTTAAAGAACACAGGGGCAACTTTTCAGAGGGCTATGAACTACGCATTCCATGAAATCAAGAACATCATTCAACCATATCTCGACGATCTACCAACTCATTCACGAAAGCGGCCTGACCATCCACAACATTTGAGAGCCATATTTCTACGTTGCTGACACTACAAGATACGACTCAATCTGCACAAGTGTGTGTTTTGTGTCAATTCTAGTCATTTACTTGGTTTCGTGGTTTCTAAGGATGGGATTCGACTCGACCCATGTAAGGTTCAGGCAATCATCGACATGCCTCCACCTTCAAATTTTATTTATATTTAGAAACTCCAAAGGAAAGCAAACTTTTTGAGGAGGTTCATTCCAAATTACGTCAAACTTGCTAAAGTTTATACGCGTCTTTTGAAAAAAGAAGTTCCCTTTAACTGGGATTAGGTTGCGCAAGCTTCCTTTGATGCTCTAAAGGAATCCCTAATAAAAGCATCATTAATGTACGCTCCTGACTATCAAAAAGACTTTAACCTGTATCTAGCTGTAGCAGATACGACCATCGCAATGGTTTTAGTTCAAGAAGACAATGGAATCGAACATCCTGTCTATTATTTAAGTTGAAACTTAAATGATACAGAAAGCAAGTACTCCTATGTTGAAAAGTTGGCTCTTGCAGCTGTTCAAGCAGTACAAAGATTTCGACACTATATCCTCTTTCGCAAAACTACCATTTTGTCAGATTGCAACCCTATGACTTACATTCTGTCGCACTAGTTACTTGGGGGAAAATATTTGAAATGGATAGCTATTTGCAAGAGTTTGATCTGGAATTTGTAAAATCCAAATCAAAGAAATCTCTAGTATTCGCGGAGTTACTATGCGACTTGCCATTGTCGTCCAACGATTCAACATCCAAAGCATCAATCGTGGATGAATCTTTGTTTTTGATATCGTCAAGCGATCCGTGGTATGGAGATATATTGATCTATCTCCAAACCCAAACATTTAGGCCTAATACCTCTCGCTCTGAACAATGACGTACTCGATACGAAGCAAAAGACTACATGATCATAGGGGATACACTTTACCGTTGTGGTATTGATACAGTTCTACGAAGGTGCCTCACCCATGAGGAGGCCGAAAAAGTCCTGAATGATTGCCATTCAAGCGTGTGTGGGGGCCATCAATCTGGTTACGCTACGGTGAAAAAGATCTTACGAGCAGGTTACTTCTGGCCTACTATGTTCAAAGATTGCATAATCGCAGTCAGAAGTTGCCATGCTTGTCAAATCTTTGACTGCAAAACCAGAATACCACCCACACCTCTGCATCCAGTAGTTGTTGTTGGGCCATTCGCCAAATGGGGCATAGATTTCATGACATGTAACCCCACCTCGGCTAGGGGGCATGGGTATATCATAGTCGCAGTTGACTATTTTACAAAATGGGCCGAGGCGATGCCTACATTAAACAACAATGGTGAAACGGTTGCTCTTTTCTTTTTCAATCATGTAGTCTCTAGGTTTGGTGTTCCACAGGCTATAGTCACAGATCATGGATCGCATTTTCGCAATCACATGATGGTTGAATTGACTGCCAAATTAGGACTATCCCATGATAGTTCTACTCCATATTATCTGCAGGCTAATGGACAAGTTGAAGCAATCAACAAAGTCCTTAAGCGCATGCTACAGAGAATGATTGGAGCCCACAAACGGGATTGGAATTTAATCCTGTACTCAGCTCTATGGGCATATAGAACCTCAGTAAGAAATGCGACTAGGTTTACACCCTTTCAATTGGTGTACGGCCTGGAAGCTGTCTTACTGATTCAGTGTGAGATTTCATCTCTCAAGCTCGCAGTTGACCTTCTCCCCGGAACTTCAGAGGAAGAGGCTCATTTCTTGGAACTAATCCAACTGGATGAAACTTGTCGTGATGCCGCCTTGGCTAATGAAGCTCATAAGAAATGAGTCAAGGCGCAATTTGACAAAAATGTCAAACGTCGTGTCTTCTCAGAAGGTGACTTGGTCTTACTCTATGATCAGGAATCCAATAAATTGGGAGCAGGTAAGTTCCAATCATTGTGGATGGGTCCCTACATTTTTAAGTGAGTATTAGCAAAAGGAGCCTACGAGCTAGTAGATATGATGGAATTCCACTGTCGTGACCCCGAAACAGGTTGTACCTTAAGCATTACTATGCTTAACTAAGTGTAGTAATCTCTTTATATGCTTTTGTTATGTTTTTGTTTTCACCAAGAGTGATCGTTTTGGTTAGGTAATCCACTTTTTCATTTGTTGCAGATGTTGAACCTATTGGAATCATTTGTTGGATATGCCGACAGAGCTAGTCGTAGTACGCAGAACCTATCTTCTGTAGCATGGGCCATTTTTGATCCAAGCGGCAAGTTAGTGAGTTTCAGAGGGGTATGTATTGGTCGGTAAATGAACAACATCACTGAATACAGTGTGTTGATAGAGCTTCTCTCTGATGCCATTGCACATGGCATACGCCGACTTTTTGTCAGGCTAGACTCACAACTCATCATCCTACAACTTACTTGCATCTATTCCATTTGGAATCCAGCTATCTATCGTATGTTCCTAAGGGTCAGGATTTTGGAAAGGCAGTTTGATTCTATTCAATATCAACACATTTCCAGAAACTTAAACACATTAACTGATTCATTAGCTAATTATGTGTTAGATAGACATTTGCAACATTTATAAAAGAAAAAACATGTCAATCAACATTGGCATTAGGATCATATAACTTAACCAAAATAAATCTTCGAAAATAAAAAATATATATAATTGTTTATAGTCTTTTACAAAATGTTCTGTGTCCAAGACAAAATCAGTCATACGACCCAAAGACTCAAAAATGCAGGGAAGCACCCTAGACTAATGGTGTTGGTGATAGCAAGTCAACGCCTGTGCGATCATACGTAGGAGCCTAGTCCATCGACTCGGCACGCTAATGATATGGCATTGTAATCTTAGAGGTAACTTATCGGTCCTCACATCATGAATACCAAGGGTGAGACCCTCAATCTGATCCTGCAATACTGCAAGGGTCTCGACTACATCCAGATAGCGAAGGATAGCCCTCCCTACAGCCTCTCCTACTGGAATGGCAGCTGCTACCTTCGGGCGTGCTGCTGGTTGCACTAGTCTGATATCTACACAAAGATATGAGTTTGATTAATCTAGATAACATTTAAAAAACACAAGAACATTATAAAAGCAATAAATAGAGATATGGTCAGATCTTTTTACCTATAACACCCCACTGCTTGCCAGCTGACAGTACCAAATCTGGATCACCCCGGAAATCCATCCCAACATATGGGTACTCGGCAAAGACCATCTCCTGATGGTCGAACCACTCAAGGAAGGTATCAGAGAATGAAATTTGTGACTGAAAATTATGTCTGGACATGAGATCGACCCATCTCTGCATCTGTGGTTTCGTCGCTGCAGGCAGTCTGAGTGAAATGTACTATGGCTGCATCAGTGGGATCCTCTCCAAGGAAAAAGAGGTCAGAATAGAACCATAACCAGAGTTCTTGGATCTTCTGTTCTTCACCTTGGTGAGTTGTTCTTTTATAACTAGAAGTACTACATCACACCAGTTGAATACCTTTGGTTCAAGGCATTCCAGAGCATACTGCATATAGGACCTGTTGGCCAAATGAAGAGTCGCACTACCAACAAATCTATCGAAGGTGAATAAGATAGTCCTCAAGTACCAGTCCGTGACATCTTGAATATTGATCTTGCCATCCCTGCTTGACTGTGATCCATCTCTACAGAATCGGAGAATATAATCCCTCGTGGATTCACCCCCATGGGCGGATCCTGAAAGTGAGAGGGGGGCACCACGCCTCGATAAACCGGTCAAGAAGTAGATATCCTCAACTGTCAAAGGGATGGATTTACCTCGAATCTGGAACACTTGGTTGGTAGGATCCCATGCATCAAGAAAATATTGCAACAAATTGATTTGTTGCCTCATGCTAGATATGCGAAAGAATTTGAGCAAGCCACAGTTCCCGCAATGTAGTCACCGTACCTGGATCATGTAAGGAATAATATCCTCTTCTTCATGCTCACGTTCATGCCATGTAACAACCATCTTGATCCGATGAATCTCTAAAAGACAAACAAGAGAAGAATTAAGATCCTGATTTGGGCAAAAACAGGCAAAATTTCCATGAAAAAGTAGTGCATGTTACGCAGTAATTTGTCACTGTCTCCCTGTCAGTCTCTCTGCTGTGTCTGGGTTTCTAAATAATCAAGCCCATGCCCTCTGAATTGGCCAAATGACCCACTTTGCCAAAGTTTTTTTTCCAGCGCGACTGTTATTAAAATACCTGCGCTGATCGGCGGCTTATAGTGTATTTGATGCGCTGCCAGCGCGGAAGTACACGGGATTCCCGCGCTGGTCGAATTTCATGAACAGCGCACGCTTTGCTTGTACTAAGCCGCGCTGACACAGACTTCTCTGTTATAGTCTTGCGACGTCAGCGTAGCAGTCCGGTTATGTACCCGCGCTGATCCTGTTTGGGCGAATTTGTTCTAACAGCCAACCTTCTAGATGCCTCCAGACCTGGTTGTTGGCCTTCTGAGTATCGCCCTCCCTTCCATGGCATGTTTATTCGTCGTTTGCCCCTTCTTCCTTGGAGTTGAGCTCATCCTCTTACCCTCTATGGAGGCTCCTCTTCTTATTTAAACCTCTACTTTTTCCATGAGCAGCGAGTTTGGATTGTGTGGATTTTATAGAGCTTGAATTGCTGCTAGTGTGCATTTTGATAGGTAGTTGGTGTGACAAGTGTGGATTGTTGTAAAGCTTGAGGAAGATTGCATAGTGTGACTTGTGTGAGAGAGAGAGTTTGTCTTGAGAATCCCATCTCCAAAAGTGAATAAAGGCTGGACTCCCCAGCGGAGTCGCCAAATTGTTACGGAGGTAAATCCTCTCTGCGGACAGAGACGATCCCTACTAGCCCACAGCGGGTCTAGTAACAATCACACAATGCTACCACGCAGGTTCCTAATTGCAATTAAAAGAGAGGTAAAGAAGACCTACTTGAGTTCCAACGCTTATGTTTGATGAAGAAACTTTGTCCTCGCTCCTTCGCCCTGGCTGGTCACAATCCTTCATGATCCTGGTGAATGGATACCTGCACACACGAAGAGAGATACAAATACAAGCGTGAAATCTAATAAAAGCAACCCTACATCAGTCAGAAAGGATGTAATTCACATTGACCATCATGAGACAAATGAGAATGGAACCATAACAGTAGTCATCTATTATTAATGATAAATACAGAGAAGAGTACAACCAAATGTTCTGACGTCGAAACCTTCTCAGGAGGGTTCAGCCAGCAAGTCTCTTAAGCATTCACTTGTTTTGAGTTTGTTTTATTGCTCTCTTTTGAAGTTTGGGGATTAGTCTGTTGTTTTTCAAACTTTCTGGGTTAATCTGGGAAGTGTTTTAATTGTTAAAGAGACCCTTGCCTTGGTTTGGGAGCTTTTTGTTTGATTCTGTGTGTTTTTTAGCGTCAGCGCGCTTTTATTTAAAACAGTTGCGCTAGCATCGCTTGCCTGTTTCTTGAGTCTCGCGGTCATCGCGCTTTCTCACTGAACAGTCACGACGGTTCTGAAATCGAACTAGCGCGGTAATCCCGTGTCCTTCCGCGCTGACAGTGCATAGTTGCTACGTGTGGTTTCCTATCAGCGCACAGTTGCTGAGCGCCACCCGTGTTGATACCTGAAAAATTGAATTTGTTCAATTTCTCCTCCTGGGCTTGTTGGTTTGGTTATCCCTTGTTCTTTTCACCTGGTCTATCACTTGTTTTTCACTGTTTGAATACTGAAGAACTTATTTCGGGGAGTTTTGTTGAGCAGACCTTGTTTTTGTGTCTCGTGACCTAGTTTCACCATCCTGTTTTCACTGGATTGGCCTTGTTTAGTTGCTTGTTCACAAAGATCTCTTTGTTGCTTGACTTTACTTTCGCGAGAACTTTCCTTTTGCTTGGTTCTTATTCCACCTTGTTAGACTTCAATCACCTAGCTTTTTCAAGTTTTGTTTTCCTCTTGATTTGGAGAACTTTTCTAGGGTTTTGGGTTTTGGTTGTGGCGTGCATTGAGTGATTTTGATTTTGTTTGCTCAGTGTTGTTGTCTCTCAAAATTCGTTTAAGAGTGCATAGTGCCATTGGAAAAGAAATCAAACTAGTATCTTTTGCGTTCAAATAGTTAATTGGAAAAAGAGCATTTCATTGATTTATGTTCTCAAAAGAAAAAGTTTTATTTCATTGCCGTTAGCTGCATTAGGTTGCTTGTTTGATTGTATTCGTTTTGTTTGATTGAAAATTCTCAACCTTCTCATAGATAGAATTCATCGAACGAAATGATGTCCTTTGGCATGTAGTTTGCATCTAGGTAATTGTGAGAGATCATACGGTAGGACCTGAAATCGAAACTTAACTCAAGATCAACCATAAAAATGAATTGAATGAACATAAAAATCGCATTGGAACATAACGCAAACATCTAGAGGTCTAGGCTAGAGATGTGTTCCGGCGTCTTTAAACATAGTCACTATTGTTTCACATTACGGTTGGGTGATTCCTCCTTCTGTGACTCGATAGTGGTCTAATACGGACTGTGCTCCCACGTACCGTCGCGTATATAGGGCAGACCCCAGTAGGCTTTTATCCTTGATCCATAGGAAGCCGAGTCTGCCGCCTTGTGAACCGTAACGCACCGAACACAGCATTCGGGAAGATTGACCGCAGTACGTAAAGTCCTTGGTTCTCAGATGATTGCCAAGGTGTATAAGCGGTTTTACGGGTTGCTTGGTAAACCTTTTGCCTAGAAATCTCCAGAGTAGTCACTTTTGATCCTTTTCGGACTCCCTAAATGAAAAGGTGCCAGTGAGCGTCTTGTCACTTCGTGCTCATTAAATATTCGAAGGAGACTAGAGTCACCTTTTGTCCTTTTCTCGACTCTTAAAATATGAAAAGGTCAAGTTGTGTCTGTGCGTCTTAAAATTCATTTGGCCACGATAACATTTCCTGATTAGATCTTATGTGTGATAGTTTTGAGTAGGGTTTTTATCGTTAGTTTCCTTTAGGGCTTCTTTGGGGTTTTGTCATCCTGGCTGACCCGTCAACTCCTGTTTCAAGTGATCAAGGTTCTCCATCTTCTTCCCCTCCTGAGGTACCAGTTGTAAGCGATACTCTTCTGATTCTCCCGAGTATCCAGCCTATCAACGTAGGTGCCCCGGGTGACGAAGATTACGAAGAGGATTGGAACCCTATCTGGGAGCCCGACGAGGACGATTTTCCGGCCACCCCAACAAGTGTCTCGTCTCCGATATCGACTTCCCCCATGGATGAGACATCTTCTAGAACAAGCGAGACACCTGTGGTGTCAAATATTGACATTCCCATCCCAGCTACTTCTCCACTCCCTCCACGGTATTCATCTGTGAGGGATAGAATAGCTGCCAGAATGCCTTATACGACTATATGGGATCCTAGTCTCATTTCCACTACGGGACCTTTTCCGTCGCAACCCCCTAATACACCCGTTACCTCAGTTCCCACAAATCCAACCGTTTGCGTAGCGTATTCGACTCCGGTCGTTAGTGCCGTAACGACGTCATCATCGAACTCTGGTGCTAGCCCTCCTCACGACCAAGTGAGTAGTGGCCAGCCGGAACTTTCATCTAGAGTCATCGATCCTGCACAAAGTGCTCAGCCCTCTTCTGGTCCTGATCCAGGAGCAGGGCCGTATGATGCCCATGGGCAGCCCATTGTGGACCCAGATTACCAAGGTCCACTCTTTTATTATGATTCTAACGGTCAGTACCTCGAGCGCGTTCAATCCACACCCCTTCAACAGTTTGTTGAAGTCTCGGTACCATTAAACATTGTTTATGATCCCGTTACTCACGTTTTTCATGGGGTCCAGGCTATTCCTGGACAGCCTCAAGGACCACCCCATCTAGGCCAGCCACCTTACGTGCAAGCCCCTCAAGGGCAACCACTTTATGGTCAGTCTTACCCAGGAAAATCTGGGGGCCCACAAGGACAACCCTACCCGGGACAACCTTCGGCCATGGGAGGTCCATCCTTTTCCTATCAGAGTCAACCTTCTGGTTATCCGGGGCAACCTGGTACCTAGCAAGGTTACCTTTCTGGACAACTAGGACAGCCTTACGTTCAGCAAGGCCAACCTAGTTTCCAGCAGGGTTATCCCTCTCGACCTGCTGGACAAACTTCCATTCCACAAGCTCAACCAGCAGTCCAACAGGGATATCCCTCTGGGCAGGGGGGGCAACCCTACGTATAGCAGGGCCAACCCACTGCTCAGTTTGGTCATCCTTCCGGGCAAACGAGCCAGCCTACTGTTCCACAGCAAGGCCAAGCCAGTGTCCGCCCTAATCCTCCTTCTGGACAAGCTGGCCAGCCTCAGGGCCAACCAGTCGTCCAGCCAGCTCGACCATCTGCTCCGCAAGGACAACCCTTGGTTGTACAAAGACAACCCGGCACCCAACAAGTACGTCCTTCTGGGCAAGCAGGGCTGTCCCAAATCCAACCAGGTCGACCTTCTGGCCAGATGATCGTAGCCCAGCCCGTTCAAGGACATCTCTCTGGGCCTCAAACTCAAATGAGTTATCAAATGCAAGCTGGGCCACGACCTCAGCCTTCATATCAAACCCAGCCTCTTTATCAGGCTCAGTATGGGGCCCAGCAGACTTATGGCTACCAGCAACCCCAGGGGCAAACTCACTTTACCCCGTATCAAAATTACCAACAACCGCAGGTCACTGTGTACCAAAATTATCAGTATGCCGCACCTGCCAGACAAGTTGCTAATCAATGGGGTGTTGGGGGGCAGAACCAAGGTCAAATGACCGCATACGGACAAAATCCATATGGACAAAATCCGTATGGCCAGAACCCCTACGGACAAAGTCCCTATCAACCTGGTCCTTTTGGACCAGGTCCATCCGGACAAAGTCCATGGGGGAAACCACCACCTGGGTAGAATCCTGGTGCTCCTTCTGTCCCACAGCCACAGATGTCCTTTAACCCGCAGTTGCCATTTTTAGCGACGTTGGAACTTCCTGATGTGTCCAAACTGACCAATGATCCGATTCTTCATAATCCGTATTGGCCACCTGTTCCAACCAAAATACCTGGTGATTGTCCAAAGTTTGATGGTAATGCAGGAGAAGATCCTCAAGCTCATGTAATGACTTATCACCTCTGGTGCTCATCGAACTCATGGCTTGATGATTCTATCCAGCTTCGCCTCTTTCAAAGAACTCTCACCGGTTCAGCCGCTAAATGGTATATCGAACTTAATCGCAGAACTTTTCAAGACTTCAATTCCTTGGCTATGGCATTTCTTACTCATTTCCAGTTACCCATTCGGTACGAGACTGGGACTCATCTTCTCACGTCTCTCAAGCAGACTACGGCAACACATATCTCTGATCACATCCATGAATGGAGAAGGCGTCGTCGGTTGATCAAGTTCTGGATACCTGATCAACTTCTCACCGATTGGTTCACGACTTCCTTTGTCCCCGCGATCGCGCGAGACATCGCTATGGGAGCCTGCGTAACTGAAGAGCAAGCTATTGCGCGAGCTCAGTACCTTGACTTGGTATACTCTCAGTCAGGTACTCTTTATGATATTTTGCCAGATGCCCCAAGGCCTGGACAGACCAAAACTCCACCAAAACCATCTGTTGATGGAGTCATTGGTTCTGTGAATTCGTCGTCAAAGAAACCCTCCGCGAACCCTGGGAAGCAAAAGCAGAATGCTTCTAATGAAAATGCTCCTCAGGGCCAATCGAATTCTAGAAGTACCTCAGAGGTTAATGCCATTCAGTCCACTGTGGCGGACAAATCCTCGAAAGGGAAAGGGAAGGGGAAAGGAAAAGCTAAAAATGAGACTAAACAACCCAAGCAGGACTCTTCTAAAAATTCATCTGAAGATGGAGCTAAGCGAAAACCTAAGTATCCTTGTCTCATCTGTGACGAGGATCACTACACCAAAGACTGCCCTAGGCGGTCCGAGGTTAGTCAGTTATTGAAAGGCGCTCCTGGACCTCCTGCTGTGTTGAAAGAGCCTTTCCCTTCTCAACAGACTCAAATGGTGGCCGACCCATCTCAATCCTCTTCCTCGTTCGGTTCTCAAGACTTCATGGCTGGCACGATCCCCATCCATATTTCCACTCGAGTGAAATATTATCCTTCTCATGCCGGGAAAGAGCCGGAGGTTCCCTCCAGCGCTCCTCCGTCCGGTTCTGGTCCTTTACATATCGAAAGACCCAGCACCGAGACGATCCCCCGACCCCCTCCCAAAGGAGTACTCCGGAAGTCATCCTATAACCCTAATGCTCGTGCTGCTCAGCACTATAGCATTGTCGAGGACTTAGCTCAGGCTCCGTCTGCTATGTCCGCGTTAGAAGTCCTCCAGAGCTGCCCCTCACAGAGGAAGTCCCTGCTATCAGCCATTGGTGGCATCGACCCGGCAGATTCGGAGTTGATTACTTTCGATCTCGAGGGTTTTACCCAGAGACTGCCTCACCAAGTAGCTTTCCTTATACAGGTCATCATCAATAGCAAAACGGTTCATCGTACAGTTATTGATGAGGGTGCCTCAACCTGCATCATGTCCGTTGCTTGCTGGAAGGCTATTGGTTCTCCTGATTTGAGTCAGTCTCCCACGACGTTAGAAGCCTTCGACGGAAGAGAATCTTGCCCTTATGGTATTCTCCAACGTTTGCCAATTTCTTTAGAAGGTAAGATGGTAGAAGTAGAGGTGGAAGTTGTCGATGCAAATCTTACTTACAACCTCCTCCTCGGCCACAGCTGGACGTACGCCATGCAGGCCGTGGCTTCCTCCTTGTTCCGTGTCATCCGTTTCCCTCACCAAGGGAAGATAGTCATGCTGGACCAGCTCTCTTTCTTCGCCTCTTCCTCTGAAGGTAATGTGCCGTTTGTGGAGCATACCTCCAAGTCGTTAGAGAGTGTGGGAGCCGGACTTTTCAAAGATCCTGCTTTAATGGGAGTCTTTCCCCTCCCACCTCCAAATCTCACCTCTATAAATATGATCTCTGTACGTTCTGATCCCTGGGTCCTTCCTCCCCCGAATCAGGAAGACTCTTGGGGCGATATGATGCTGTTGAGTCTTGCCAAGCTCAACTACATCGAGATTGTCGCTGCATCGGCTCCACCCCCTGAACCTGCTCTTCCGAGCAGCGTTCTCGATTCATATGGTCATGTTCCTTGGCTCAGAGAAAATGATACTTCAGACCCTTTGAAGGAAATTTTTCCCTCTGATGAAGCTATCATAGAGACCATGTCTCTTGACTATCCGGGTTTGTGTCGATTGGCATTGGCCGCCGTGTGCGCCGTCGAACGTTTCCGTCACTATATCCTGTTGCGCACTACGACCGTGATTTCCGACTGCAACCCTATGACGTACATCTTGTCGCGTCAGCTGCTGGGGGGCAAGTACTCGAAGTGGATTGTCATCCTCCAAGAGTTTGACCTGGAATTTACTGCTACCAAGTCTAAGAAGTCTCTGGTCTTCGCTGAATTGTTATGTTATCTGCCATCCTCTTCTCCACCCCCTGTTCCTGAAGAGCATATTCCGGACGAAACATTGTTCTTGATCAGTACCCTCGACCCTTGGTATGGGAACATCATCATATATTTGCCGACGTCTTCCTTCCATCCTAACGTGTCGAAAGACGCTCGACGAAGGATTCGTCACCAATCCCAACCCTATCGCATTGTTGGCGATGCCCTATACCGCCTCGGCGCCGACTCTGTCCTCCGCCGATGCTTGACTCTAGAGGAAGATGAGCAAGTGTTGAATGATTGCCACTCTGGCGCTTGTGGCGGTCATATGTCCGGGTATGCTACTACTCAGAAGATCCTCCGTGCTGGTTATTTCTGGCCCTCTATATTTAAAGATTGTATCCTTGCCGTTCGTGCATGCCATGAGTGCCAGGTCTACCACTGGAAGATGCGTGCTCCCCCTGCACCACTGCACCCTGTCATTACCGTAGGTCCATTTTCCAAATGGGGCATCGATTATAACTCTTGTAACCCTCGCTCGGCCGGGGGGCATGGGTTCATCATCGTCGCTGTTAACTCCCAGGTTGTTCCCTATGACTCCCAAGGGAATACGGCTGGGGTAACCACTAACCAATCTTTGGATTGCAGCTTCTAGCCAAGCTGTAATCAGAGAGGGCTCTCTCTTTATAATTTGTCTCTGTTATGATGGTGTTTTAGGCTAGTTATTATGCTCAGGTTTCGGTTTATGTTTTGGTTGAAGGATTTCTTTCAAATCTTATGATATAGTGTTTAGATTGTGAAATACCATTGGGCAATGGAGTTTGGAGTTTGTGAAATGTTTTGATATGCTGGACTGGTGGTGTTCAAACTGCAGGGCCTATTGTGTATTCTAGACAAACAAAATTAGCTTAAATGGTGATGTATGTCAACCAACAGAAAGCAATTAAGAATTTTCCATTAAGTTGGTGAGGTGAAAGTGAGCACACTGCACAGGAGCAAAACTTGAATTCCTGTAACAGAGGCCACGGTGAAAGGTGTATTCTGAAAATGCAGCAATTAAGAATTACACTTATCTAGATTACAACCGAAGAAAACATTCTTAAACAACACAGATTGAACTCAGGGTACTCAGTGAATAAATCCTGAAAGTTATTCTTTTTCCTTGTTGCTTAGTATTGAAAATCAGAAAACATGTATGAATCTTAACAAAACAACTAATAGACAGAGAGAGTTACAGAAACTTATTGTATGGTGAAATACACAGGAATCCAGCAGTCATCAACAGACACCAAAACGCATTCAACAGCTCAGAAATCCAAGAAATTCCATCACTTTCTTTATTCCACTTCTGAAAGGATTACAGCATAAGAATTTCTTTAGGAGAAATCAACAACAACCCTTGCAATCTTATGCAAAGGGGACTTTATAGGAAAGCGTATACAAAATATCTCAGGCATTGAGTCATCCGAGAGAGAAAATATCTTCACAAAATTTGTTCAGAAAGTAGAGAAGAAGTTATTGTAGCTTTTAATGCAGCATAAATGCTCTTTATGTTTGTCAGAGGGTAGTTTGACCTTTGGAGGTCATTGAGTCGGTTGCAATGCTTAACTTTAATGCTGATAACTGCGCCTTTATTTCTTGCTGCGCTGTATTTTCTCGGCCCTGCCACCTGTAGTCTTCTACTTCTGCTTTGTTGGCTGATCCCTCTGCTGAGTTGGCTCAGCTTTGATCCGCTGTGCATGCTGATTTTGTTAAACTTTGCTTTGCATGATAACTGATACTTTTAAGAAACAAAATTTATTAAGTGACTCCTTGTTTACAAAATCTTCTGTATTGTGCTTGTCCACCATTCTTGCGTGGGGAGCTGATGCCTGAGAATAGCATCCATTGTTTCCTCTGCCTCTGTGTACTTGAAGAAATTGGGAGCCACCTCAAACAAGTGATTGATCTCATTCATTATAAAAAACAGATTCTCGACTCTGTTGTAAAGAGACTGTCCTGTGGCTGGCCCTGTTTCCTCTGAGGTGCTGGGCTTATCACTGATCTGGTTGGTGGCAAATGTGTTGACCCTTTTAGCATATTGCTCATGTGTGAACAATCTCCCTGCGCTGTTCAGTAAGCCAGGGAGTCCTCTGCTTTCTAACACTTGAAACTTTTCTAAAAATCTGTTCACCTCAGTCTGCATGTCTTGGGTTCTTCTTTCCAATGTCTGTACCAGATTTCTAAGAGTAAGAACCCTTTTGATCAGTTGGACAGTATCAGTCCGGTTTGTAATTCCCATGATGGCTAGCTGAGAACTTGTTTTATGATTAAGTACATTGATCATTCTAGTGGCCACTTCAGGCATATTGCTCAATTGAGTTCTTGCTCTGTGAATCTCCCTTTGTGCCTTTGGGATGAGCTCCAGCTGCTCATGGATTGTCTCAATATATGGCCACTGCTCATTGATAGATCGACCAATGTTAGCCCATAGTACTATTTTCAGTTCTGCCACCACTTTGTCTAACTTGAGCTCATTCTCTAGCTCTTTTATTTTGTTTTTGAGGGCTTTCACCTCCCTGTCCTTCTCTGCCACAGTTTGTTTGGACTTATCATATCTATCATTGATTTTAGCCAAAGATTCTTTGGCTGAGTTGAGCTCCAACATTTGAGCTTCCAGGACTTGGATTTCGTTCTTCAGCTTTTGCATATCTAGGCTTTGGGCCTGCTCTGTAGTTGTTGGCGCTGCTGAAGTAGATGTTGCTGTTTGTTCAGTCTGTTGAGGAGGAGGGGCATTGATAGGAGCAGTTTCCTCAAGATTGATGATCTGAGGAGGAGGTTGAGAGGTCTGACCCTCTTCTCTTTGTTTTAATGCTGCTTGCAATGTTGCCTTTGCAGCCTCTGATTCTCCTAGTTTGTCTTGTGCTTGAATAAGCTGTTTATAAATGGAGATCAGCAAATCTGTGGTGTCCTTCTCCTGCCTTTGTTGGGCTTCCTCATCTGTCTGAGGGTGCATGGTGGCAGGGAGTTTGATCTTCTTCCTCATGGCAGCTATGTCAGCATCCCTCAACTTCAAAATTTCCTGTATCCCTGAAATATCTTTGGGATCATGCCCAATTTCAATGATTATGTCTTCTAGGGACTTTATTCTGTTGTCCTTTGCCTGGGATGATGCCTTCTCCAATTCCAGTTGAGAGGCTGTGGCATTGAGGCTGCTCTTTAGCTTATAATTCTCCAATGTTTCATCTGCTAAAGAGGCATACACCATCTCACCAGTTTGTTTATGTAGTTCAATTTTGTCCATTGGGTGTATGTCTTTGGCCATGACCTCCAGGTTGGTCCTGAGGTAATCTGAGGCAGATTGGGAATGCAGAGCTGTGGGCATAAAATGACTCATGATCATTTTGCCTTCACCTACATCAAAGGCAGACATAAGTCTTTGCTGATTGGTAGGAGCCATGTTTAGTAGGTGATTGTACAGCTGTATCTTAATAGGATCATTCCTCCTCTTAATGTCTATAAATTGCTGTTTGATGCTTCCCTCTTTTTGTTGGCTGGAGGAGCTGACCTCCCCTCCCATGGTCCTGTCCTGTTCCTGCTGGAAGGAACTTGCTGAAGCTTCTCTGCTGGGTGGGCCCATGCCCAATGCCTGTCTTATTGCCATGTCCTCCTCTGGAAAATCATTTAATCTCTGCCTTTTCTCTCCCTGATTTATAGATGATGTCAGGGGAGTTTCTCTATCCCTTTTTCTAAAAACAAATGTATCCTCCTTTTGAGGGGTTTGGAGGACCGAGGCATCAAAGGTAGTCTCTTGCCTTGTAGGCACCGTTCTTTCAGTGGTATGAGGAGTTTCCACTGTTTCTTTTTGCTGGGCAGACTGCTCCTGCCTTTGTTCTTCTTGATGTTGTTGCTCTTGCTGTTCTGACTTTTCTTGCTGCCCTTGCTGCATCCCTTCTGCTTGCTGTTGTAACTCTGCCTGCTGCTACTCTTGTTTATCTGTTTGCTCTGTCTCCATCTCCTTTTCTTTGCCACTGCTGGATATATTCTCAGTTACCTTGGTGTTTTGCTGCTTGGCAGTTGAGGAGGATTCAGCTGCTCCCGTTTGTGTACTTGGAAGTGTGAATACCTGTGGACAAAGCTCAAGGTCAGCCAACTTCTTCAGATTCCTTAGTGCCCTTTTGTTCAGCTCTTCTTGTGACAAGGGTTCTTCTAAGGTCCCTCTCCTCCATTTATCTTGGTTTGCATATTTTTCAATGTGGGGGATGCTATGGTGATCGTAGGCAGATAACTTGTATTTGAGCCTCCTTGTGGATATGAAATGATTAGGGTCATAGGGTACCCATATGAAACTGGTTTGCAGGCCAAGGGCCTCAAGCATTCGCTCTGCTTCCCTCCATCCTTCCTCCCTCTCATTATAAATAAAATGGCCAAGTTGGCTTTTGACCTTCAATTGTGCCTTTTTGCCCTTTCCTGAAAAATGAAGCACATCAACTCTGCCAAATTGCCTAAAGTACTCTAGGGCAAATAGCCTCATAGGCACATACTTGGGTAATTTGAAAGGAGGTAGATCACACCCATATATCCTGATGACAGTGTGGTTTTGGTAGAAGTACCAATCCCCGATGCTATAAGATTTGGACAACTGAAGAATTCTCTGCATGTCATCAGTGAGTCTCGGAGGAGGTGAGCTCATCAGCATTTCCATAGTTGGATGGATGAACAGATCCATGAATTGACAGTAAGTGTATGGAGACTCAGGTCTAATGTGGAAGACAGATGACCAGTAGACCACTGATCTGGGATTGCCTTGGGCATCCATTCTTTTGATTGAAAAGTGAAATTTCTCATGTTGATGATACAAGATCAAATGGTAAATGTAGGAGGTGTATCTGAATACCCTATCTCTCCTTAAATTCATCAATTGCTCATGAATCTTGTCTGATATGTAGGTGGCGTAGTCATAGCAGATTGGTGACTTGCCAGGAGCAAACATAAGCATCAATACCAGCACAGTTGTATCGATATGCTCGAATGAACTATATCCCAAGATGGGAGAAATCATATCTGCAAGGTCTCTGCCCAGCTCATTGAGGTATACATGAAGAATCGGAGGACCCATTACAATGTTAGTTTTGATGTATAATTGATTGAATTTAACAATTTGAGCATCTGTGAATTTATCCCCTTGTTTTATCAGATTTACTAGCGATAAAGGAACCAACTTCTTCTGAGGGTTGAAGCAAAGCATGTCTCTGATAGCTTGAGGGGTAACATAGAAAAGTACTGCACCAGATGGGTCAAGAACAGCTCGCTGAGAAACATCATATTGTTCAGCACAGAGGTGGATTATTTCAGGGAACTGGTTGACCTGAGGCAGCTTAAAAATAGGGAGACAAGAGTCCCATAAGCCCAGTATATCTGTCCCATTTTCATGCTTGGCTTTTAATTCATTCAGTAGATGAAGGTGGAACTTGCTGCTCATAAGCTTCTCTTCTTCAATTTGGTAATCCATGTCTGCCAAGGCTTGCCATTTCAAATTCTTTTGAGGGGCATTCAGAGGTTGAACATTCAGCACTATGGGAGCCATAAGGGGGTCCATGGTCCTTTTAGGATTCTGTTCTTTGGGGCTAGTGTTACTATGCAGAGTAACACAAAATGAGCTTCTTCTGAGGAAAATGGGAATTTATAAGGACAAAGAGTGAATGGGAAAGGTTGTAGCAATTGAAATGCTGCTTTTGAACCAATAGATGAGTAGCAGAGTTGAACAAAGTATGTTTTATGGTAAATTTGATTCTTGCAGGTAACTGGTTCACGATTGCGCGAACCAGTGAGAAAATTGCGTTCAGTTTGCCCAATGTGGCCTTGTAAACGTGTAATGGCATCACTGGTATGGTATTAGTGTTGGTTCAGTGGAGTTTAATGGTGAATTTAGCGTTTCAAGGTCTATTCATAGGCTTATAAGCAGAATTCAGTGAAAATGGACTTGCAGAGTGAAAATGAATAATACCTGTGGAATCTGGTCGGTTAAAACTTGCTAATGCTTGAAGGATGGACGCTCTGGCGGTCTGGAAGCCTTTTCAACGGGCTGGTGCAGGTTTGAACGTAAAATTACATGCAGAGCAACAATGCGGCTTTCTCCAAAAAATAGCAAAAACGCGACTTTTTTGGCCCAAATATAGATTTTGGTGATTTTGGCGCGTTTTTGTGCTGACGTCAGCATGACGTCATAGGTGGGGTCAGGGTCGGATGACGTCAGCGGGACGTCATCCGGCCAGGTGGTGGGTTCTGGTTGGTCCACGGGGATGGTGAGGTGGCAGGACAGGTCGACCAATGGATGAGCGGAGGGATGACGCGACGGCATAACTGGCAGTGACGTGGGGATGACGCAATGCGGGCGGAAAGGGAGAAACCGGAAACCGCCGACGGTTTCATATCGCACCGCCTATGGTACGGTGGCGGTAAGTGTCAGTAGTACCTCCGATGAGCCGTGGAGGGGACACGTGGCCGCCGCATGACGTAGCCAAAATACGGCCGTCGGGAGATATCGTCCGGACAAAGGATCTGCTCCGATGCAGTGATGGCCGTCAGATCTGGGGGGCATGATCGGACGGTTATCGGAGGTTTGATGTGATAGGGGGATAGGGTGGGTAACGGGCGGACGTCGGAGAAGGTCCGATGCAACCAGAGCCGTAGGATCTAAGATCGTTTGATCGGACGGTCAGCGGGAGCGTAAGATGATAGACAGGTACGGTGAGGGGCGGGGATTATTTTATTAATTTATCCCGGGACCTGTGCATGGGCGGAAAACTATGGTATGGCGGGTTTTCATGAATTTTCTGTGTAAATGAGCCCGCCCATTAGACTTTGGACAAACGGGAAAAGTTGGTTTTTCACGATTTTTAGCCATTTTGAAGCGGGTAAGGGTAGACACAAGGCTTTTAGGGGGTTTTCATGTGCAAATGGGGTTTTAAAGTGAGAAAATGGATTTGTGAAGGGGAAAGGGGTTTTGGGCTTAGGTTTATCAAGATGACCAGGTGTCATTTGATCCCTGACACGGGACTTATTGGCTATAATACCAAGGGGTGGGTATTTATACAAAATTTGGGGTTTATACACCATGGTGTTAATACTAGTAGGGGAAGGGTGATATAGGGGATTTACATAGTAAAGTCAAAGTTAATATGTATGGGGGGAGTGAATGGGGGAAAAACACTAAGTTCATTTGAAACTTACTTAGTTTAGGGAGTGGATCAAAATGCAAAGAGTTTTAGACAAGAAATGTGGCTTGTAAGGATAAAAATTCAATCTCCTTACCACAAGTGCTTCCATGAATGTTAACTCAAAGGGGATGTTAGTAAATGACATGAAAAAAGGGGAAGTGGGAGGTTAGACATGCTTCTTTGCTTTTCTTCTCTTATCTTGATCATCCAATCTGAAATTGATACCATTTCTGCAACCTCATCTACTTACCCAACTACTTTGCCTAGCATTTTTTGTTTCTTCTTGGAGGGTGCATTTAGGCTTGCAAACCCTTACTTGCCTTTTCTTTTCTTTGGCTTTTCTTTTGTCTTTCTGTCTATTTCTATCCTTATTGCTTCTAAGGTCCCAGATTAAGCAGTTGGGAACCTTAACTTCTCTACCTGAGCTGCTTGTCTGCCAAGATTAAACAGTTTGGACAGACTTCTTTCTCTAATCTACAACTGAAAATTGAAAGCATGGCATGATCCAGATTAAACTGTTGGATCATCCATCAAAATTTCGAACCAAGGCCATTAAAATTAAAACAAGGAGAAGCTCTTTACACCTTGTTTTTTTTTTTTTTTTTTTTAGGAAATATGGGATCTTTGTGTAGTCAAAGCAGAGAATATTTGGACTTTCCCTTGTCAATCATGAAATATGAAACCTATTGGTATAGGTATCCAACAGTCGCCGTGGATTATTTCACTAAATGGGCCGAAGCAATGCCTACACTGACGGAAGACGGTCACACAGCGGCGCAGTTTTTATTCAATCATGTCATTACTAGGTTCGGGGTCCCTCAAGCCATCGTCACTTATCACGGAAAACATTTTCGTAATCATATGATGACGGAATTGACAACCCAACTAGGCTTGCGTCAGGATAGTTCGACATCGTACTATCCCCAATCCAACGGTCAAGTGGAAGCTGTGAACAAGGTTTTGATCTTGATGCTCCAACGCACCGTTAACACACACAAGTCTAATTGGCACTTAATGTTATTCCTTGCCTTGTGGGCCTACCGAACCTCGGTGAAGGATGCCACCGGTTTTACTCCTTTTCAGTTGGTTTATGGACTGGAGGCCACCCTTCCTGTCGAGTGTGAGATTCCTTCATTGAAATTAGCTGTCGAGTTGCTTCCCAACACCACTCCGGTGGAGGAACGGCTTCTTTATCTAGAACGGTTAGACGAGACCCGTCGTTTAGCTTCTCTGGCTATCGAAGCACAGAAGAAGAGAGTCAAGGCTCACTTTGACCATAATGTTCAACCTCGTTCCTTTGTTGAGGGAGATCTAGTACTGCTCTACGATCAAGCTAAGGATAAGTTGGGGGCAGGAAAACTCGAATCCATGTGGCTAGGTCCCTATATTGTGAAGAGAGTTTTACAGAAAGGGGCATATGAGCTGATTGACTATGAAGGAAACCCTCTTGACAAGCCCCGTAATGGGCTTTACCTGAAGAAATATTATGCATGATCTCATACACCTAGTTTGTACATACGTGTGTTTTAGTAGGTGTGTGATGCATGTGTGATTTCGTTTTGCTTTGGTGTGAAGGCGTGCTTGCCTCTCATTGTGTTTTTCTGCTTCTTTTGCAGATGTCTAGTACACCTTATGTTGGTTTCGCTGATGGTGCTTCCCGTGGCACTTGCAATTTGTCGTCTGCGGCGTGGGCGATCTATGATCCTCACCGAGAGCTGTTAGATCTCCAAGGTGTGTGCCTGGGATGTACCACTAACAATGTGGTCGAGTACAGTGCTGTGATTGAGCTATTAGCTGAGGCAATTGATCTCGGCGTTCGTACATTGGTGGTGAACCTGGACTCCCAACTTGTTGTCCATCAGCTCAACCGACGTTATTCCGTCAGAGACCAATGTATCCTAAGGTTGTATCTACGTGTAAGATTGTTAGAAAGAAATTTTGATTATATCACATATCAACATATTCCGAGACAATTAAACACGTTAACTGATGCATTGGCAAATCATGTGTTAGATAGGCATTTGCGGAACAGATAAATATCATAGAAGAAGACATAGAAAGAGTAATGAGACCACATGCATATGTAAATAAAATTTTCCAAGCATAGTTTGCATGCGTGCTGTGTGTGCTTTTAAGCTTGCATTTAAAAAATTAAAATACATGGGTCATGTGTTGTGCAACTGATACATAAGATCACATTTATATTGGACATTTTGCATAACATATAAAACATCATCACATGTACAAGATCCATAAAAAATGGTATATATATATGTATCGTGTGGCGCACTAGGCGCTCAAAAATAGAGAGTACATGTCTGAACATAAAGCCACAAGTTCTCAGTACATCTGAGATGAGTGTCTCTCAAAATACAACAATAGAAATAAATCCTAGAAGACTACTGGGCTGGGTTATGCTCTCTGTAGCACACGCATGCCCATGCCACCCGCCTCAGAAGGCGGTGCATCCTAGGTTCCACCCCCACTGTGTGGATCTGATGAACTATGGGGACCTCCTCAACCCCCTGGTAATCCGGCACCCCCTCCAGCAACCCCTCAAGGTTGCGAACAATCGTCTCCGTCGTGTCAACTCCTGGAGGAACGAGGGCCAGGGCTCCAGCTGGTTGCCCCTCTCTCCGAGCCTCTGGGGCTAGACCAATGGGTCTCACGGGTGCCACATCTGCACACAAAGACATTCATCAAGACATGTACATGAAAAAATCAAAAACATTAAAAAATATTAAAAAGAGATCAAGTGTCGTACCTCCATCGTCCCAATGCTCTCCCGCAGGCAGTGGCATGTCGGGATCGCCGCGGAAGTCCATACCGGCATATGGCCAGTCCTCTATGAGAATGGCCTGTCGATCCAGCCACTCTCGAAAGTATACACCCCAAGCAACTGGGCGGCCACCACCTCCACGTGGCATGACCCGGGCCCATCGAGTGGCCCTCGTCTCCCGAGGACCCCTGGGTGGATCCACAGCCATGGTCTGTAGCTGCAAGGCCGGCACCCGCTCCAGCATGAGCGGCAGTAAGAGCGACCCATAAGCAAACTGCTTCGACTCTCCGCGTCGGCAGTTGCTTAGTTGCCTCTTCATGCTGTTGGTCACAGCTGCTGCCCAGTTGAAGATAGTGGGCTGTAGGCACTCAAGAGCAAGTAGTAGTTGAGTCTTTGACGCCTCATGGTTGGCCAAAGACCCCGCTGCCCGCGTCACTAGGAAGAGTATGGTGCGAAGAGGCATGTCACGCACCGTCGGAATACCAACTTTCCTGCTCCGTGTCTTGACAGCTTGTGGACACACTCTAGCCATAAGCTGATCAAGACTCTCACCGCTGGGCCGTTGCCCCTCCAGAATGGGCATCTGACCTCGGCGCGATAATCCAGTCAAGAAGTAGATGTCCGAGGAATCAAACTCAATATCTCGGCCTCGGATGGTGAATTTCCCATCCACTGGATTCCAAGCTCTAATTAAGAGCTCAAGAAGGTCAGGTTGCGCCCTCAGGCGCGGAGTCAGGAAGAATTTCAGGAATCCGCATGCCCGCATTGCATTTCGGCATTCGGCGAGCTCATATGCAGCTATATCTTCGTCATCATGAGATCTCTCCTGCCATACAAAAGCCATTTTGCCCTGCAAGACCATGAAAAAGCATCAGGATAATAATCAATGAGTTTTGTACGTTCAATATATTAAAAACAAAATTTCGTTGCGCCAGCGTGTCTGTTTTTAAAACAGACGCGCTGATAATGGCGCCCTGTTGTTTTTTCGCTGGGTCAGCGCGGAAGAACATGCGTTTTCCGCGCTGACCCAAAAGGTGGTACGTGTTAATCTAATTCGATCAGCGTGGACCCGTTCTGGAAATCCGCGCTGACCGAGAGCGCACCAACGCTCAAAGAATTTGCCCAGATGGCCAAATTCTACCATGGATTTGCAAACGAAAAGGCTTAAAATGAAACGCAGGAGATGGAGAACCTACCTGGAAGAAGCTGTCGGGTGAATGGTGTCCGCACGGGCTGGAAATCGCTCCGTCAACTTTGCAGCTCCTCCACGTTCTTCACAACTCAAAATGGTAACAATGGTAAAAATGACTTTTACCCCCCTATTTATGGTAAAAATCTCTAATTAGCCATAATTTCTTATCGATATGGGTTTTTTGTCACATTTTTGCCATGGATTTAGCTCTCACATCGCTTAGTATGCTGTTATGCATGTTTTATTATGTTTTTAAGCATGTCGAACGGATTTATGCGGGTAATTTTCTTGTGCAGGTCTCAGTAATTGGTGTGGTCATGACAACTTCAAGTACACTTGGTCCCAAAAATGTCGTCTTTAAGCTCTTTTCCGACCTAAAACAAGAAAAGATGGCCGAGCTTCCTTCCAGCTCATTAAAAGGAACAGGAGGCGGTAACTTTTAAAGCTCTTTTTCGACCGTTTAACTTAAAAAGATTGCTGGGTGTTTGTCGTTTCGCACTCGTTATTGGCTCCAAAACGACGTACTTCCGACCGCTTTTTTACTTTTTCGGGTCGAAGTCACTATTTACGAAAAGTACTCCTCGATCGTAATGGTCGGGCGGTTCTTTCGAGTATTGTTTTATACTTTTTCGGGCTCGAGAGACACAACTCTACGAAAAAGGACCCCCCTGGAGTTTCCTTTTCCGCTGTCTTTTCAAACTCTCTAAACATGAAAAGACGCCGAGTTCTTCCTTTGTCAGGCTCGTTAAAACTTAATGACATCGGACATTGTCAAAATGACACTCTCCAAGCATATGCTATCCCCGTCAAGCTTGTCATCCAAAAATAATCGGGGTACCTGCCAGAAATGGTGGGGAAAATGGAACTGTAATAATTGTCGTGTCGGCAGTATGTCGCTCTTGAACATGGCACTAGTCTGCATTCGTGTCTGGGTGGGAATATTTCATCTCGTTTCACATTAGCCTCTGTGGGTTTGGGTTACCCTGTTTTGACCTCTCATCTGCTCATTGCCTTGTCACCATGACCTTTGCCCATTTGATGTCAAATACTGCCAAATCCACTATCGTGCCGCCGATATGTTCAAGAGAAGTTGACCTCTGCACTTGTACAACCTTCGCTTATATCTCACACAAACTATTTTCCCTCTGTCTCATGTCGATGATGTGGGAAACATTATGGCCCACCTTCGATCAAGGTCACTTCTCGTCGACTTCAGCTCATTATCCGGGAAGGCGACTTAGAGACTCCCTTTAGGTGCCTTAGAGCCTGCATGCCTCAATGGCAGGTTCTTCATGTTCGACGCGAGGTTTACATCATTGGCCTCCGATCGAATGATTCCGTGGGTGTTCGACACCAGCTCATTTATTCACACGCCGCGGATTGTACCTATAGTACCTTGAGGACCATTGTCATTATTGGTGGTACCTCTCGCGTCTGTTAACAGTTTTCATCATTAACTGGTAATCAGACGATGTTCGTGCATGTTCGACTTCGGCTCATGTATTCACATGCTTGGACTTGTACTTTGTTCTGGTTGAGATGGAGCGCAAGACCCTGGATCCCTGTCTGTTATGATCCACGTTGCGATTTTGTGGATGATCATTACATGACTCATTGATGGATGGCTGTGCCCATACCTGAGTCTTCATGGATGGCTGCGACCATACCTTGTTATCATCATGGTCTTCTTAGATGGGTGGTTGCGTCCATACCACAGACCTTCTTCGCATGTCTTTTGGATGGCTGCACCCATGCCTAGACTGCATGTACTTGATTATCAGAGATATTCGGTCCTTCCTGGTGGTGTTTTAGTTCAGCGAGTTTTGTAAAGAATTTCACCCCTCCCACTCTCTCGGGTCTCACGCTTTAGGGGGCAATCTGTTACGCAGTAATTTGTCACTGTCTCCCTGTTAGTCTCTCTGCTATGTCTGGGTTTCCAAATAATCAAGCCCATGCCCTCTGAATTGGCCAAATGACCCACTTTGCCAAAGTTTGTTTTACCAGCGCGACTGTTATTAAAATACCTGCGCTGACCGGCGGATTATAGTGTATTTGATGCACTGCCAGCGCGGAAGTACACGGGATTCCCGCGTTGGTCTAATTTCATGAACAGCGCACACTTTGCTTGTACTAAGCCGCGCTGACACAGACTTCTCTGTTATAGTCTTGCGACGTCAGCGCAACAGTCTGGTTATGTACCCGCGCTGATCCCGTTTGGGCGAATTTGTTCTAACAGCCAACCTTCCAGATGCCTCCAGACCTGGTTATTGGCCTTGTGAGTATCGCCCTCCCTTCCATGGCATGTTTGTTCGTCGTTTGCCCCTTCTTCCTTGGAGTTGAGCCCATCCTCTTACCCTCTATGGAGGCTCCTTTTCTTATTTAAACCTCTACCTTTGCCATGAGCAGCGAGTTTGGATTGTGTGGAGTTTATAGAGCTTGAACTGCTGCTAGTGTGCATTTTGATAGGTAGTTGGTGTGCCAAGTGTGGATTGTTGTAAAGCTTGAGGAATATTGCATAGTGTGACTTGTGTGAGAGAGAGAGTTTGTCTTGAGAATCCCATCTCCAAAAGTGAATGCTTAAGAGACTTGCTGGCTGAACCCTCCTGAGAAGGTTTCGACGTCAGAACATTTGGTTGTACTATTCTTTGTATTTATCATTGATAATAGATGACTACTGTTATGGTTCCATTCTCATTTGTCTCATGATGGTCAATGTGAATTACATCCTTTCTGACTGATGTATGGTTGCTTTTATTAGATTTCACGCTTGTATTTGTATCTCTCTTCGTGTGTGTAGGTATCCATTCACCAGGATCGTGAAGGATTGTGACCAGCCAGGGCGAAGGAGCGAGGACAAAGTTTCTTCATCAAACATAAGCGTTGGAACTCAAGTAGGTCTTCTTTACCTCTCTTTTAATTGCAATTAGGAACCTGCGTGGTAGCATTGTGTGATTGTTACTAGACCCGCTGTGGGCTAGTAGGGATCGTCTCTGTCCGCAGAGAGGATTTACCTCTGTAACAGTGCATAAACTTTCCTCCTTGCGTCCATCGCACCCTAGCTGTGTATTGGGTGGGATGTATACTGACTGGCCAATGGCCAGCTCAGTATGCATCACACCTTTCGATGTATACTAGGTGCGATGGGGAGAGAACGAATTGTTCAAACCCCTGAGGCCTAGAAAAACAGGAAAAGATGCTCAGAATCAGAAAAGGAAAGAATGAAATTGAAGAGCTTAGGGTTAGCTCCTACCTAGTCCAGACGGCGCCGAAAATAGTCCACTGAATCTCCCAGAATCAGCTGATGAAAATTGAGGGGGAAAGCACCTCCAGAGCTCCAACAATCCCAAATTTGAATGAAATGGTAAAAATGAGAGGTAAAAACTACTTTTATGTTACTATTCACATAATTCAAGTAAGATGTTAGTATTTAACTCATTTTTCAAGCGTGTATTCACATTTCTAATCAATTTTATGGAGCAATTGAACAGGTAGTACGGCCGTCAAGAGAACATAGTGTCAATGGTGAATTAAACATCTTTGACTATTATCACGAGCAGGTTTATGCGAAGTTCAAGCTCATTAAAAAATGAACACACCTTCAGTAAATAACCTTTGTGATCGCATTGCTATCAACTTTTGAGCCTTGGTTGTGTTCTTACCATCACCTCCACTTTTTAGCCGATCATACGCCTCCACTTGATTGCTTACCCTTTTGAGGAACAACTACGACGAGTGATTCTATTAGCGACCTTCTTTACATTGTTGTGATTGAAAAGTTCCAAACTTACCTAGAACCAGTTGCTATCCAAAAACATCACTCGTTCCTCAAAAAACGAGTCTCCTTTAAGCTCTTTTTAGACTCGTAAAATATGAAAAGATTGCCGAGCAATTGGCCTGTCCAGCTCGTTAAAGTGATTGGAAGTGCCATCCCTCCTCTATATTTTAATCTTTTTGGACCGGAGGGATCATTACACAAAAGGATCGAGCACTTTTCTTTTTCAGCTTGCTAAAGTGATCGGAAAAGTCATCCTTTCGTATTATTTTATACTTTTTTGGACTTAAGAGATTATACTATGAGAAAGGACTATTAGAGTTTCCTTTCCGTCTCTTTTTAGACTCTCTAAAATTGAAAAGGATCGAGTTATCTTTGTCATTAAACTCGTTAAAACAACAGTGACAAACTTTTCCATACAGACAAGAGCGAGTTTCACTGTCGCTAGGCTCGCTAAAACATAGCGACATGTTTGCCCGAAGGGTAAATTATAGAACAAGCATATGTTATCCTCCTCAAGCTTGACAAAAATAAAGAGGTACTAGTCAGCAATGACTGGGGAAAAAGGGAAGAAAACTTGAAGAACTTCATTGGTAGCAGGTCGCTCTTGAACATGACACTTTCACTCCATCACCATGACTGAGTCGGCTTGGGGTATTCCGTTCACCGGTCATATCACCATTGGTCCTCAGTACCATCCATTTTGGGGTTAACGCTACCAATTCATTCCAGTGTCACCGATATGTTCAAGAGAAGTGGCTCAGAGAATTCACCAACCTAGTTAACGCCTCATCCGCTGCAATACCTTCACGCTCCATTTTTTCATGACCGCCACCCTGAACCTTGTATCATCAGATCGTTTTCACCTCCACAAAATCATTTTCTCCGTTCCGCGTCATGGATGTGGGATTCATTAAGGCACTCCTACGACGGGTCACTTCTTGTCGACATCAGCTCATTATCCAAGAAGTTGACTTAGGAACAACCCTTTCAGTACTTTGAAGCTTGCATGCCTCAATGGCAAGTTTCTCACTTCCGGCGACAGGTTTACATCAATGGCCTTCGACCAAAAGATTTTACGTGGTGCTTACATCATTGGCTGGTAATCAGGCGATGTCTTTCCATGTTTGACACCAAAACATCTTTTCACATGGATCGACTTGTACTTCGGGTGAGGATTGAACGAGTTTGAAGACCACGGATCTAGTTTCATCCATCCGAGCTGCGATATATTCAGGAAAATAAAGACATCAAATGTACATCATAGCTGCACAGATAATCATCCAAGCTAAAGGATGATGGCTCTACCAGAATCATCAGTCTGCCACACAAACGATTGTCTGTCCTATGTACATGAAAATGAATTTATAAAGCTAAGCATGGGAATGCCTGCCTCAGCTAGATCATGAAAATATTATGAAGATAATGTATTTTATTGTATCTTATTACAGGTCACCTTCCAGTTCAAAAAACCTCGGACCTCATGGTAAAGCATTTCACCCAATATCAGAAGATTTACGACCTCATGCTTTAGGGGGCAACTGTTGTAGACATATTTGGGCACTGCAACCCCAATCACATATGTCAATAAACCAAGGGCTCTCAAACCCCTAAAAGTGTTGTTTCATACCCTAAAGGATCAAGGTCAAATGATTACATCATTTCCGAGAAGTTCTCCTTGAAAAACTACTCAGAACTGGTCAAAACTGGACCATACAGACTGCTCCATGCTGAGGGTGCGATGCATCCTTCTGTAGGGTGTGATGAGTGAGAGCAAACAAATGGCAGAGGTATTTTTCTAGGTGGAAACCCAGAGAATCTTCTAGAAACTGCTCATATGACACTTGCCTCTCTCAATTCGCCCAGGGATGAGTAAGAGATCATGAAATCTCCAAGTGGAACCAAGAACTATCAGTGAAATGACACTAATCAAAATCCTAGAAGCTGACTCACCTCCCTGCAAATATCTATATGGATCCCTCATCCTAGAGATCTAGACACTGGAATTTTGTAATTTGTAAGGAAGTGTTGTTGGTTTCTCTTTGAGACATTGTATTGTTGGGTGATCTAGCTTTTCATGAGGTGAAGAGGGCTTTGATGCTGGGAGGATGATGTTGGATTAGACAGCTGGGTTGTAATCCTCTCTTCTACTACTTCTATCAATAAATCTATTTGAGTTTTCCTCCATATACTTGTATATTTCTGAATCTTGTATTTGTGTATGAATTTGTATGGTTAATGTACATCTGATTCTACATTGTTTACGGTTATAGATCTCTATGCTTTGATGGTATTTTGCTACTTTGACTCTACAGGTGTTCTTTGAAGTGGGACAAGTGAGAAAGGAGTGGTGAAGCTCTATCAAAGGAGAGAGGAAACAAACAAGGAGCCAAGAGAAAGACTAAGGTTGGTACTCTCTGCTTCTCTCTCATATATCTCTCATAAAGGAAAACACAAGTTACTTTGAATTGTTTGTTTCTAAGATAGCTACCCGTCTTAGTGGGACTAGTAGCTCTGAATGGACACTAGTTTTCCCAGAAACACTTGGGCGACCCTCCCACCCCACCTGTCGCTAGCTTCATTCCTTTATTAAGGGTGGCTGGTTAGTCGTGGTCATGGTTGGGTCCATGCCCCAAGGGACGGCCCACCATCTACACACAATGGTTCCATGGTATGTGGGGAGGGGTCGGGGGTAGTGGCAGGGTTAGTGGCCCGCCATCCTTTTTTTTGTAATTTTTTATTATTAAAACAATATGGGCCATTTTTGAAAATTCGAAATCTGGACCGAAGGAGACATTTTATTAAGGTGACAATTTCACCCAGAATCTGGCCGGAGTTGGCCAGATTTCATCTGCCGGAAAAGTTCAATTTTTGTCTCCATTAACCTGCCGAGTTAGCAAAAGTCAACCAAAACTTTGACTGCCTCCATCTTCCTTTTCCAAGGCCACGTCCTTTGCTTGCAGTTGTCGTAGAAAAATATGTTTCTCCTCTTTCTCTTTGTTAGGGTCCCACCCTAACCCCCTTATTTATGTAGTAGGATCGATTCATAGTTATAGTTAAGTAAAGAGTCAATAAAGCCCATATTAATAATTGTAAGTGGTTAACCCGCAATTAATGACGGGACCACAGTTAGTTGCAAATGGGCCATGGTATTAGATAAATGGTATTAATAAGAACCATGGAATTGATCCATGGTATTGCATGTATGAGTCATATATAAAGGATAGAGACTCCCTGTGAGGAGCATCGTGTCTTATTTTGTAATCGAGCTCTGCTCTATTAGAGGTTGCCCCCTCGAAGAGGCAAGTGAACATTTCTTTCTGAATAATAATATACTTGCTCTTGTTTCTCACTATTCTATGTTCTGGGTATATTTCCAATACGGAATGACCCTATCCCACTCTAAGGGTGATAGATCCTTAGCAACAATCAAAGCAAAGCTATCTAAGATTACTTCTTTATGACATGCAAAAGAGGAAAGAAAGAGATCCACTCACTGATGTCTTTCGCGAATGGCCGATCCAATCTTCTCTCCTTGCTGCTTGCTCCCAGCTCCTTGTCTTCTCACGGGCCCAGCTACACGCGATCCTGCAAACAAGACATGAAAAGGAAACTACAAGAAGCATGCATTCATAATTGATTCAAGGATTAGAATAAATCAAATACGCAAGTAAAACAATACATCATTGAAACACATGCGAATAGAAGAACTTCAAATGCTTTATTAATGGAAGAAAGTAAGGTTCAGGTGGTGATACAACCATAAGAGGCCCAATCCAGCATCACCTTCCCGACGGAAAGAAATCTCCTCTTCACCTCCTTCAAGCAATCACCCAATAATCCCAACTGTAAACCAACAACAATTCTTTGCACAAAATTCCGGCCTTCCAGATCCCATGGGATGAGATCCTTATATAGAGTTTTGGAGTGAAGATGAGTCAGCTTAATGTGTGACTAGTGTCCTCTTGAGTCCACTTGGAGATCCTACCTTCCACTTGGAGTTTTAGAACCTCTTACTCATCACTTAGGCGAATCTTTTGATCCAAGTGTCATTTTGGAAGCTTCCTGGGCACTGACACATTGAGGAAAGATTCCTCCACATGTCCAAACTCGCTCAGCGCAGGTAGCCTTTGTTGAAGTTGACATTCAGCGCAGGTACACCATGGAGCAGTTGACATTCAGCGCAGATGCTCAGTGGAGCAGTAGACATGATCCAGAATTGACCTGTTTTTGAGTGTTTTTTAGTGGAGAACTGATTTGAAGTGTTGTGGTTTGCTGACCTTGTTCCTCTAGGGGTAGGAACAACATGTTTAGGGACTTTGGATCCCTCAGATTATTTACATTTCATGCTTCATGCTGTAAGGCACAAAAATGTCTATAACAGTTGCACCCTAAAGTATGAGGTCGTTTATCGGGTGAAATGCTTTATTAGGAGGATCCGAAGTTCATTCAATCGCCGGGAGGTGACCTGTAATAAGATACAATACAATACATTATTTTTCATACTGCTTTCATGATCTAGCTGAGGCGGGCATTTCCCATGCTCAACTTTATAAATACATTTTCTGTACATAGAACAGACGATCGTCTGATGGTAGACTGATAACTCTCTGCTGAAATTATCATCCTTTGATTAGGATGATCATCTGCTGCACATGTCAATGTTTTTTATTTCCTGAATATATATCGCAGCCCGGATGGATGAAACTAGATCCGGGGTCTTCAAAATCGTCCGATCTTCACTCTAAGTACAAGTCGATCCATGTGAGAATTTCTTGGAGTCGAACATGGAAAGACATCGCTTGATTACGAGCCAATAATGTAAACTGTTAACAAGCGCGAGAGGAATCACCGATAATGATGATGACCCTCAAGGTACTACAGTACAATTCACGCGGTGTGAATATAGGACTTGGCGTTGAACACCACGCAAAATCTCCTGGTCGAAGGTCATTGATGTATACCTGTCGCCGGAAGTGAGAAACTTGCCATTGAGGCATGCAAGCTTCAAAGTACTTGGGGGTGTTCCTAGATCAACTTCTTGGATAATGAGCTGATGTCGACAAGAAGCGATCCGTCAAAGGAGGGCCTTAATGAATCCCACATCAGTGACACGGAACGGAGCTAGTGATTGTGATGAAGGTGAAAACGATCTGTGAAATATGATTCAGGGTGGCGGTCATGAAAGGATGAAAGATGATGTATGGCAGTGGATGGGACACAGTTGACTTTTCCTGAACGACATCTCTTGAACATATAACGACACTGATGTGATGGATTGGTAGCATTACCCCAAATGTGGATGGTATGGTGAGACCATGGTGAAGGGATCGGTGAATGAAAACAACCCAACCCAATGTGGTACGGAGGCAAAAGTGTCATGTTCAAGAGCGACTTGCTACCATTAAGCTTTGAGGTTCTCCCAATTTTTCCCCAGTCATTTCTGACCAGTACCTCTTTATTTTTGTCAAGCTTGAGGAGGATAACATATGCTTGTTCTATAACCTGCCCTTCGGGCAAGCCCATCGCTATGTTTTTAATGAGCCTAGCGATAGGGAAACTCGTTCTCGTCTAAAGACAAGTTTGTCGCTATTTAATGTATTTAACGAGTCTAGCGACAAAGACAACTCGGTCCTTTTCATTTTTAGAGATTCTAAAAAGGTACGTAAAGTCAACTCCAGAGGTCCTTTTTTGTCATCTAATCCCTTAAGTCCGAAAAAGTATAAAACAATACAGAAGGGATGAATGTTCGATAGTTTTATCGAGCCAAACTAGACAAGCGCTCGATCTTTTTGTGCAATAATCCCTCAGGTCCAAAAAGATTAAAATCTAGAGGAGGGATAGCTCTTCCGGTCCTTTTAACGAGCTGGAAAGCCAAAACTCGGCAAACTTTTCATATTTTACGAGTCAGTGAAAAGAGCTCAAAGAAGACTCGTATTTTGAGGAACGAGTGATAAACAGGGATAGCAGCAGATTCCAGGTACAGGTTGGAATTTTCCAATCACGGCAATGTCACAAGGATGGCTAGGTGAAATCACTCTTCGCAGCTGTTCCTCAAAATAGGTAAACAATCAAGTGGATGTGAATGATCGGCCAAATGACAAGTGGAGGTGACGGTGCAAACACGACCAAGGCTTTTATGGCTGATGAATTTACGGTCTCAAATGGTTATTTACCGGTTCATTTTTTCTGAATGAGCTTGAACTCTGGGGGAAGCTTGCTCACATGTGCATTTATTTTTTAACGAGCATGAACTCTTGCTAAAACTGCTCGGTTTTGCGTTTATTTTTTAACGAGCATGAACTTTTCCAAAACTGCTCGTTTTTGCGTTTATTTTTTAACGAGCATGAACTTTGCCAAAACTGCTCGTTTGATAAGGTCAACTTTATATTTTACCATGACTAGCTTTTCCTTTTTCAGAGATAGTACTGTATCATCAATTGCTGCAACAAACTTGTTAGAAACGAACAACATGAGGTAAAAACTCTAATATTTCACTTTGAACTACGTAAAAAGCAATTAAAAGGTGTTTTTACCTCTCATTTTACCATTTCATTTGCATTTGGCTTGTTGGAGCTCTGGAGGTGCCTCTTCCTTTTGATTTTTCACCAGCTGATTTCGGGAGATTCTGTGGACGATTCTCAGCGCCGTTTGGACCAGGTAGGAGCTAAACCCTAGCTCTCTCTTTTCATGGTTTCATTTTTCAGTTTTGTGCCTGTTTTCTTGCCCCCATGAGCCCCTGGGGTTTCATTAGGGCGCTCTGCCATCAACGCAGGTGTCCCATTCGAAACCTGCGTTGAAGGTCAAGCTGCCTAAGGGCATTTTGACCCTCAACGCAGGTGGGACACTTGGCTACCTGCGTTGGGCGTAGAAAAGCATTTTGTTGCACAATTTTTTATGAAAATTTTGCCATTTTCTCATCAAGTCTGGGATCTTACTCCTCCTCTTGTTTGTTTTGCAGAGTTTATTGGAGCAAAATGACTCTTACTTGGCGAGAACGAGAGCACGAAGAGGAGGACATGATTGCCCTCCATGATCCTATCACGGTGAACGCGCTGCGGAACTGTGGCCTGCTAAAATTCTTCCGCATTTCTAGCATGAGGGCACAGATACTTTTACTGCAGTACATGCTTGATGCTTGGGATCCTGTTAACCAAGTGTTTCAGATTAGGGGCAAGTCCATCCCCTTGACCATAGTGGACATTTACTTCTTGACTGGGTTGTCAAGGCGGGGTGCCCCCATTTCTTTGTCTGGTTCGGCCCGAGGGAGTGATTCCGTGAGAGACTATGTCCGTCAGTATTGTAGGGAAGGGTCCCAGCCGAGCAGAGACGGCAAGGTTACTATCCGTGAGGTCACCGACAGGTATCTCAGGTCTATACTGTACACGATTTGTAGGATGGCCGGTAGCGCATCTCCTCATGTTGCCAACAGGTCTTATGTGCAGCACGCCCTGGAGTGTCTTCAGCCGAAAGTGTTTAACTGGTGTGACGCAGTACTGGTTCAGATGAAAAGCCAGTTGACCAAAGTAAAGGACGGGAAACTAAAGAACTTTGGTTTCGGTTCAGTTCTGACCGCCTTCGCTTTGGAGAAGATACCACTGATGCAACCTCAATATGTGGCACTCGACTTTCCTTCTCCTACTGAGCCACGCATGCAGAGGTGGGTTGACCACATGTCTAGACATGCAGGTCAATCTCAGATTACCTTTAATGATACCTTCTTTAGGTGGTTCGAGCGGCAGGACATGGCCTTTCCCGAGTATCCATATGTTGGCATGGATTTCCGAGGTGATCCGGATTTGGCGCTACCGGATGGCGAGCAGTGGGGCGATATTGGTAAAATTTTTGACCTTATCACTGTTTACTGTTTTTATTTATAATGTCCTTGTGCTTTATTCTATCAAGACTCTGATCAAACTCATGTGTGCATGCAGATGCTGGTCCTGTCCGTCTAGCAGTTCGCCCGAGAGCTCCAGTCGCTGCCCCCGCAGGGGAGGCTCCTGGGAGAGCTATTCTCCGCGACCTTGACTTGGCCGAGACTCTCACAGCTGTGCAGGAACAAGTCGAGGGTCTTACCCTTGGGATTCCGAATGTGCGGATCGACGAGTTGTCTCTACGGTTGCAGCGACATACCATTGGTGTTCCCAAATGATGGACTCGTCTCTTGCGCATGATTGCACAGGCCGTGACTTGCTATCATGAGCATCACTAGGCTAGGGTGCCCCCCAGCCATTTTTGAGTTTTGGGGTCATATGACCGATTTTGTCTTGGTTAGTGAACATTATATGTAAACCGTAAACAGCTATATATATTTTTTATTTTCGGGGTTTATTTCAGTTTTTATGTGATCCATGATTGAAACATTGACAATGCTTCACTTTTTATCAATTTTGCAAATGTCTGTCTAACACATAGTTTGCTAATGAGTCGGTTAATGTGTTTAAGTTTCTGGAAATGTGTTGGTATTGAATGAAATCAAACTGTCTTTCCAAGATTTTAACTCTTAGGAACTTGCGATAAATAGCTGGATTTCGGATAGAATAGGTACCATTGAGCTGTAGCACTACGAGCTGTGAGTCTAGCCTGACAACTAGTCGGCGTATGCCACGGGTGATGGGATCAGAGAGGAGTTCTATCAACTCGCTATACTCAGCGATGTTATTCGTTGATTGACCAATACATACCCCTCTGAAACTCACTAGCTCGCCGCTTGGATAAAAAATGGCCCATGCTGCAGAGGATAGGTTCCTCGAACTACGAATCGCTCCGTCGGCGTATCCAACCCACGGTTCCAATGGATTTGACATCTACAATAAGTGTAAAAAGCGGATTACTTAAACCGAAACAAATGCTTTAGCGAAAACAAAAATGTAACAAAAGCATACAGGTTACTATTAGGCATAGTAACGCTTAAGGTAGGACCCGTTGCGGGGTTGCGCCAGTGGAATTCCGTCATAATCCACCAACTCGTAGGCTCCTTTTGCTAATACTCTTTTAACAATATAAGGGCCCATCCATAAGGACTTAAATTTCCCAGCTCCCAATTTATCGGATTCTTGGTCATAAAGCAAGACCAAATCACCTTCTGAGAAGACACGGGGTTTGACATTTTTGTCGAACTGTGCCTTGACTCGTTTCTTATGGGCTTCGTTAGCCAAAGTGGCATCACGACGGGTTTCATCCAACTGGATTAATTCCAAGAAACGAGCCTCTTCTTCCGAAGTTCCGGGGAGGAGATCGATTGCGAGTTTGAGGGATGAAATTTCACACTGGATTGGCAGGATTGCTTCCAGGCCATACACCAGTTGGAATGGTGTGAACCTAGTGGCATTTCTTACCGACGTTCGGTAGGCCCACAAAGCCGAGTACAGGATTAAATGCCATCTTCTTTTGTGAACCCTAACCATCCTTTGCAGCATGCGCTTCAGGACCTTGTTGATTGCTTCAACTTGTCCGTTAGCTTGCAGATAGTACGGAGTAGAGCTGTCGTGAGACAATCCTAGTTTGGCAGTTAATTCAACCATCATGTGATTGCGAAAATTCGATCCATGATCTGTGACTATGGCCTGTGGTACGCCGAACCTGGCGACTACATGATTGAAAAAGAATAGGGCTGCTGTTTCACCAGTATTATCCAATGTAGGCATCTCCTCGGCCCATTTGGTAAAATAGTCAACTGCGACTATAATATACCCATGCCCCCCGGTCGAGGTGGGGTTACATTGCATGAAATCGATGCCCCATTTAGCGAAAGGCCCCACAGCTATTATTGGCTGTAAAGGAGCGGGGGGTCTTCTGGTTTTGCTATCAAAAATTTGACAAGCATGGCAACTTCTAACTGGTGTTATGCAATATTTGAACATGGTTGGCCAGAAGTATCCTGCTCGTAAGATTTTTTGTGCTATAGCATATCCAGATTGATGCCCCCCACAGGTGCCTGAATGACATTCATTCAGGGCTTTTTCGGCCTCCTCATGGGTGAGACACCTTCTCAGAACCGTATCGACACCACGACGGTAAAGCGTATCACCGACGATCATGTAGTCTTTTGCTTGGTATCGTATGCGTTTATGTTCTGAGTGGGAGGTGTTTGGCCGAAACTTCTGGGTCTGGAGATACACTATTATATCTCCATACCACTCATCATTTTCTGATATCAGAAACAAACTTTCGTCTACGATTGATTCTTGGGATGTTTCATCGTTGGACGACGATGGGAGATCGCATAATAATTCTGCGAAAACTAAAGCTTTCTTTGATTTGGATTTCACAAATTCCAGATCAAACTCTTGAAGGATAGCTATCCATTTTGAATATTTGCCCCCAAGCAGCTGTCGCGACAGTATATAAGTCATGGGGTTGCAATCTGACAATACGGTAGTCTTCCGGAAGAGGACATAATGCCGAAATCTTTGTATCACTTGAACAGCAGCAAGTGCTAGCTTTTCAACATGAGAATATTTACTCTCTGTATCATTTAAGTTTTTACTTAAATAATATATAGGGTGTTCAATTCCATCGACTTCTTGAACTAAAACCATTGCAATGGTCGTATCCGCTACAGCCAGATACAGGTTAAAGTCTCTTTGATAATCTGGGGCATACATTAATGATGCTTTTACTAGGGAATCTTTCAGAGCATCAAAGGAAGCTTGCGCAACCTGGTCCCAGACGAAAGGCACATCCTTTTTCAAGAGACAGGTATAACCTTTAGCAAGTTCTGCGTAATTTGGAATGAACCTCCTCAGAAAGTTTGCTTTCCCTTGGAGTTTCTGAATCTGAAGCAAATTCGAAGGTGGAGGCAAATTAATGATTGCCTGCACCTTGCAACGGTCGAGACGAATCCCATCCTTGGAGACTATAAAGCCAAGTAAACGACCAGAACCGACGCAAAACACACATTTGTGTGGATTGAGTCTTATCTTGTAGTGTCGGCAACGTAGAAATATCGCTCTTAAATGCTGCAGATGATCAGTCCGCTTTTGCGAATGAGCTGGTAGATCGTCGAGATAAGGTTGAACGATGTTCTTGATGTCATGGAAAGCATAATTCATTGCTCTCTGAAACGTTGCCCCTGCGTTCTTTAAACCAAAGGGTAATTTTCGATAAGCGAATGTGCCCCACGGACAAATAAATGCAGTCTTTGACTGGTCCTGTGGGCGGATATTTATTTGATTATACCCAGAAAATCCGTCCATAAATGAAAAGATTTCACATCCGGCGCATTCATCAATTATCTGGTCAATGAAGGGTGTAGGGTAGTTGTCCTTTAGACAAGCTTGATTTACATCCCTATAATCAACGCACACTCTTATTGTTCCTTGTTTTTTCATAACAGGGACAATATTCGATACCCAATCGGTTAGAGGAACCGGGTAGATGAAACCAGCATGGAGAAGCTTTTCAACTTCTGCCTTAATGGCAGCGGCTTTCTTGGGGTGCACTTGCCGAAGCCGTTGTCTTACTAGTTTGACATCAGGATACATCTTAATTTCATGTTCAATGATATTCGAGTCAATGCCTGGCATTTCATCATATGACCAAGCAAAGACATCTCTAAATTCGCGAAAAAGAGCTTTATATATTTCGAGTTCTGAAGGGGAACAACCTCTGTCGACATAAATATTATCTACAACATCTGTTTTGGTCGAGATATTTATGGCTATAGTTTCTTCAATATTGGATAGGTTTCGCTCGGAATCCACCGTATTTACAGTATTTTTTAGGAATTTAAACACTGAAGGGTGATAAAGGTCATTTTGAGTATCTTCCGGAGGAAGGGAACGATGGTGGTTATCATTCTATGGTGCCCCCTCAATCAACATCGACTGCAGGATTCCTTCGTCACTTGCATGCACTCGTGACCAAGGATCCAAAGGGGTACCATATTCTCTTGACCTATCTACCCAAACGCTTGACGAGCGTTGACTCAGGCTCGCCTCCCATGCCTAAAACATTGATTGCTACAATATTTCGATTGGGCTTGGGGGCAAAACCATTGCACGATCCATGTTGACTTTGTCTTTTACGACCTTCGTGGAAGATATCATGTTGCAGGTTGCTACAAATGGTATATTTCCTATGTATATAGGATTTGGTAGCGAGAAAGTTCCCATCATTGTGGGGTCCTTCAACAGGCCTACTCCGATATCTTGAATTGAATGGTCGTTCTCATGGATCATGGGAATGCTTCCTGTAACTTGTGAACCATTAGGGAGGAAGTTCTGTTGGTCGACGACCGTAATCCCTCCTTCAAACGGGAATGCGATCTTCCTAAAATAAGTCGACACTACAGCTGCCATGGCATAAATCCATGGTCTTCCCAGTAGGATGTTGTAATCAAGATTCCCATCTATGACTTCAACATCAATTTCCACTGTTTTTCCACCTAGTTCAACCTTCAAGTTACTTAGGATACCGTAAGGGGTATATGTCCTACCATCGAATTCTTTTAGTGTTGTCGAAGATCTTGACAAGGTTGGCGACCCTAACGTTTTCCAGCAACTCATCGACATAATACATGTAGATGCCCCCTCATCAATAATTGTTCGATGAACAGTTTTGTTGAGGGCTTTCACTTGAATAAGGAAAGCTAGTTGAGTTGGTAACTGAGGGTCATACCCTTTGTGATCAAAGGATACAATATTGGAATCTTTAGGATCAACCCCTCCAATTGCCGATAACAACGCCTGCCTTTGGGATGGACAATTTTGTAGTACCTCAAGAGTCGACATAGCGGATGGCGATTGGGCCAAATCTTCTACTATGTTATAATGTTGCGCCGCTCTGGCGCAAGGATTAAACGTCGACTTGTGTACTACACCCTTAGGCGGTTTTATTGTTAATTCTGGCATAATGGGTGGGACAACTTCTGTCGAAACAAACACTCCAATCTTCTCTCCTTGCTGCTTGCTCCCAGCTCCTTGTCTTCGCACGGGCCCAGCTACACACGATCCTGCAAACAAGACAAGAAAAGGAAACTACAAGAAGCATGCATTCATAATTGATTCAAGGATTAGAATAAATCAAATACGCAAGTAAAACAATACATCATTGAAACACATGCGAATAGAAGAACCTCAAATGCTTTATTAATGGAAGAAAGTAAGGTTCAGGTGGTGATACAACCATAAGAGGCCCAATCCAGCATCACCTTCCCGACGGAAAGAAATCTCCTCTTCACCTCCTTCAAGCAATCACCCAATAATCCCAACTGTAAACCAACAGCAATTCTTTGCACAAAATTCCGCCCTCCAGATCCCATGGGATGAGATCCTTATATAGAGTTTTGGAGTGAAGATGAGTCAGCTTAATGTGTGACTAGTGTCCTCTTCAACTCCAGTTGTTCTTCAGTTCTTGAGTCCACTTGGAGATCCTACCTTCCACTTGGAGTTTTAGAACCTCTTACTCATCACTTAGGCGAATCTTTTGATCCAAGTGTCATTTTGGAAGCTTCCTGGGCACTGACACATTGAGGAAAGATTCCTCCACATGTCCAAACTCGCTCAGCGCAGGTAGCCTTTGTTGAAGTTGACATTCAGCGCAGGTACACCATGGAGCAGTTGACATTCAGCGCAGATGCTCAGTGGAGCAGTTGACATGATCCAGAATTGACCTGTTTTTGAGTGTTTTTCAGTGGAGAACTGATTTGAAGTGTTGTGGTTTGCTGACCTTGTTCCTCTAGGGGTAGGAACAACATGTTTAGGGACTTTGGATCCCTCAGATTATTGACATTTCATGCTTCATGCTGTAAGGCACAAAAATGTCTATAACAGTTGCCCCTAAAGTATGAGGTCGTTTATCGGGTGAAATGATTTATTAGGAGGATCCGAAGTTCATTCAATCGCCGGGAGGTGACCTGTAATAAGATACAATACAATACATTATTTTTCATATTGCTTTCATGATCTAGATGAGGCAGGCATTTCCCATGCTCAGCTTTATAAATACATTTTCTGTACATAGAACAGACGATCGTCTGATGGTAGACTGATAACTCTCTGCTGAAATTATCATCCTTTGATTAGGATGATCCTCTGCTGCACATGTCAATGTTCTTTATTTCCCAAATATATATCGCAGCCCGGATGGATGAAACTAGATCCGGGGTCTTCAAACTCGTCCGATCTTCACTCTAAGTACAAGTCGATCCATGTGAGAATTTCTTGGAGTCGAACATGGAAAGACATCACTTGATTACCAGTCAATAATGTACACTGTTAACAAGCGCGAGAGGAATCACCGATAATGATGTGACCCTCAAGGTACTATAGTACAATTCACGCGGTGTGAATATAGGACTTGGCATCGAACACCACGCAAAATCTCCTGGTCGAAGGTCATTGATGTATACCTGTCGCCGGAAGTGAGAAACTTGCCATTGAGGCATGCAAGCTTCAAAGTACTGGGGGGGTGTTCCTAGATCAACTTCTTGGATAAATGAGCTGATGTCGACAAGAAGCGATCCATCAAAGGAGGGCCTTAATGAATCCCACATCAGTGACACGGAACGGAGCTAGTGATTGTGATGAAGGTGAAAACGATCTGTGAAATATGATTCAGGGTGGCGGTCATGAAAGGATGAAAGATGATGTATGGCAGTGGATGGGACACGGTTGACTTTTCCTGAACGACATCTCTTGAACATATAACAACACTGATGTGATGGATTGGTAGCATTACCCCAAATGTGGATGGTATGGCGAGACCATGGTGAAGGGACCGGTGAATGAAAACAACCCAACCCGATGTGGTACGGAGGCAAAAGTGTCATGTTCAAGAGCGACTTGCTACCATTAAGCTTTGAGGTTCTCCCAATTTTTCCCCAGTCATTTCTGACCAGTACCTCTTTATTTTTGTCAAGCTTGAGGAGGATAACATATGCTTGTTCTATAACCTGCCCTTCGGGCAAGCCCATCGCTATGTTTTAACGAGCCTAGCGATAGGGAAACTCATTCTCGTCTAAAGACAAGTTTGTCGCTATTTAATGTATTTAACGAGTCTAGCGACAAAGACAACTCGGTCCTTTTCATTTTTAGAGAGTCTAAAAAGGTACGTAAAGTCAACTCCAGAGGTCCTTTTTCGTCATCTAATCCCTTAAGTCCGAAAAAGTATAAAACAATACAGAAGGGATGAATGTTCGATAGTTTTATCGAGCCGAACTAGACAAGCGCTCGATCTTTTTGTGCAATAATCTCTCAGGTCCAAAAAGATTAAAATCTAGAGGAGGGATAGCTCTTCCGGTCCTTTTAACGAGCTGGAAAGCCAAAACTCAGCAAACTTTTCATATTTTACGAGTCAGTGAAAAGAGCTCAAAGAAGACTCGTATTTTGAGGAACGAGTGATAAACAGGGATAGCAGCAGATTCCAGGTACAGGTTGGAATTTTCCAATCACGGCAATGTCACAAGGATGGCTAGGTGAAATCACTCTTCGCAGCTGTTCCTCAAAATAGGTAAACAATCAAGTGGATGTGAATGATCGGCCAAATGACAAGTGGAGGTGACGGTGCAAACACGACCAAGGCTTTTATGGCTGATGAATTTACGGTCTCAAATGGTTATTTACCGGTTCATTTTTTCTGAATGAGCTTGAACTCTGGGAGAAGCTTGCTCACATGTGCATTTATTTTTTAACGAGCATGAACTCTTGCTAAAACTGGTCGGTTTTGTGTTTATTTTTTAACGAGCATGAACTTTTCCAAAACTGCTCATTTTTGCGTTTATTTTTTAACGAGCATGAACTTTGCCAAAACTGCTCGTTAATACCAGTCATAAGATAGGAAGGTCTCCTAGAGCTCGCTATTTTTTAAGGAGCTTCATCTCACTACGCTTTGCTCCATATCCTTTCTTTATGCAAGTTTGGGTCACGACTAATCCAAAAAGCAGATAAATAATCGCTCCTTGCTTGCATTCCAAAAGGTTTGCATGCCCCCAGGTATAAAGTACAATTTCAAGGTTGCCCCTCCTCTCTTCCACCTCTGCTTTTCTTTGGGTGTTCACAGCTACTTGTCGTCTTGCTATTCTAATGTTAACGATACTTGTCTTCTTGTTATTTTTTAACGGGTCTATACGGTACTTGTCTTCCCGATGGCCCAACTTTTAACAGATCATTCGCAAGATCGCAAGAGAACAGCTACTTGCGACAAGAGAGCAGCTACTTGCAACAAGAGAAGAACACTACTCGAAGACAAAAACATTTGTGTTATTGAGGGAGGCTTACCTCTTTCTGGTTACCCGAAGATTGTTCTGTTAATCTTCCAAACAAAACATTTCTTCGGCATTGTCTACAAAAATAGACAAAGGTGAGTGGCGCTGCCTTAAACACATAACCTTGACAAAAGAATCTTATCCCAGAACAACCCCACTTCCATCAACACCTTCTTCTTCATGGAGCCTTGGCTCTTTGCCGGCTCTTCTTTTACGAAGAGGAAGGAGGGGACGGGGTACGGACTAGTCATATTCTCCCGCGGAAATTCTACCTTATACCCAGGGTCTTTTCTGCCCAAAGCAGACCAGGATGCATGCCCCCTGGGTTCCGGCCCTATTTTCCCGAATCACTCGCACTCATCAGGAAGAAGAACCGGGGGTGGAGACCTTTCTTGATTGAATAGACCATTCAGGGTTGGTATGTGACTATTTGCGATGCGTGATCCCGGAAATGAAAGTTGGTCTACGAGCTTGACCATTCTTCCTTCGTGTGGAAAACACATTACTCTAAAGAGTGAGGAGACTATTGCTCCCATGCAATATATATAGTCTCGTCCAAGGAGTAGGTTATAATCCAAGGGTCCTTGGACGACCATCACGTTCATTTTAACGGCCTTCCCTTTCAATGTAATGGGCACATTGGGGAGGATCCCTAATGGTCAACTGGTTCCTTTATCAAAACCCGAGAGATTTCTTATCTCAGGCAAAAGTGCCGGGGAACCCAGTGCTTTCCAAGCAATAGAGGAAAGGATACTCACAGATGCCCCTTCATGAATGATAGTTCCAGCCATCACCATTCTGTATATTTGGACTATAATTCTGAATGGTATACTGGCTGGTAACCGGGGTCTGCCTAGTTGGTTCCAATCAAAGGACACAACCAGGTTGCTTGGTGGTGGGACCGAATATACGGCCGGGTATGATCCTGACGATGCTCCTTCCTGCGATAAAGGAGTGGGCGCATTGCCCTGATGCTCATCAGAATCGGTGTTGATGAAAAGAATCTGGATGGTGTCATCCTTATTCTCTTCAGTGAGGGTGTCAGCTGAAGATGAATCTTCAGTGACGGTGTCATTTGAAGATGAAACTTCTGAAGGGAGAACCGGGTCCACTGCTGTTTCGACCTTTGGACTTTTGTTTGGTCCGGATTCAGTAGGTTCATTTTCAGTGACTGACGCTTCAGCTGACCACTTGAGCGGGCCAGCTGTATTTTCAACCAACGAAGGACTTGGCGCGAGTTTTTTGTATCCAGGGGGAAGTCGCAATGTTGAAACCGGTCGATCTTCCAAAACTCTCTTTGCTTCGTCTAAGAAGGGACAACGGTGGATGGCGTGATTGCCTTCACACAATCTGCAGGGGAATCTTGCTCCCTCTATTTGTCTAGAACCTTCACTTTCGCTGGTTGACGGTAAGCATTCAACATGGCTATCAGAGGTTGATGCTTCCGAACTGTGCAAACGAGGGGACCAGTCCCTTAGTATCCAAGGAATACAGGGACAATCTCGGTGGAAGTGGTCTCCTCTACATATGACACATGGCGATTTAGGCCTGGTCCGTGCTGTGTGTGGATTTTTGTCAGATGTCTTTTGCTTGCCCCCAGTCGCCTTAGGCTCCTTCTTCTTCTTTTCCTTCTTCTTCTTTTCCTTCTTCTCCGTGGGAGCTTGGCCTTTGCCAGCTCTACCTTTCGAAGAGGAAGGATTGGAGGAAGATTTATAAGAAGTGGAAGGCTGGAGGGTAGCTCTAGACTGATCTAACTGTTGACTCGACTGTTCAGGAACCGTGGTGTTCTGAACTACATTGGTTGAGAACAGCCAAATCGGCAAGCCAATTGTCAGTCCTGGAAGCGACAATGTGGCCATGTGGGGCGTACCAACTTCTCCCCAAGAGGAGAAAGGGCTAGGATTTCCATCATGGGGAATCCCTTGGTTGGTGTGCTCCATGTTCTCAACCTAAAGATCAACGCAGGAATAAGAGGTGATTATGTTCCGTTTAAAATGAATTTTATATGACGACGCTTTAGACACAACTTGCTTTTTCACTTTTTAAGAGTCGAGAAAAAGCTAAAGATGACTCTAGTCTCCTTCGATGTATTAACGAGCCCGAAGTGACAAATGCTCGGATGGACTTTTTCAGTTATAGAGTTTGAAAAAGGCCAAAAGAAACTACTCTGGAGTTCTAGGCAGAGGGTGTGCCAAACCTTTCGCAAAACCACAGAATACGTTTTACGGTACGAGTGGTCGATCTTCGTGAATGCTGTGTTCACTGCATTGCGATCAGTAGGGCGGCCGACACGGATTCCTATGGATAAAGGCTTTATTCCTATAGGGGTCTCCCAATATATACGTGACGGTACGTGGGAGCACAAGTCCGTATTAATACTTATCGCTTCACCGTGGAGGAATCACCCAACCACTCGACGCTAAGATATCACGTTTAACGACGCCAGAACACGTCTCTAGCTTAGACCTCTATGTATTTCGTTATGTTTCAAAGCGTTGTTATGTAAATTCAGTTCATTTTAGGTTGATCTTGTTTAGCAGTTTGCCTTTATGGATCACCACGTGATGTATGGAACAACTCCTAAATGCAGTCTAAGAATGATAAGCAAGCTTTTTCAATTCTTTCAACTTATGAAAATCTTAACTACTGAGGGAAAAGAAAGACATCAACTTTTCACACAGATCATAGAGCACACACTGATGCACTTTTCCTAAATCGACATGCAAACTGTCAAAATGCACATGCACAATGCAGGTATTTCTTTTCTTCTTCCTTAATGTTGATGTATTACAAAAAGAAAGTTGTTGTATAATTTCGAATTCAATTTCAAGTGAAAGAAAACAAGTTTTTGTCCAAAATCAAAAGAACACCTTAATATCTACTTGTTTCAGCACTAGAAATATTTAAATTCAAACCATATGACGAAAGCAAATGCTCAATCAGCTATGAACAACAAATAAACTAACTCTTAGGATCAAAACGACACTTTATCACAGGTCTAGATCTAAGAGGCCATAGCTAGACTGGTTCACTTTCATTATGGGAAACTGTAAATGAAGCAAGAAATACAAAAAGAACAATCACAGTTTCTTCATACAACCGAGGCAGAATGATAGCAAAGAAAGGTAGTTTCAGATGGGTACACAGGTTGATAGCAGGCTACAAAAACAATACTGAAAACTGGGCAACAGAAGGCAGGGAACCCCAGCTGCACAATGCAAAACTGGTTCAGCGCAGGCTCTGCACTGTTAGTTTGACATTCAACACAGGTAGTCCCTTCGGGACCTGTGTTGAAACGTAGAGAGCCTTCACTGCAGTGGCGCTGAAGAGAAAACTCTCGTTTCTCTCAGATTCTGGGTCACAGATTGCTCAAAAATCAACTGTTTTAGGCCAAATCAGAGGCTATCAATCAAGTACACACTAGAGGATGATTAAAGGAAGATGAAGAATATCACAAAGAGCTATTTAGAGTCCTTGTGGATCAGCTCTTCAAATCATAAACATGCCCAGAACTGAGCTAGAGTAGCTGCCCTCTACTTTGCATTCGAAGGACTCAAATGCAGTTCGATTCGGTACTCCCTTTGTTTAGGAAATGAATAGCAAGAAACACAAGCTACCAACAAGATACGATCCCCAGCGGAGTCGCCAGTTTGTTGTTGGGAAAAGTATCCAATACGGAATGACCCTATCCCACTCTAAGGGTGATAGATCCTTAGCAACAATCAAAGCAAAGCTATCTAAGATTACTTCTTTATGACATGCAAAAGAGGAAAGAAAGAGATCCACTCACTGATGTCTTTCGCGAATGGCCGATCCAATCTTCTCTCCTTGCTGCTTGCTCCCAGCTCCTTGTCTTCTCACGGGCCCAGCTACACGCGATCCTGCAAACAAGACAAGAAAAGGAAACTACAAGAAGCATGCATTCATAATTGATTCAAGGATTAGAATAAATCAAATACGCAAGTAAAACAATACATCATTGAAACAAATGCGAATAGAAGAACTTCAAATGCTTTATTAATGGAAGAAAGTAAGGTTTAGGTGGTGATACAACCATAAGAGGCCCAATCCAGCATCACCTTCCCGACGGAAAGAAATCTCCTCTTCACCTCCTTCAAGCAGTCACCCAATAATCCCAACTGTAAACCAACAGCAATTCTTTGCCCAAAATTCCGGCCTTCCAGATCCCATGGGATGAGATCCTTATATAGAGTTTTGGAGTGAAGATGAGTCAGCTTAATGTGTGACTAGTGTCCTCTTCAACTCCAGTTGTTCTTCAGTTCTTGAGTCCACTTGGAGATCCTACCTTCCACTTGGAGTTTTAGAACCTCTTACTCATCACTTAGGCGAATCTTTTGATCCAAGTGTCATTTTGGAAGCTTCCTAGGCACTGACACATTGAGGAAAGATTCCTCCACATGTCCAAACTCGCTCAGCGCAGGTAGCCTTTGTTGAAGTTGACATTCAGCGCAGGTACACCATGGAGCAGTTGACATTCAGCGCAGATGCTCAGTGGAGCAGTTGACATGATCCAGAATTGATCTGTTTTTTAGTGTTTTTTAGTGGAGAACTGATTTGAAGTGCTGTGGTTTGCTGACCTTGTTCCTCTAGGGGTAGGAACAACATGTTTAGGGACTTTGGATCCCTCAGATTATTGACATTTCATGCTTCATGCTGTAAGGCACAAAAATGTCTATAACACCGCGCACGGACTATCTTCCAAGACCCTCTGGGTATATCGGAAGCCCCCTAGCTCCTTTGAAACCTCACCACAGATAAACCGTCGGTCGTCTTGCTGCTATAGTACACCGAGAATAGCACTCGGAGAGATTACCCGCCCATACGATAGGGTAGTCGGGTTGTACAGCTAAGGTACGATTGATCCTCCTTAGTTAGAGCCTTGAAACATTGGGCCGAGCAAGGTGGTACCATTCAACTTTTAGTGAAAAAAATTTGGGCGGTCCCAAATTTCAAGTACATCAGATCGGTGCATGGTAGCAACTAGAGCTCAAGCTATGGCCAATGAGAAGATCGACAAACTTGAACAATCCTTGCAAGCCATCCAAGCTCAGCTTGACAAACTAACTGACGCACTCTCTATGGGCAAGGAGGAAGCCCACGAGGAGGCATATATTGGCAATGGACACAGTGAGGGTGAGTCTAGCCACTCTCTTCACCTCTGGGGCACCCACCAACAATCATGTCCGCGACGTCCCAAGCTAGATATGCATAAATTTGATGGCTCTCACCCGGCCGCATGGGTAGCACAAATGGAGTAGCATTTCAATCTGAATAACATCTTAGATAATGAGACTCAGCTTATGGTGGGGAGCATGTACTTGGACAATGAAAGATGGCAATGGTGGGAATGACATCAACGTTGCAATGGAATTTTTTTGACTTGGGCCACCTTCAAAAAAGCTCTTACAGAGCGCTTTGACCAGGAATTTGCTTTTTTGGGTCGTCTCACTAAGCTCTGACAGACTGGCACAGTGGATGAATATGTTACAGCCTTTGAAGCCTTAGCTTTCTGCACTAGGGATCTCCCAGATGCGTTCTACACAAAATGTTTTATCAGCGGTCTTAAAGAGGCCATACAAGCCCACGTCCGACTACACCACCCTCCCACGTGGTCGAGGGCTTGCAAGGTAGCTCGTAACGTGGAACGTGCGTTAGCAACCCAGTCGATTCGCCCAAATTTCACCCCCAAGGGTCGCCCCCCACAGGCTCATAGCACGACTCAAACACTTAAGGTTCAAAAGGTGTCACCTGTAGAAATGGCCGAAAGAAGAAAGTAGGGATTATGTTACTACTGTGATGAAAAATACTCCCCAGGTCATAAATGCAAGGAGCCCAAATTTTTTCAAATTGATGCCACTAATTACAGCTCATCAGGGGAATCCCCACCACTTGAGGAACCAGAGGAGGTAGAAAAGGAAAACCAGAAGGACAATGTCCCTGACGAACTAGTTATTTCGCTACATGCTTTTGTATGGATTTCTTCACCTCAAACTCTCAAAATTAGAGGTTTTATTAAACATCACCCAGTAGTAGTCTTGATTGATAGTGGAAGTACACATAATTTCATCCATCAAAAAGTCGCGGAAGCAGTGCATTGTTTTGTACGACAAATATCTTACTTCCAAGTCCAATTGCGGATGGGGGAACAATGAAATGTGAAGGTTGTTGTGAAAATGTAAAACTTCAAATGGGGGATTATCAGTTGAAGACCCACATGTTTGCCATACACATGGGAGGGTGCGACATTGTCCTCGGCGCTGAATGGCTTCGCACTCTTGGGCCAATCACAATGGATTTCCAGGAGTTATATATGAGCTTTAAGCAGAACAACTCCACAAATACCCTCCGTGGACTCCAGGCGGGAGCTCCCTCTATCATCAGCTCACATAGGATGGAAAAATTGCTAAAAAAGGGCCATCATGGAGTTATAGCTCAATTTAATGCCATCCAGGCCATCGAACCCAATTCTCTGCCGATTCATCCTAAGATGCAACATATTTTAAATAACCATCTGCCAGTCTTTGACAGGCCTCATGAGCTTCCACACTCGAGAGGGAACATGATCATAGCATCACCTTGGTTCTAGGGACCCAACCACCAAATGTGCGCCCATACAGATATCCGTTCACCCAAAAGAATGAAATAGAAAAAATAATCAAGGAACTTTTGGAAGCAGGTGTCATTCGTCCCAGCATTAGTCCTTATTCATCACCGGTGGTCATGGTGCAGCATTAGTCCTTATTCATCACTGGTGGTCATGGTGCTCAAGAAAGATGGGGAATGGTGGATGTGTCCAGACTTCAGGGCCCTCAATAAGTTGACAGTCAAAGATAAATTTCCCATCCTGGTTGCTGATGATTTGCTGGATGAACTCAATGGGGCTCAATTCTTCACTAAGCTGGATCTTCGCTCAGGCTACCACCAAATTCGCATGAAGGAAGTCGACATTCCAAAGACTGCTTTCAGAACTCATGAAGGCCATTACGAGTTCCTGGTCATGCCATTCGGTCTTTGTAATGCCCCATCTACTTTTCAGAGCCTTATGAACCACCTTCTCAAACCATATCTCAGGAAATTTGTCCTTGTCTTCTTCGATGACATCCTCATCTATAGTTGCACTTGGGCCACACATCTTCAGCATGTAGATCTGCTCTTGCAACTGCTCCGCAAGCATAAATTATTTGTTAAGATGTCCAAATGTTCTTTTGGCATGGAAGAAGTTGAGTATTTGGGCCACATTGTGGGGCGTGAAGGTATCAAGGTGGACCCCAAAAATATCCAGGCAATGTAGGATTGGCTTCAACCTAAGACCTTGAAGAGCATGAGGGGATTTTTGGGTCTCACAGGATATTATCGCAAATTTGTCCACAATTATGGTCACATTGTGAAGCCCCTCACTCAAATCCTCAAGAAAAATTCATTCTTCTGGAATGATAATGCACAACAGGCATTTACAGCTCTAAAAAATGCCATGTGTTCCGCTCCAGTCTTAGCACTACCTGATTTCACCAAATCTTTTGTCATTGAATGTGATGCTTCAGGTACAGGTATTGGGGTGGTCTTAATGCAGGAAGGTCGACCCTTGGCCTTCACAAGCCAACAACTAAGTGGGAAGAATCTGGGACAATCTACCTATGAGAAGGAAATGATGGCCATCTTACATGTAGTAGATACTTGGCGACCTTACTTACTGGGGCGACGTTTCGAAATCTGCACAGACCATCACAGTCTTAAATATTTTTTGGAGCAACGCCTATCCTCCCCATAACAAAATAAATGGCTTGACAAAATGCTAGGATATGATTATGAGATCATTTACAAGAAAGGGCGCGAAAATAGTGTAGCAGATGCATTATCTCGCCAAGTTGAGGAGGAAAGTACCCTGCTGGCAATTTCCCTTCCCATTCCAGAATGGATTGAAGAGGCTCGCAGGGAATGGTTTTCACATCCCTAGCTCTCCCAACTCATTACTCAATTGCAGGCGGATCCAAATTCCACCAAGGGCTACTCGTGGCAGGATGAAATTCTTTGCTACAAGGATAGAGTCGTAATATCACCAACATCCACCCTAAAAAGCCGCATTTTGGAAAAATTGCACTCAACCCCCATTGCAGGACATTCAGGCTTTCAGAAGACATATGCTCACACTAGAAGATCATTTTTTTGGACATGCATGAAAAAGGACATCCTTAATTTTGTAGCAAAATGTGATGTCTGTCAATGCCACAAAGGGGAGACAGTCAAAGCACCAGGCACATTACAACCATTGCCCATCCCGGCATCTATATGGACGGAGGTTCCTATGGATTTCATTACAGGTCTTCCAAAGTCAGGAAACAAGTCAGTCATCATGGTGGTGGTGGACCGACTTTCTAAGTATGCTCATTTCTGCGTCCTACCCCACCCGTTTACACCGACTTTGGTCGCTCAATCTTTCATGGATTAGATCTTCAAATTTCATGGCATGCCAACTTCTATTGTGTCTGATCATGACCCCATCTTCACCAGTAATTTTTGGCAGGAACTCTTCAGCCTACAAGGCACCCAACTAAAACTCAGTACTTCCTATCATCCATAAACGGATGGCCAAACTGAAGCCGTCAACAAATTTCTGGAAACCTACCTTAGGTGTTTCACTTCAGAAAAGAAAGATCTATGGGTACAGTGGTTGCCTCTAGCTGAATGGTGGTATAACACCAACTATCATGCCACCACCAAAGTGACTCCCTATGAAGCAGTTTATGGTCAACTCCCTCCTTCCCCTACTTCTTATATCAAGGGGTGCTCAAAGGTACAAGCGGTGGATCAACTCCTACAAAACCGCACAACCATGCTCGCCCATCTTAGAGAGAATATTCATCAAGCTCAAAACCGCATGAAGCAACAGGTAGATCAGCATCGCTCAGAGCGCCAATTTCAAGAAGGGGATCAAGTATTTTTGAGGCTGCAACCATATAAGCAAACTTCACTCAAAGACAACGGTTGTCATAAACTATCTCCAAAATTCTACGGACCATATCAAGTACTTCAGCGCATTGGAGAAGTGGCCTACAATCTAGCTTTGCCACCCAGTGCAAAAATCCATCCAGTTTTCCATGTCTCATGCCTCAAGAAAGTGATTGGGAACAATTGCAGAATTCAAACCAGTCTACCTGAATTGGATGAACAAGGGTCAATCTGGCTTCAACCTGAACAGGTCCTAGACACATGAGAATGGCACCTACGTGGCCGCATGATTAGGGAAGTCCTCGTCAAGTGGAAAGACACCTCTCCGGAAGATGCAACCGGGGAACCAGCCACTATTCTTCAGCAGTTTTCGCAGCTTCAGCCTTGAGGACAAGGCTATTCTTACGGGGGAGGGCATGTTAGTGTCCCACCCTAACCCCCTTATTTATGTAGTAGGATCGAGTCATAGTTATAGTTAAGTAAAGATTCAATAAAGCCCATATTAATAATTGTAAGTGGTTAACCCGCAATTAATGACGGGACTACAGTTAGTTGCAAATGGGCCATGGTATTAGATAGATGGTATTAATAAGAACCATGGTATTGATCCATGGTATTGCATGTATGAGTCATGTATAAAGCATAGATACTCCCTGCGAGGAGCATCGTGTCTTATTTTGTAATCGAGCTCTACTCTATTAGAGGTTGCCCCCTCGAAGAGGCAAGTGAACATTGCTTTCTGAATAATAAAATACTTGCTCTTGTTTCTCACTATTCTATGTTTTGGGTATATTTCTTCGCATATTTGGTATTCTGGCAATAATCTTGCAGGTTAAGAGCATAACACTCTTCATGTAGACAAATCTTCAATTCAGCGTTCTTTGTTTGATGATTATGTTTGTTATGCTTCAGTTCTTCCAAGGCATCTTCTGTGGCTCACAACTGAAGCTGCAATTGCCCCTTTTCCTCTGTCTCTTTTTGTAGAGTTTCATACATTATTTCCATCCTTTTGGAAATTTTGAGCATGGTATCGTACATTTCTTTCTCATCTTCTGTTGCTACACGTTCCATTGTTCACGCTTGCAATTCACATCCATGTAAAGACCGCTCTGATACCACTTGATCTAGGGACGGGTGTGACAAAGGACCCTTTCAAGACCTTTTAATTTCGTGATGTGTTAAATTGCATTTTTGAAAGAACATAAGTGAATACATTTGCATGCTGTAAGGAAGAGGAATATGTCAATCATCAACACATGAAAACATAAGCCATTGATAATGGAGTTTGTCCAGGAGGGACTATGTCTCTGGGCCCTGGTGTTAAGATGGTGTAGGCCGCTACATTAAGTGTTGTCAATAGTGATTATGTACATAAGAGGTGATGTCGCTATCATACAAGAAAAATTCCCTCACACAGGAGTGGTTCCAAGAGATGTTCCACTACAAGAACTCTCAGTCAAAAGACTCCTATCAGTATGACACAAAACTCATGCATGATGATCATCCTTCCAACATGGCATAAAAGGGATCTCAATGCAAACATGCATGGTGACACATGAGTATCCCATCAACATACAAAGGGATCTGTGCAACATAATGCATAGCAAAAGAAGTACATGAACACACTACATATACCTCACATCTAGGGGCCATCGGAAGAAGTGGATTTCAAACTACTGAAGCTGTTCGGGCCATCGATCTCACAGCATCAAATCTCATGGAAATCGTTGCTCACACATGAATCCTGACACATGCACTTTGTTAGGACTCCATATTGTCTACTTTTGACCTTGTATTTTGTCATTATGTTACCCTCTTTAGCCCATAAGTTGAAAGCCTTGATAACATTTTGACCTAACTATTCCAAAGGTATGAAGTAACTCTCCTCATTGCTATATGTTTAATTATTCAACACATATTCATGTTATCTTTATAATTAATCTTTGGAAGTTGACTAAGTCGCTGACAATTGATGAAACTGTTTAAAGTCTGCAGAATTATAATTCACAGTTGTTGGAACACTAGAAACAGCAACTGTGCAGTTGCTGCAGTACCAAAAACAACAACCGACTAAAGCGGGTAAAACCTCATTTTGCAATGGCTGAAACATCTGGAACAGCAATTGCCTAGTAGGAGCAGTAACCGACATAGCACGATCAACCACTGTCCAAAATTGGCAAAACACAGTCGCAGATATTGGAACACCAGGAGCAGCACGAGAACTTCAAGGGAACAGTTGAGATTTACCAAATCGGCAACAATGGTGGAACAGCCAAGGATAGTACGAGGATCTCAAAGAGACGGTTGAGGTTTACCAGCTTTGCAACAGCAAAAGGATCCGATTAACAAAGGATGATAAAATTACACACTGTTGTAACAGCATGCTGTAACAGGAATTGATTTCCTATTTTTGTACAAAAGGGTCAACTAAATGAGTAATGACAATCTATTGTAATAGATGTCTCCTCTATAAAGAGGAGACATCTACATTAGAAATGGGGGGAGAACAAGTTGTAACAGGGGTATTGTAGTGCAGAACAAGTCTGAATCCTTATTGTAATTTGACATTTTGGCAGATGAATAAAGCACTGTTCTGAGCATTTTAACTTAGCATCTGTGTCCTGGGGAATCTTGTGAGAGGGACAGGGCCCACCTTCTTCACAAGATTCACCCATTTCTTTTCTGTTGAGTGTGTGTGTGATTTCTGAGTATTGCTTCTGATATTTTTCCTTTGCTGATACTCTGTTTTCTTAATCAGTTGGCGTTGTAAAAGAGTGTGTCACCAGTGATTAGGATTTACAGTGTGCATTGGCAAATTGGTCACAGGGGCAGGTGCTGAACATCCTTACCCTGAGGATAGGGTCTTGATCCTCTGTTACAAGACAACCATCATTTCTTTTTGCAGATTTGTTACCTTTAGTTAACTGTTTTCATTTCATTTCTGCAATAGATCATAACTGCTGTAAGACAGAGTAAGGGTTTAATAGAAAGTAGATTTGTTTATACTACAGCCTTTAATGCTTTTAGAATTAAGTGCATACAGTACGAGGTCACCTTTGAAACAAAAGGACTTTCCCGGGTTGACAATTTAATGTGGTACTCGACTGTTTAATTAATAAACAATTCGAGCAGCCAACATTTTGGCGCCGTTGCCGGGGAAGGCGACTGAAGATTTTAAAGGTATTAACATGTTTTTCTTTCTTTAGAAAGGCAGGATGCATGAGAGGATGCAAGAAGGTTAACCATTCAGGCGGCAAAGGCAAAGGAGGAGGAAGAAAAACTTTTATTGACGATATTATTTCAAAAGCTGAGACATCCCAGAGGTTAAGCTCTCGGAGGCCACAGACCCAACACTCTTCCCAGATAGATTTTCAGACAGAGGAAGTAGTGGGGCCAGAGAGGGTTCTAGAACCATCAGAATATACTGAGGAACCGGTGGAAGAAGACGAACGACCAGTAGAAGAACCAATAGAGGAAGTTAAGGTGGAGGAACCAGTGCAGGACATCGAAATCCCAACAGAAAACTCCGAAGACCGGGCAAGCGCATCAGGGAAACAACCAATGGAGGATAACAATGAAGGACTTTTCGGTGGAGGTCGCAGAATAGAGGGAAGGGGAGAAAATTCTCTCTCCACTCTGGAATTTCGCATTGGAGAACTCCCCAAAGGAGCAACTCCTATGAAGAATATCCCACTTTCGGCATTACCCAACTTCCATGGGTTATCCACGGAAGATCCTGATGAATTTCTTTTTGAATTTGATATACTGTGTAGAAGCTATGACTATATTAATTCTTCTCAGAAATTAAAATTGTTTCCAACTACATTAAAAGGGAATGCATTAAGATGGTTCATGAGCCTAGGAGCTCACGTGATTACAACATGGGACCAGATGAAGGAGAAATTTTTGGCTAAATACCAAGATTATTGTCGAACAAGAGAAAGAAAGGAGGAATTATTCAAGATGACTCAGAAAGAGGACGAAAGTCTAGAAGACTTCGTGGAAAGGCTACAATATAATTTACAGCGATCTGATCATCCTGATATGAGTAAGGATATTCTCAAGTCAATACTGCTAAGAGGGGTACGAGATGACTGTTTAGATATGTTAAACATGCTTGGAAAATGAGACATATCTAAGGAATCCTATGATGAGATTATCAATCTCTGTAAAAGATGTTCAAGAGGAGCAACAAGTAGACCAAAAAGCAAGGACAGTACATACTCAAGAGTCCAGAAACCAGCAAGTGGAGGAGCAACACGGGCCGAAATAGGTAACTTAATTGAAGAATTTAAAACTGAAATGTTAAGCTCTTTTGCTTCACAAATTGATACCTTGCAGGTTAGAAAGAAGCAGGCAGAAGCAGAAGCTGCTCTGGCTATTTTCTGCTCTAAATGCAGGGAGAAACACCCACTAAGGGAATGCCCCCTGGACAAGGTACCGATCTGCACTATTTGTGAAAAGGACCATGAGACTCAACAATGCCCTTCTTTACCAGGAATAAAGGCAGCACTACAGCCAACTGAAGAAGAAGCTGAAGCAGTGTACCTCCTCACACAGAGAAGACAATGGCAACCACGAGGACCAGGTACGAATTCTAACATGTCGTTTAATCGTTGGAATAATCATCCTCCTTTTCAAACAAATTACCCACCCTTCAACCAAATGCAGTACCCACACCTGAATCAAATGAATTTTCCACCCATGCAGCAACCAAGCCCTCCTTTTGTTGATCCTACAATGTGGAATCCCTGGGCTTTACAGCAACCCTATCAATGGAACCCGAATTGGACAGCTCCACAGATCCCATTTCCAAACCAATTACCTCAGTATCAGCAATCTCTCTCCTTACCATCAAATGCCCCACCTAATAATCAGACAATAAGACCTCAGCTGCCTGTACAACCTAACCCCAACCCGAATAATAATAAAGCTCTGCAAGTAATTGATGTTCAAAACCAACTAGTTTCCCCTCTGCAATGCAATGACATTCATTTACGCTAAGGAAGAATACTTGAACCCATTATTGACAACATCACTTCTAATTCTGATAAAGAATAAATCGGAAAAGAAAAGTCATCTAATGCTGAAACAATTGGATCATCTTTTAATGACAATGCTGAAACAGTTGAAACATCCTCTAAAAATACTGCTGGAGTAGCAGAGCCACCATTCCCTGAACGTTTGGCTCTTACCAAAACACTTGAGCCACCTGCTTTTAATTTCTTAGGAGAACTGCAGAATTTATATGTTAAAATTCCACTTTTACAAGCACTAAGAGATGTACCGATTTATGCTAGAACTGTTAGAGATATTTGTATTAAGAAACCTGGAAGAAAAGCTAAGGACCCCATCACAGTTCATGTGATGGGTGATCTAGCTGCTCTAATGTCAGAAAAAAACCCTCCTGTAAAATATGGTGACCCTGGTCACCCTATAGTTACAGTTCAGGTTGGTAAAACCTTTGTTTCTAGAGTTCTGGTAGATCTCGATGCTGCAATAAACATTATGACACTTGAAACAACACAATTATTACAGTTAAAATTTTTTATTAGGGAAACCCCAACCATTCTAGAGCTGGTTGACCGCTCCACAATCAAACCTGAAGTAGTCATTGAAGACCTGATAATTTCAGTCGAATCTTGGAACTACCCAGCTGATTTTGTGGTGTTACAGACCAAAAATAAGTTGGGGGGTCATCCATTGATTTTGGGGAGACCTTGGCTGGCTACATCAGATGCTTTTATTAGCTGTAGGTCAGGTTCAATGACAATTTCTAATGGATGTGAAACCAAGCAGCTTACTCTGTACCCTCATGCCACAACTATGATTAATAATGATAATTCAGTATGGTTAGATTATGAGGATGATGAGACTCAACCAATTTTGACTGTCGGACAGGCCCTAACTTTTAATGATTCAACCGAAGATGAATTAATTAGTAGTTTTATTTCTGAACTCTCTTCGGTTAACTCTGAAATACATGATCTCTTGACTTCAATCTTGGAATCTGAATCACAACAGAATCTTAAAACTGAAGACTTATCTCAGACATCAGCTGACATCCCCTCCAAAAGTCTAGCAGTGGAAATCGAGCCTGGCAAAACATTAAATATAAACCCTAACTTAGCAGATGCTGAAACACAACAGTTAATGAAGTTACTCCACGAAAATAAACAAGCATTTGCATGGGATTACACAGATATGAAGGGAATTTCTTTTGAATTATGTACTCACCGAATTTATATTAAAGAAGGATCCCGGCCAGTCTGCCAACCCCAACGACGAATGAATCCCAATTTAAGGGAAATTGTGAAAGAGGAACTTCAAAAACTGTTGAATGCAGGATTCATATATCCTATATCTGATAGCGAATGGGTTTCACCATTAGTGATAGTACCTAAGAAAAATGGGAAATGGAGAGTGTGTGTGGACTATAGAGCTCTGAATAAGGCTACTCAGAAAGATCATTTTCCCTTACCATTTATTGATCAGGTGCTAGATAATTTGGCAGGTAAGAGATTCTTTTCCTTTTTGGACGGGTTTAGTGGTTATAATCAGATCAAGATTGCACCCCAAGATCAAGACAAGACCACTTTTACTAGCCCATGGGGAACTTTTGCCTATAAAGTTCTTCCATTTGGACTATGTAATGCCCCAGCAACATTTCAAAGGGCAGTGATAGGAATTTTTTCTGATATGCTTAATGATTCCTTAGAAATATTTATGGATGACTTTACTCCTTATGGTGTGACTTTTGAAGATGCCTTACAAAATCTTGAAAAAGTACTTAAACAGTGTATAGAAGCACATCTTGCCTTAAGTACTGAAAAATGTCATATGATGATGAATCAAGGTATTGTTTTGGGACACTTCATTTCATTCCTAGGAATTCAAGTTGATCCAGCTAACGTACAAGTAATTCAGACTCTGCCTATCCCAAAAACACAAATTGATGTAAGAAGTTTTTTAGGACATGCTGGATATTATAGAAGATTTATCAAGGATTTTTCTAAAATAGCTTCTCCCTTGTTTGTGTTACTTATGAAAAATGCCGAATTTAAGTGGACTGATGATTGTCAAAAAGCATTTAATGAACTTAAACATCAATTGTCTACAACTCCCATTTTAAGAGGACCTGATTGGGCACTCCCCTTTCATATATCCTCTGATGCTTTAGACACTGCAATAGGAGCTGTCTTGGGTCAAGAAGAAAACAATCTTCCCTATGCTATCTGTTTTATTAGTAAAAATATGACCCCTGCTGAACTTAATTATACAGTCATCGAGAAAGAATTCTTAGCAGTTATTTATGCTATTAACAAGTTTCGACACTATATTACTGGTTACACTACTTTTTTGCATACTGATCACTCGACCATTAAATATTTAATGAACAAATCAGTTACAAATGCTCGAGTTACTAGATGGTTATTATTATTATAAGAATTTGATATCACAATTGTAGATCGGCCAGGTAAAGAAAATGTAGTTGCCGATTTTCTTTCTCGATTAAAGACTGATGAAAATATTCCAGTAGATGATTCTTTTCCCGATGAATATTTATTTGCAGTATCTGCTCACTCACCTTGGTATGCAGACATTGCCAATTACTTAGTTGCAGGAAAACTACCATCACACCTATCGCACAGAGAGAAAAGAAAGATCGTTCAGCAAAGTGCTAGGTACAGCTGGATAAGTGGGTGTCTCTTTCACACAGGACTTGATCAGGAAATTCGAAGATGCATCAGAGAAGATGAAGTTTATGATATATTGAAGGCTTGCCACGATGGCCCTTGTGGAGGGCATTTTGCAGACAAAAGAACAGCACACAAAGTTCTCAGAATGGGTTACTATTGGCCCTCACTTTTTAAGGATGCAAAGAAATATGTTAGGGCCTGTGATAGCTATCAGAGAATGGGCCAGCCTAATCACAGGGATGAAATGCCACTTAACCCCTAGGTAATACTTGAACCTTTTGAAAGATGGGCACTAGATTTTATAGGTCCCATCAATCCTCCATCCAATTAAAGAGTCTATATACTGGTTTGCACAGATTATATGACTAAGTGGGTAGAAGCTAAGGCACTCATCAAAGCTAATGAAGAATCAGTATTAACTTTTCTATTTGAAGAAATCTTTGTTAGGTTTGGTTTGCCTAGAGAACTAGTCACAGATGGAGGACCTCCTTTTAATTCTCATGGCTTCAAGGACATACTTCAAAAATATTACATTAAGCATAAGATGACTACACCTTATCACCCCCAAGCAAATGGGCAAGTGGAAAGTACAAATAAAGTCATAGAAGCCATTTTAACAAAGACAGTTAAGGAAAATAGAAGGGTCTGGTTTCAAAGGTTGCCTGAAGCATTATGGGCTTACAGAACTACTTGGAGGAACACTATGGGTTTTTCACCTTATGAATTAGTCTATGGTAAAAATGTTGTTTTTCCTGTGGAATTTGAGATCAAAACCTTAAGGACTGCTTTAGCTGTTAACCTTGATTTGACTAATGCACAGACAGCTAGGTTGCAGCAGCTTCAGGAATTGGACGAAAAGAGGTTGGATGCCATCCATCAAACAACCATGATACAACAGCAAAGAACCAGATGGCATGACAAAACTATTAAGCACAATCAGTTCCAAAAAGGTAATTGGGCTTTGTTGTATGACTCCCGTTTTGAAAATTTTCAGGGGAAATTAAGAACAAGGTGGCTAGGACCTTAACAAGTAGATGTTGTTTTTCCAAATGGAACAGTCAGACTCCTAACGATTGATGATAGCAGAACACCATTATTAGTAAATGGGTATCGACTCCGTTTGTATCAACGACCTATTTCTAAAGAGGATTTCAAAGCTACTTGCATGACAGATATACACTATACCTTTTTGGGGGAATCTGCTATCCCTCAATGCACTTAATTTCCTGTTTATGTATTTATTTTTAGATTAGATTTCTTAACTAATAATCCCTGTCAAGGGTTGCCATGTTACAATTAATTATTTTGCAGATCTTAGCTTTGGATGGTGGATGAAAAAGAAAAATTCCAGTATAGGAGGAACTAATCTGCAGATTGGAAAAACATTGTCATTCCAGATCATAATCCATTTCCCGTTGCTGCAACACCACTTCCTGTTGCTGCAACACCACTTCCCGTTGCAACACCATTTCCTATTGCTGCAACACCATTTCCCTGTTGCTGCAACACCATTTCTCATTGCTGAAACACCACATTCCAATGCTTAACACCAATCTTTTTCATTCTTTTACTAAAGAGTACCAATTTCCTCATTTGTGTTCCCGAAAAATGAACCATTATTCTGATGGAACATATCATTCTTCATCAAAGGAACCAGCCATGCACCCCGATAATTACATTTCTCCATTACTACTTCCTGCCAATAATAAAGACCGCCTGTATTTTCATATTTTTAGACCCTTTTTAATCATTATTGATCCAGCAAAAGACAAGATAAGACTTTATGGCCCAACAAATAAAGGTAAATATAAAGGTACGCATGCTTAAGTGTGGATATTAAATTATAGTTAATGTGGAGACGTTGATACGACTACCGAAATCATTGTACTACCAATCAGATCATGCAGCCGTAGATTTGGGGGGATTACCAAAATATCATAATGATGACATAACACCGTCGCCCCTAGTTCTCCCGGTAGTATCTAAGTCACCTCGACTGTACCTTACCGTGTCATAACCTCATTTGCAACGGTTTACTCTGTCTCGACCTCGGCTACTCGGCTCTGCACTGTGTATTTTGTCTGAACCAGCAACTATGGGGGGAAATCTAATTACACATGAACCTGGCTCAACAGCATTGCTGGAACTCTACCCGGAAGCCTACCAAATCTTTCTTCGAGCAGGATGGGTAGAGTATTTCAGAAGACTGCCGGATTTTAACTCACAACAAGTTCTGGAGTTCGCATGCAACTTAAGAGAAGGATTTTCCATTGTCCAGGGAGTGCAAATTCCAGTGACAGAAGAAGCCATAGCCCAAGTTTCCGGGTTACCAACCAATGGTATGCGCTGGTTTAGTAGAAAACATCTTATTCTGAATGCGCAGCAAGACTTTCTCCTACCAGGCGAACATGTCGAAGCCAAAGGCAGAGGGGTCGCACTTCGGTCACTGCCCCCACCGTGGCCAAAGGTTGCGGAGTTCGTTAAGCAATATTTGACATGCGAAGGTCGTTATCAGGTAATTTACCAACATGACTTCGTTTTGTTAAATCATTTGAGGCATGGTCAGTTAATAAATATGCCTTATTATCTATTGGGTTGTCTAAAAAATATGTCACGTTATACTGTAAATGCAAAGCATCAGCTCCTTTCCCTGAAACACCATCGCTTAGCCCAACTTTTGATAAATAGAGGCTTTGCTCTAAACCACCCACCCCCCCTCATTAATCCTCTTCAGCAAATAGAGGAAATTCCTCAGCAAGCAGAGGAAATTCCTCAGCAAGCAGAAGAAATTCCTCAGCAAGCAGAGGAAATTCCCCAGCAAGTATCCCAGGAAATTCCCCAACAATCAGAGCAAGTATCCCAAGAAATTTCCCAACAAGCGGCTGAAAATCAACAATCAGCAGCAGAAACACCCCTGCAGAGGACCCCATCCCCCAATGAAGCTCAACCATCCACCCCTGTACTCCATATTTCCACCGATGATTCCGATGATAATACCCCCATCATCTTTCGCAAAAGGAAAAAGCAGCAGAAAATTGTAACCCCACCAAAAAGAAGAAGAACCAGGGCTTCACTTAAAGAAGCTGCTATTGCTGATAGTTCTCCCATTTTAAAGGAAAGTGGCGGTAAGAGAAAAATCACTGATTTTCCTGTTTTCTTACCAAGGCGACGAACAGGGTCGTCTGTAGCAACTGAACCCATTATCCCTAGTTCCCCACCCATCATCCTAAAATCCCGCATTCTAACTAGCCCTGAGCATTCATCTCCCTCACCCTCTGCTGCTGAAATGCAGAGCATTGACAGTTTTGTGACATTATTTTCTTTAAAGGAGGCAGCTGCTACACAAGAACCAGCTGCCGAAAAATCCAAAATAGACACCCAAGATGATATTGGGCAAGTGGCTGTTACACAAGAACCAGCCACTGACCCAACAGGTGTTACACAAGAACCACCTGTTGGGAAACAAGAAGATAATGACCTGCATGTGGCTGATACACAAGAACCAGCCACTGACCCAACAGGTGATACACAAGAACCACCTGTTGGGGATGCCAATGATCAAATTGATGATGAAAAACGACCCATGCCTCCACTGAATCTACAGCTACACAAGCCTCGACCACCTTAGCCTCCCTGTAGGAAGAAATTGAGTTTTTAAAGTCTCAAATTAAGGATTATCAGCAGGAGATAATAATGGTTAAGGAATCTTATCAAAATGAATTCAATCTGCACACCTTAGCACGGGTAGCATCTGCAGCCGAAAAGAGTCAATACAATGAATATATGTGCAGTGAGTGTGGTGAGCTTTACACTCAAGCGGGATACAAGATAGTCGAAGTTCCAATGACTGGAGCCAGCTCACAGACCTCCCCTGTTGTAATTAAAACAGAACAACCTGCTGTTACACAAGAACCAGCAGGCTCTCTAAGAATGGAAAAAGAAGAAACAGAACAACCTGCTACTACACAAGAACCAGCAGGTTCTTCAAGAATTGTAGAGGAGGACATAAAACCACCCCGGCCTACCCAAACTATTACAGAACAGAAATCCTTTACTGATGCCTTTACACAGACTGAACCTCCCTGTGTCAGCAATGCTCACACTGAGACCTCTAGTTTTCAAGAACTAAAGGACACATGGAGAACAAAATATGAGCTTTCACAAGGGAAGGCATTCCAACAGCAAAAGTCAATCTGGTTCAGCTATGCATACAAAAATTGGGATGCACTTGAACAGTTTCGAGCTCAACGCAAAGAAAATAGGAAATTAAAAGATAGGCTGTCCAATATCTTTGACTTGGTCCAGAGGGTACTGGCTACAAGAAAACCCTCTTTTAACTATGCAGCATTTCTGAGAGAACGCTTAGCGTTCTTACAAATAAAGGCAATCAAAGATGGAAGACCTTATCAAGTTGCTAGACCTGATCAATTTATTGAAACATTCACAGAAGCACCAAATAATGATCAAAACTTGCTCTGTGAACTCTATCTTCACAACGAGGCCATGCCTGAAGATAGAGTGATGAATATACTCCCTATCGTTGGTGATATCCAAATAAGAGCTTTCATCTCTTTCCTAGCCAACCAACTTACTTGGAAAAATGCTTTTATGTCAGCAACACATAATGAGCAGAACTGCCTCCTCTGGATTCGAAGTGAACCACGGAATGCAGCCATCTTCATTGCACAACATCAACAAAATCTGACTAAACCAGGGATGGTTGATCATATGAGGCAACTACAAGCAGCAGTCTTGCAGGACTGCCAACATTATGTGAAAACAAAGGGAGCTCTGGCCATCAAAGCAAACAATTTATTTTGGGAACATTGTCCGAAAGAGAGACAGGAATATCATCCTTACAATCCCCTCAATCTTCCAGTAGCAATTTCACGCATACCTCATTATGTCAGATGTATGGAACAGTGTGCTGAAAAGTGGATTGGGTACTGTTTTCATTTCCCGCTCTTGTGGTTACCTGGTCAGCAATATAAGGCTCATTATAAACTGACCAAAAAGGAGGAGGTGGCAGTATGGCAGCAAATACAGAGTGTCTGTGGGTTCAGAAATAGGATGGACAACACCTTCTTTAGCTACTGTATCAGCAACTTACACTCTTCATCCCAGTATTCCGACTCCGATTCAGAGTAAACGTTGCATGGGGACATGCAACCCTTTCAGTTGGGGGGGATGTTAGGACTCCATATTGTCTACTTTTGACCTTGTATTTTGTCATTATGTTACCCTCTTTAGCCCATAAGTTGAAAGCCTTGATAACATTTTGACCTAATTATTCCAAAGGTATGAAGTAACTCTCCTCATTGCTATATTTTTAATTATTCAACACATATTCATGTTATCTTTATAATTAATCTTTGGAAGTTGACTAAGTCGCTGACAATTGATGAAACTGTTTAAAGTCTGCAGAATTATAATTCACAATTGCTAGAACACCAGAAACAACAACTGTGCAGTTGTTGCAATACCAGAAATAACAACTGATTAAAGCGGGTAAAACCTCATTTTGCAATGGCTGAAACATCCGGAACAGCAATTGCCTACTAGGAGCAGTAACCGACATAGCACAATCAGCCACTGTCCAAAATTGGCAAAACACAGTCACAGATATTGGAACACCAGGAGCAACACGAGAACTTCAAGGGAACAGTTGAGATTTACCAAATCGGCAACAATGGTGGAACAGCCAAGGACAGTATGAGGATCTCAAAGAGATGGTTGAGGTTTACCAACTTTGCAACAACAAAGGATCCAATTAACAAAGGATGATAAAATTACACACTGTTGTAACAGCATGTTGTAACAGGAATTGATTTCCTATTTTTGTACAAAAGGGTCAACTAAATGAGTAATGGCAATCTATTGTAATAGATGTCTCCTCTATAAAGAGGAGACATCTACATTAGAAAGGGGGTGAGAACAAGTTGTAACAGGGGTATTGTAGTGCAGAACAAGTCTGAATCCTTATTGTAATTTGACATTTTGGCAGATGAATAAAGCACTGTTTTGAGCATTTTAACTTAGCCTCTGTGTCTTGGGGAATCTTGTGAGAGGGACAGGGCCCACCTTCTTCACAAGATTCACCCATTTCTTTTCTGTTGAGTGTGTGTGTGATTTCTGAGTATTGCTTCTGATATTTTTCCTTTGCTGATACTCTGTTTTCTTAATCAATTGGCGTTGTAAAAGAGTGTGTCACCGGTGATTAGGATTTGCAGTGTGCATTGGCAAATTGGTCACAGGGGCAGGTGCTGAACATCCTTACCCTGAGGATAGGGTCCTGATCCTCTGTTACAAGACAGCCATCATTTCTTTTTGCAGATTTGTTACCTTTAGTTAACTGTTTTCATTTCATTTCTGCAATAGATCATAACTGCTGTAACACAGAGTAAGGGTTTGATAGAAAGTAGATTTGTTTATACTACAGCCTTTAATGCTTTTAGAATTAAGTGCATACAGTACGAGGTCACCTTTGAAACAAAAGGACTTTCCCGGGTTGACAATTTAATGTGGTACTCGACTGTTTAATTAATAAACAATTCGAGCAGCTAACACACTCCACATTGAAAAGTAGCTAAAAAATGAAATGAGAAAATGGAAAGTCTGAATGCACCATCAGATTTGTGGCATCGAATAGTGCAAAATCAACTGTCAAATTTCTAAATTCTGAGAAAGTGAAAATCTGGGGCTCAAGGAATCTTTTAGATTCCCCCTAGATTCTTCAAAAATTCCCCCTTTCGGGTCCTCTGCAAATCGGCTGCTCAGATCAGGAAACTGACTACACCATCGGGTTCGTGTCACCGAGAGGTGTAAGATCGACATAAAATTTGTCCAATTTGGACCTACATTAAAAATTAATTAAAAAATTTTCCTCGGTTTCCATGCTCGCTGTTGGTTCCTCCATCTTGCCTCGAACTACGTGCACGCTCCTCCTCATCGGGCGCACTGATAAGCTGAGTTTAAATATGAAAAGGTGGGCATAGTTTACAAACGCATCGTTTGGAAAATTGGTTATGGATCTATTTGTTACGGAGGAGGTCGGGCATTCAAACCCTGCCCCCTCCTTTTTTTACATAAGAAAAATATTAATTTTAAAAGGGGTCAGGTTGGGCCCGCCTTGGGTGGCTCGCCCACCCCACCTGTCGCCGACTCCATTCCTTTATTAAGGGTGGTTGGTTGGTCATGGTCATGGTTGGGTCCGTGTTGCAAGGGCTGACCCACCATCTACATACAATGGTTCCATGGTATGGGGGGAGGGGCCGGGGGTAGTGACCCGCCCCTCCATTAATAACTATATTGATAAGGTTTGGGGTGGCGGGTTTGGCGGCCCACCACCCCCTTTTTTTTATAATTTTTTATTATTAAAACAATATGGGCTATTTTTGAAAATTTGAAATTTGGACCGAAGGAGACATTTTATCGAGGCGACAATTTCACCTGGAATCTAGCTAGATCTGGTCGGATTTCGTCTCCCCGAAAAGTTCAAATTGTGTCTCCATTAACTTGCCTAGTTAACAAAAATCAACCAAAACTTTGACTGCCTCTATCTTTCTTATCCGGACTCAGATTGACGAACCGTTCACACCAACGCGATCATGACGATGAGATCTTTAACATGAACCTAGTTTGAGCATAATCCCAACAATTTGATTTTTGAGCTTTCATAAGCCCTCTTTGTCTTGTGTGTGTCTCTAGAGCCACCTAGATCACTCTTCTTCTTCCATTTGCTTCTACACAATAAGTATCGTGATAACACTAGGCAAAAGAATGCAAATATCAACCTAAAATATTTGTATTTTAACTTGAAAGATAGACATTTTGGTAGAAAAATATAGAAATAATTGTTTTGATAACAAACTTCCCAATTTATCCTGATGGTCATACAAACCTTGGTCACTTTCCAAGAAAGCACATTCACTCATGTCATTCATCTTAGCAAACATCATAAAATATCAAAAATTATATCTAGCAATGGAGCTTTCCAAGTAACATTATTCTAACCATTCGACAATAGGATCATGATATTGAATACAAATCATCGAAGAATCTTGTGATTCCAAAGAATATAGATTTTCAATTTTCACAATTGGATCATTAAGATTATATTTTGAAAGGAGTTTGATCAGATCATGTTTGGAACCTTGTCAAGATGGTGAGAACATGACATAACTATCATTGAAGGATGAAGTGCCTCAACTTGTTGACATGTTTCCAACTCTCAAATGGTGCATCATCAAATAGAGGTGTCTTAGAGGGATCAACCAATGGATATATACAACTATCAGTAGATGAATCAATAAACACATCATTAGATCCTCACCCGATCAGATTTATCATTAGACACATGAGACTCCTCATGAATAAAGAACCTAGATGAATCAAAAAGAGGACTTGCTTGTACATTCATAGTTACATCCTTTTCTTCTTCACAAATTAAAGATGAGGAATGAAATAAATCATGAGTAACAAGTTCCTCCTTTTCCTATTCTACCTAAGGATCAAAAATACCACATACATGATTGTGATTGAAACCAGTAGAAAAAGGATAAACAAAATCTAAAGGATAATTCGAGGTAAGAGATAAATAATGTGTTGAGGGTGAATAGGGAGTGGAAAAATCAAATGAAAGATCATGAACAACAACGAACTCTTGTTAAAAATTTGAATCCCACACATAATTATCATGAACAATATCTCTTACTTCTTGTTCCACTATTTGAGTAATGGAACTCTCTTGTACTTAACCAACATTTGAATTGATATATTGAGAATAAAGAGGATCAAGAAAAAGTTTTAAAGAAATAGGTTGATACAGTGGATCAACACAAAGAGGGTCATAAGGTTTAGATAATAGAGAACAAGAGGCATCTCTTGAAAAAGAAATATCATTCACCAAATCAAATTCAATATTAAACTTATCATCATGAATGAGAGATGAATATGGAGGTGGGATACATGAATTAACAATCTCATTTTCAAGTTCCCTAATTTCAAAATCAACACATGAGACAAAAGGGAGAGTAGGCTCCTCCTTTGAAATTTTAAGTGTCCTAAGACCAAGCAACATTGGGAGGCTTGAAAATGATTCAGTTTTAGGTGGTTGTAAATAAATTTGAACTAAATACTGAAAATTATAGTTCATAAAATCCCAATCCACATCATCTTGAGAAAATTCATAATAAAAGTGAAGAAAGAGGTCAGGAAAATATTCCAAAGATTCATCGGATTTCATTCTAAGGTGAATAATTTTCTTATTAACATTATGAGAGCTATACGCGTCAAAATCTTGGTGAAGCTCCGTGACAAGCTACTCAAAAGAGTGAATGGAGGAGACAGTAATGTTTGACACCATTGTTTACCATGGCCTTCAAGAGTGAGAATGAACAACATACAAGAAATATCTTCACACTTAATTTCATAATCATCACAAAATTAAAGAAACTGAAAAGTATGCTCAAGAATCACCATTAAACTTTAGATTTGATAAGTTATGAATGATTTTCGGAAGAATTTTCAGATTTGAAATTTTAGAAAAGCATCCTAAGATTATGATTTGGGAGGAAGCTATTTAATATGAATATTGAAACGAGATTTCATGGGCTTAGATTTTCATCTAGGCCTCCTTCTAGCACTAAAACCATGGTTATAGTGCTGGAAGTGCTAAGAGTTGAGGGAGTCTCTATGGTATGAAGAACCAATTAGACCTCACATTGTTTGGGATAGGAGACCCATCTGAAATATAAGCCTGATCACCATTAAAGTGATCCTTAAGCATATGCCTTGGTTGCAATAAAAAACACAAGATATCATAACATAACTTTGAGGACAACAAGTGAGTAAGCTTTGTGAGACACCAATTGTAATCTATGAAAGGCACTTTTATAGAAGGGAAAATAAAGTGATCATCTAGTAGAAAAGTAATAGTACTATCCTAAAGGAGACACAAGAGAGAAATAAAAGAGTCATTAGTTAACGTGCAAAATAGTTCACAAGATAATAATAATAATTAAATAATATAACCACACACATTAAACAAGATAAATACCAAAGCCAACAAAATAGTTCATTTTCTTTAGCATTAATGAACTTAAACATATACCATAAAAATTAAAAGAATAGTCTTACGACATGCATGATACATGTATGAAAGTGTGCTGGCTCTTAGAGTTTCTGATGATTAAGTGAAAGTCCCAAGTACATATTTACATTGATGAAACACTAGCCCCAATAGTGGAACATGAAGCTACCACTTGCTTCTCCAAATAATGATCTTCTCTTCTATACTAAATTACATAAGTGAGGGAAAACTCTCCCCAAATCCCTTCTTTTGAGTTACGAGGGTTTATTTATAACAAGTGAGGTGACCTTTCACCTCCCCTTCTGACTCTTGAGCTCCCTCATGACTCTTGCACTTTTATTTTGTCCTTTATCTTTTGATGACTCTTCATATTCCCCATGTCACTCTTGGGCTCACACTTTTACACATTTACATTTCTTATTGTTTTTGACATGCAAAATTATAATAAGACAAAATGTGGATTTTAGTCATAAGATAACAATTCTACATTATACACAACTCATGGAAAATGTAACTCGATGACAAAAACATGTAATTTTATAGTAAGATATTGATGCAAAGATTTATATTATGCTGCTATCTTTTCAACCTTTATTACTACATATGGATTATATCTAAGTTTACACTCCAGTGCATTTGGATATATGGTCTTAGAATCTATTTGAATGTTGATTATCAACATGATCAATTTCATGTGTATCCTAGACATGGAAAATTTTAGGGGCTAATGCTCGCCCAGTGGGCTAAATTTCCATGATTTTTCCACAAAAAATATTCGCCAATTTCCAATTTTTATAAAAAAAATGATTCACCCAAATTTTAGAATATAAAATTATTTTACCTTAAAAATTGTCAACTTTATATAGAGACTATATATAAAATCATTATGAATTTGAATAATTTACAAATATATCAATAAACATTTTATAGTTTGCATATTACGGATTAGTGAGATTCGCCAATGTTTTTAAACTTCAAGAAAATTTTCCATCCTTAAAATTTTCCTTGAATTCCTTGCTGGATTAGTCTCATACTACAGAATAATTTCTTTGGTCACCTCAAGTTCATCCTAAACTCTCCCCTGTGTGATATTCTTCAAGAAATCTTCTATTTCTTCTCATATAATGATTTTTCTCTTTAACTCCAAAAATGGACCAATAGAAGGGACATCGTGCATCCTGACCAATGACTCCAATCCATTATGTAGTCACAAATAGGCTATTATGGTGTTGGTAGCAAAAGTTTGGACATTTTCATAGATATGTATAAACATTGTTATCTCTGCCCTTTCTATTTCAACATCCTCTTTACTCTTTCTAACCAAACCATAGGTATATCGATATATTTGGAACCCTAATCATTGATAATGTCAATGGTGGTAGAAGTTGTCTTTAAGACCTTCACCATATTTTGTGATCCTTTTTGCACTTCATGCAAAAGCACCACTGCTTCATGAAGAGTGTACATCTCATCATATAGCTACTTCATAGTGTCCTCCAAAGGCTTAATCTCTACAAGTATAGTGGATTTTAATTCCATCTTGTTAGCATTGGTGTAAGACAACCTTTGATTCTCAACCTTGAGACACTCAAAATGTTTCCTCGCTGAATTTAATTACTTTATCAATGTTTCATTTTCTCTCATGAGATAATCAATGTTCTCCTTAGTAGCTTCGACAAAGGCTACATTTCCCACTAAAACTTCTCTTCGATTCTTTCTTATATTCAACACAATCACCCTCTCTATGTTGATAACAATGGGTTTATGAAGGTCATTCAAAAAATACCTTGTCCACTTCTATACTATCATGCTTTTCAGTTGATCAAAGGTAAAAGTTGAGATTTCCATGACCATTTCATCTAGTAGAGGAACTAATCCCATCTCACTAAATGTGAGGTGGCCACGAGTAAGAGGAGGAGACTGATAGCTCGTTTCATCTATGATTGGTATAATATCCTCTTCCTGATCTTCATCCTCCTATTCATCATAAATATGATGGGCCTATAAGTCCTCCTCATGTCTCCTCGGTAGAAGTTGTCTTTAAGAACTTCACCATCTTTTGTGATCCTTTCCACACTTCATGCAAAACCATGATTGCTTCATGAAGAGTGTACATATCATCATATAGCTACTTCATAGTGTCCCCCAAAGGCTTAATCTATACAAGTATAGTTGCTTTTAATTCCATGTTGTTAGCATTGGTGGAAGACAACCTTTGATTCTCAACCTTGAGACAGTGAGGATGTTGCCTTGTTGAAAGTTAATTACTATATCAATGTTTCATTTTCTCTCATCAAATAATCAATGTTCTCCTTAGTAGCTTCGACAAAGGCTACATTTTCCACTGCAACTGCTCTTGGATTATTTCTTATATTCAACACACTCACCCTCTCTATGTTGATAACAATGGGTTGATGAATGTCATTCAAAAACTACCTTACCCTCTTCTATACTATCGTGCTTTTCAGATGACCATTTCATCTAGCATGGGAACTAATTCCATCTCACTAAATAGGAGGTGGCCACTAGTAAGAGGAGGATACCGATAGCTTATTTCATCTATAATTGGTATAATATCCTCTTCGTGATCTTCATCCTCCTATTCATCATAAATATGATGGGCCTATAAGTCCTCCTCTTATTTCCTCCCTTCTTCTTCCATCAACTTTTGTTGCTCTTCTTCCTCCTTTTGTTGTTGCACAACTTCTCCCTATTATTCCCTTTCTTCCTTCTTAAATCTTCCTTTCTTCTTTTCATTTCTTTATTTTTCTTCTTTATGTTTTCTTTCCTCCTCTCACTTGTGTTCCTCTTCTTGTTTCTTCTCTACTTCCCTTTTCAGTTTCTCTTCATCTATCTTCTTCAAATTCTTTTCTTTGCTTTTCCGCCTCAATTGCGCCTAGGGTAGTCACATTTACTTTGAACTTCCTACTCTCCTTTACTTCTGGATCATGTGGAATCTTTCTCTTAGGTTTGATAGCACTATCATGCATAGGCACTTCCTGTTGCTCCCTTTCTTACACAATATATGCTATGTGGGCTTGTTAGAAGGGTCCACCTCATCTTGTTTCCCTCAAAGCATTTGTTGGGAAAAATACTAAGAGGGGGCATGGGTGAATCAATATTTAAAACTCATTTAAACCTTTCAATTTCTTATTCAGATTTATGTATGCTACTATCACTAAGCAAAACAACATATGTGCGAGACTATGATAAAGTAAAACTGGGTATATCTAGTTAACTAACTTTTCATTTATTTCATCATTAATTAGTTAACTAACTTTTCATATATTTCATCATATGTTCTACTTTAGTGAGTGTATCATAACATCATTAGCCTTTAATCAAAAAGTAACACATGAGGACACCGTGATTTTTAGGTGGAAAGCCAATGTTGTTATTTTTGTGCGGAGAGGCTCAGTGGATGTTGTAATGTCTTATTGTGTCTTGTAAATATTTTGACAAGGTTTATGCAATGTAAACATTTTAACTTGTTCGAAATAAAATGAAAATAATCTTATGTTACAATGAAAATTCTACATTATTGTTTTTTTAAATGAAATTTTGTTAGGTAGTTAAGGTAAATTTGAAATAAAATAAAAATAACCCTATGTTATTATTTTTTTATTAATTTTCCTTGGATAGTTAAGGTAAAATGATTTTTGAGCTAAAGGTTTATGAGAATCCATGGTATTTCCCATTGTATTTGTGTGGAATATAGTCTATTTAAATGAGAATTAAACCAGCCTAGATTCATTTTAACTCCACATCTATCAAATGCCTAGAGGAATCAAATCTCATTAAATCTTAAGATATTTGCATCTCAAGAAATTTGATCCCTCTAGGCACTAACTAGATCCAAAGTGAAGATGAATATACACTGATTTAATACATAAATTCCGAGTTAAAATGGATCTACAATGATTTATTACATATAAAATATGGTAAAAAACTATAGAAATATCCATTCTACTTTTAACTGCATTTTGTGTTACAGGACTTGTCCCTATGTTTTTTTTTTTTTAATTAGTAAGAAACATGACAAGCTTAATAAATTTAGGTTGGATGGTGATATATTAACAAAATATCGTCCAAACTTAGTAGATCTCAAATTTTAGATTGACTCCAAAAGCTACATGCAAAAAAAACGAAAAATCTTAAAGAAATTGCAGGGTTGATTGATAACTTTGTGTGAATGAGGTGAAAATAAGCAATTGCTGAAACCAAAACACATCCATAGGCTTAAAACCCTAACACTGAATGCAAAACAAAGATGTGAATCTCAATATGAGAAATATATCAATAATTCAAATCCAAATAAGTAAAAAGTCTCTCAGCAGGGAACCATTTCCTGGAGCAGAGACACTGCAGAGGACAAGGTTGTGTCAATCAACACTGTGTTCCATTATTCTATTATACCAAACATGATATCGTCCATGTGAAACTCGACCTATGGTCAGCTTTATTTTCGACTTCCCTTCCATGCCTCCCCCTCCTATAAGAATTCATTCAGGTGCTTTCGGGTAGAAGTAAATAGGGAGAGTCTACTCTTTATATTCTTCTAGACTAATGGAAGACATGAAGGGATAAGTGTTGGAAGAATCACCGCACCTCTATGGAATCCGTAATTTCCACCCTGGGGATCCTACTTACTAGTTTGGAATGTTTACCAACACCTGCGGGTTTTGGTGTAACGGAAAACCTCTTCATGGTATCAGAGCTTGGACCCAGGTTCAATTCCCCCGAGTTGCGTTTGAGGGGGGGGGGGGGGGGGTGTTGGAAGAATCACCGCACCTCTATGGAATCTGTAATTTCCACCCTGGGGATCCTAGTCACTGGTTTGGAACGTTTACCAAGACCTGTGGTTTTTGGTGTAACGGAAAACCTCTTCAATAAGCAAGCTGCCTTCTTTCCTTGTCAAATCAAATGCCACAAGAAATTTATACGCTTTGTAAGCCCCAGGATCCTTGGCAAGTGCTTTCCCGACCTCTAGACGGAGTTCGGACATAGCGGAAGCTGTGGGAAATGACTACTAGGGCTATATGGTCTAGCTTGCTGGCAGTATAGATGAGCGACTGAGTTATTAGGTGGTTGTGGGTGCTCCCGCCTACCACATATAGTGGTGTAAGCTGGTAGTGTGGTTCATTCCATAGAGGTGGGGGAAATGGGGAAGAACAACCCGAGCTTATGAGCCTGGATTCTTAGATTACGGCAAGGTTAGTGGTCATGCGTTGTGCCCTACTATTACAAGAAAGTGGCCAGGCCTTAAAGAGTATATGAAGTATTATTTTGAATGTTTTAACTTTCTTTAATATATACAACGTAGTGCTACATTTTTGTGTGAAATCATTAATTTTTTCGTTAATTAAAATGTATATTAATAAATCAAAAAATTTAAAATTTCAAGAATACTTTTAATATCATTTTTGTTTATTAAAATATATCTTTTAATAAAAATATATTTTTGATAAGAGAGGCTTAATAGATGGTGTAAATATTTTGATAAGATTAATGTAATGTAAATATTTTAACTCTCTCAAAATAAAATGAAAATAACTATGTTACAATGAAAATTCTACATTATTGTTTTTTAATGAACTTTTGTTAGGTAGTTAAAATAAATTTGAAATAAAATAAAAATAACCTTATGTTATTATTTTTTTACTAATTTTTGTTGGGTAGTTAATGTAAAGTGATTTTTGAGCTAAAAGTTTATGAGAAACCATAGTATTAGTGTAGAATATAAAAGAAGAATTAAACTAACTGGTCTATCAAACTCTTAGAAGAATAAAATATATTTGCATCTCAAAAATTTAATCTTTTAAACAATAAATAAATAAAAAATTAAAATAAATCTACACTAATTTAAAATATAACAAAAACCTATAAAGATATCCATTCTACTTTTCACTTTCTATATAAATAATGATATAAGGCTATTGTATACCAGGGATAAGTAGTGCTCTTATCCAATGAAAGGACGAGACAATTGTCAAGTGAATATTTTATGTGCAGCCCATGTTGTCTTACAGCAATGTGTGCGTGTGTTTTTTTCAAATAATTAGTAAGCAACATCATATGCTTAATTTAGTTTGGATGGTGATAGATTAACAAAATATCCTCCAAACGTAGTAGATCTCTCAAATTTTAGATTGACACCAAAAGCTACATGCAAAAAAACAAATCTCAAATTTTAGATTGACACCAAAAGCTACATGCCAAAAAACAAATTTTAGATTGACTCCAAAAGCTACATGCAAAAAAACAAAAAATCTTAAAGAAATTGAAGATCATGGTTGATTGGTAACTTAAAACCCTAATAATGGATGCAAAACAAAGATGTGAATCTAAATATTTGAAATATATGAATAACTTTATATCCAATTATATAAAAAGTCTCTCAGCATGGAACCATTTCCTTGCGCGAAGAGACTGCGGAGGACAAGGTTGTGGCAATCAACACTGTGATCCATTATTCTATTATACTAAACATGATATCGTCCATGTGAAACTCAAGCTGTTGTCAGCAGATATCCTTCCACAGCCTTAAATGTGTTGATGGCTGCTTCCTTGATTGGCTCTGTTGGGGGAGTTGCGTTGCCTGCTGGTTCGAACTCAACGTTCCAGCTTAATTTGGAGGAATTGGCATCAGCTCCTGGAATTACCTTCAATGTCGGCTTGAAGACTTTGAATATGCCCAGAATCTCGCCCTCGATCACAGTATAAGTAACGGTCATATTTGTTTCGTCCAATGCTTCAATTTTCTCGGATGCATGGGTCGCCCCTTTCATTCCTGTAACCAACCAATCAGGATTTTTTTATTATACTCTTTAAGTAAATTTGGAGGCAAAAGAATAACCTAGTATAGATCTAATGAATCTAATCTAGATTTCGAAAATATTTTAAAATCTAATGCTAATTCAAATTTCTACAATCCATTTAAATATTCAAGATTGTTTGAGTAAAAGCCATATATTCTACCATGCATAACTGTAAAACAGATTCTGAAACCTCTGCACATTACATGATTTTGTTTTCCAAAACTCAGATTTGGAAATGGGAGTTGTTTCCTACCTTCTCCGTATTTCATTTTGCGGATGGTGCCCACGTTACCATCTCCGATGACTTCAATGCTTTTGAAATGAGAGGGCATTATCTTCGGAAATAAGGTTGCAGAATCCTGAATGGCACCCCACAGTTTCTGAGCAGAAACCTTCAAATCTATCTCCACGCTCACAGTTTGCGCCATTTTTTTTCGGCTGAAGCCTTCAACAAGCAGAGCAAAACCAAAATTATGTGTTGGAAGGCTACCAGTGTTGGGAGGTGGGAGGTCTGAAGGAGTTTATATAGGCGGTGCCAGGACAGAGATGATGATATAGCCATAAATGCACTGGGCCAAACAATGAAGAACGCGTGTATAGGTAGGCGCTTTGAGCTGTACACACGTGATGATGTCGTTATCTCGGAAGTTTGCATAAATGCGAATGGAAGAGTTCGGTCACGCATTAAATTATGTAGTTATTGCTTTCAACTATCTGGTTTCAATTTAATTTTGCTTTGGCAGAGTACAAGTGCTTTGAGGCCTCAGCTCCTCACTTAGTTTGGCTTTGAAAGGATCATATAAAATATACCAATATTAAGATTATTTTATTATTATTTATTATTTTCTGTTTTTAATTAATTATTATTTTATTTAAAATTATTTTGACTTGATGTAATGATTAAAAGTATGTGTTTTTTTAAAAGGTTATAAGTTCAAAAATGAGATGGGTAGAGTATATATGCCTTGTTTAATAGTCAAATCACTGAGTGGAGGTGGATCCCTTGTCCTACAAATAAGGGAGTCAAATACACCAATTTGGTGTTTGGCTTGACAATAAACTTAAAATTAGATAATGATAATAATTATAAAGCATACAAAATTTTCTAGGTTAAATTTTTGAAGTAAGCTAATTTTCAATGTTTTCTCCAAAACAAAGATGTGCTAATTGTCTTTTTTTATAGGATAATATTATTTAACTTTAAAAATCACTCAAATTTTATAGAGACCATATAAAATTATTGGAAACTTGAATATTTCCATAAATTTATGGTCAAACATTTAAGAATAGACATAGAATAGTAAGATTCACCAATGTTTCTACACTTTAAAATAATTTTTCATCCTTAAAATGTTTGGTTATGTAAAATAGTAATGTATGGAGGTTTCTTTCCCTTTTTAATTAATATATTTTTTTGTTGATTTTGTTTGAAATCTAGTTCAAAGTGTAGTAGTTAAATTTTTTGAACTTTTGGTTTTTTGAAAGGTATATTTTCTCCTCAATTTTACATAAAAATTACTAAGGATTTGTGGGAATCACAAGTTTAAGTTTTGAAATTTACATAAATCATGTAAGATACATTTATACATTCAAAAATGAATTTTAAATTAAAAAATAAAATAATATTTTTAATAACTAAAAAACCTGATATCTCAAAAATTAAAATTATTATACTATTGCCTTAAAAAAAATAAAAATTATAATTTTAACTTATTAAAATTTATACAATTTCTCTAAAATTTTCCAAGATTTTGACTCTATTTTTAAAATCAAAATGCACTCTAAACAAAAGTTATGTTATTATGTTAAAATGGTTTATAATATTTATCCTTGTCTCAGCAAAAAGACTAAAATATCACCTCATTATTTTACATGTAAATGAATATCACCTCATTATGTTACATGTAAATTCTAACTGATGGATAATGTTTATATCTTCACTTCATTTGGCTCGAAACATGTAAATTCTAACTGATGGATAATGTTTATACCTTCACTTCATTTGGCTCGAAACAAGAGAGAAATAAGATAATATTGAGTTGAAATAAACTAATTAAAAAAAAAGTAAATGAGTTTTTTTTTTTGGGAATTTTTAATTTATTTTTAAATTATGGTATTTATTAATGTAAAAATAATGCAATCTAGATGGGTAGAACAATTAACAAATTGGTGATTAATTTTTTTTATAAGTTTGAAGTCATTTATTTTGATTTAGTGTTTTTAGTTGTTTTATAATTATTATTAGAAGTTTAAGTAACAAATGACTATTCTAAACTTTCATGGCAGACTAAGTGGTTCAAACTCCCCTACTAATTTTTCCGCTCTCTAAGCATCTCATTTCTTGTTTCCATTCCCTCTTTACTTGCCCCCTTTTCCTCCCTCCTTATTTTATAATTCATTATTTTCTTTGTATTATCTATTATTTGTGATATGTTCTCATGTGTTTGGTTTTTCCTCTCCACCATCATGTGCTCTCCTTCCTCCCTTAATTATACATTTTTCCTCTCTTTTTTCTCATTTTAATTATTATCATGATTATTTTGATTACCTTCATTTTTATTTTTGTCAATTTTATTATTATGATTATTAATTGATTCTTTTATCAATTTACCTAATCTTTAGGTATTGATCTTTTTTTGAATTTATCTAATATTACTTTCCTGGAACATTATCATTTATTCTTTCAAACTAATTAAATATGAGTTATAAGTCAAATTTACATCATTAAATGAATTTGGAATCATAAATCAAATTATTTTATTCACATTCTCTTTTTCTTGTTTGAATCGTTAGGAGATGAACTGGGTAGGTGTTTCTTCTCTCCCACATTTACGGTGGACACTCCACCCATCATGAGGGAATAGTTTGGTGGAGTGTCCACCCCAAAGGTCACACTGAAAGCTCCTACACTAAGAAGGAAAACTCCTACACAGCTCATCTCTCAAAGATTCAAGCAATTCTCCTTTTTTTTTTCATTTTATTAATATTTTCTTAAATTATGGTTAAAAATTAATTAATTTTCATTTATTTTTAAAGTGAGGTCAAAATCCCTCATAATAAATATATTCTTAATTTCTATTTTTTTATTAAATATATTTTAATTTTAATAAATCCAATTCTAATATTTTTTCTTTTACTATATTTATTTATTTATTTATTTTTGTGGATCGAATTTTTTCATTAGATTTTCATGAAAAAGAAGATTACAAAGATGTCTCAACAATCCCCTTTTCCTCATTCCCACTAGACTTGTTGGAGTAGAGGGTCGGAGGATGCCATAGATAGAGCTTTACAAACATTATTTCCATGTGGCATAGTAACAAAAAAGCAACCGAGACCAGCAACAACATTTCATGAAGGGGGATGAGGAGTGAGCATCGAGGGTTGCAATATAGTCATCACGCTCATGCATGTGAAAATCAATATGTTCCACGAGATCTTCCACGTTACGGAGGTGGTCATTTGTTCTGTGGTGGTTCCGACGAAGAGAATCTAGTTGTTCCAATATCTCATCCTCACTATATTGAATATCATTCATATGCGACAAGTTCATTATGTTCTTCATACATGTGGTCACAAATGATGTCAAGATTGAGCTGAATGTCTCGAACTTGCGCAACTAAGGATTCCATTGTTGTGGGAGCCTCAATTCTTCCTAGAGAGCGAGTTGGGGAGAGCACCACCTCACCCTCACACTTCGTGCTCATTGAATTCCCCAAAGATGAACTATTGTGAAGAGCGGGTCGGCCTTCATTAATGAAATTTCCACCCCCATGACGCCGACCACACATTTTTCTGGTACCATGAGTGTTGAGTAACCGAAATTGAGAGCACCGTGAAGAGTAACTGCAATAGAAAGAGCAAGAACATGTGCCAAGGGAAAAGGGCACCCAACAATTTGCCTAGAAAGGTTGAGACCAGATCTAGCTTGGGTGGAGTTTGGCCTTCAAACGAGTACAACATGGGGCTGTAAATTTTGGTTTAGTTGCCTTCTCTCGTTTTTCTAGCTCAAGGTGGTCTCTCTTACGAGCTTTGAATTATTAATTATGCTCTACTATTTAAATCCCATGAGGTATACCCTGTGTGTAGTGTGTTGTCTTGGGGAATCTTGTGGTGGCTTTGTCTCTTCCTCTCGGGCTTGTGTATGCAAGTGTTTCTTAGTTACTATGGGTGTGTAGACTTTGGTTTACCCTCTCGCACTCTTCTATTTGGGAAAAGTAGATTTTATTATAAATTGTGATCAAAACAACTTTAATAAATATATTTTTAATTTCTTCAACTTCATCTTATTTTAAATTGTAGTAAAAAAATTTAAAATATATTCTAATAAATATATTTTAGTTTTTTTTAACTAAATAGTAAACAAAATATTTTTACTAAATATATTTTATTTTCCATAAATATGTTTAAAGTTCATTTAGGATCACTTAGTTATTGATTTTTTTAATGGTTTACTCTTTCTTTTAAATACTGCGAGCACTCTTTTCCCATGTATCATATTTTACTTTAATACTGAATGATGATGAGTAGTAAGACCACTTAAAATTTTAAGACATCAAAAAACTTGAAATGTAACATACATCTAAAACTTTATAACACAAATAATACCTTATTACAAATGCAATAATATATACACAACTCTATGTAACATTTAATACAGTATAATAAGATGGCATTAATTGCCCTTGTCCTAAGCCGGTGAAACTGTTGAAATACTCTTTTAATTCCAGGGCTAACACCTGCAATGATTTTTCGCGTTATCATGTATTATTGCAAGGGAACAGTCCGTAACGGGCCGCTAGAAGTTAGTTAGCGGTCCTTATGAAGTCGCAGAAAGTTATACGCATCCCAATAAAGAGGTAATTTCAGTCGCTTTCGCATTCAGATTATTATAAATTCCTGAGATACGAATTAGAATCTGAATTCAAAGTACTCGGTTGTTATACACGTTAAGTTTGAAATGAGATCTTATACAAATAAATTATCGGTTTGGTAAAGTGAAAATAACCCGAAGCTAAATTGATCTAAATGATAATACGTTAATAGTAAATGTAAATTTTAGCAAGGATGGAATCGTTATTTTAATGGGGATAAAATTGGATAAATTTGATAATTGAGGTGTTATCAACTCCTTATTTATTTTAATTTCAAAGTAAACATATAAGAGCAAGTGAAAAATGTAATCCATTTTTTGTTTTTGTTTTAATACATCGTTTTTCACACAAAATTTAGCAAATAAGTAAGAATAAATTGGATAATATAATCCATTTTAGATTTTTTTATCTTTCATTTACACAATTTTATATTTATTAAGACTTTTTAAAAAATTTAAATATTATATTATATGTTTGAATATTTAAAAATAAATAATATGTAATATATTTAATAAATTAAATGGAGATAAAATATAGAGGTTTTAATTTTTTGGTTTAATTGGGTATTTTTTTCATTTTCATTGTATTAATTTTATTTTTTCTAAATCAATATTTAATTCCAAATAGATTATAGTCACAATTAGTGTTATCTACTTGTTACAATTAATGTCTAGTGTATGAATGCACAAATTACATGCAAAGGACATACACATCTCTAATATTCATCCACTTCTATTTATTGTTTTTTTTTTGGCAAAAAATTCTTGTTGTATTTGTTACACTAGGCCTTGTAACATTCTTATGAGATGTTATGAAGATGAATTAACTTAAACCAAAATAAATTGTTCATATAAGCTCCATGTGCACTTTTTCTTAGAAGAAAAGTAGCTAGCAGCACCTTCTCCATAGCATGGGTGTGATTAATTACAACTTTCCATTTGATATCCGTGGTCAACCCCTAAACCTTCGAGAAATTAAAAGTTACATGGAGATGAATGAGCAATGGATTGGCATAAATTCATCATTAGGCATGGAGATGGTGCATGATTGGAATCCACCCAATTCATATGCCAAGAAACCTACTATTAATTCATTTGAGAATCTATAGGAAGGGACTAAGGCTATGGGATGAGACTACTCAGAGAACTTAAAAGAACAAGAGTCTAGAAAAGCATCCTTGCACTACCTAATTGATGCAAGAATATTTACCTTACAATGGTAGATCATGCATGTTAAACATGTGAGCTTGTGGCTTAGGAAAAGGGTTCTAGGTCATGTAGTTGGAAGTATACAAACAAATTTCAAGAAAAAAACATATTTGCTAGAAATATCATTGATTTAATATAGATCTACATTCCCCCCTCCAAAATCCTATTGTTTGTAAATCTAGTTTGTATCTTGAATATTATTTTAGTGATCTAGTAAGCTTGATATACTAGATTAGAGTTTAACACAAGCTTAATTAATGCAAGATTTCATTTATTGTGTTATGAAAGAATGTTGAATGTTATTCTTGTAAGACATTGGGTATGTATCGACATTATTAAATAATGAATGTGTATTCCTATATGTGTTTGCAATGGTATGTATTTCATGATTATTCTCAAGGTTATGAAATAATTGTAGTTCCGTGTATTTGTTGGTATCCTTCTTGCCTTATAGAGTTATTAGCATTATTTCTATTGACCCTTGAGAATCTAAGTTAAATTGTTATTGTGCTTAAAATTCCATGGTTAAATATTACATCTACTAGAGGAGCTCCATGCTTGAGCATAGCAAGGTTTGTTGTTAAGGACTACATGTTTCTTACTGTGAATTGACATGGGTCCTTGTTGTTAATTGGCTATTACTTCCTGGTTTTTGGGGCAATGATTGGAATAATGCATTTACACATGGACATGCCAAGAGGCATGAGAAAATGTTAAGGACATGCATCGACAAGCCTGGTGCTACTATCGTTGAATCTACAAGGTATAGTAGCAAAGGAGTTGGCTTGATTTCAATTCTAAAGTGGAGGGCATGCTTACATTTTCATCAATGTGTTTTTTTCATGGTTAGCGCATGGAGTTCATTTGGATTGATGAATGTATGTGAATTCTCATTATTGTGCATGTTTTGGTTGGAACCAGTCTCATGTTGAGTGTTTGGTTAACTCCCATTGTTAACTCAAGAAAACCTAGAAACTAATTCTAGTGCAAAAAGGCAGAAATCACTTGTATTTGAGGTTGGACTTGGTTTAGTCCAAGAAGGTCCCGAGGTTCGAGCCATTGGAATGAGAGGAAAGAGAATTATTTCCATCGAGATGGACCCAAATTGGCCATACTTAGTTGTACAAAGGGACAAGTGGAATGGACTAAGTGGGGGTTCGAAGTGGGGCCCTCGTAGTGAGAAGTAAGTGTGGGGATAGATCCAAGTGGAGTGTTAGTGCGGAGGTACAAATGTGGATCATTACAAGGGTGTGCATTGCTGAGCGAGTCTAGAGGTCGAATGTGGGCCACACTCAGACTCGTGTGTTAATAGGAGTTATTATAGGATCTAGGGGCCAAGACATGATTCAAGTGTTGAATCATAGAAAGAAAATAGTTGGATCTCTGATATTTATTTATAACATGGAATTTTCACATGAAATTGAATGGGTCAAACCTGTGGGTCTATGTGGAATAGTGACATGCAAAGTCTTTCTAACATGGCACGTTTTAAAGTGGTAAAAAATTCAATGGCCATAATTTTTTATTTAGGTATCATATTTTGATAGGATTTATATTGTGAGAAAGCTCTCGATGAGATCAACGTGATCATGCTATCTGAAGTTAATTTCGCTAACTTTGGTAAGGAGTTAATTTTTTTACCCGATTTTCAAAATGAGACCATAGAGGCCAAGTTAGAACAAATTAACACCTCTCGGTTAACCTAGAAGGAGCTAGGGGTGGGAGGGAGTGGTTACAAGGTGCTATCAGAGCATAATGTTCAGCACTAGGTCTTTGGAGAATCTATGTTCGGGGCTCTAACGCAATTTGGAAATTTATTAGAGTCTATTATTAGAGTAATGCCAAGTCATGGTTCAACATTTAGCCTTAATGGGGCCAGAAGGATGATTCTTCGGACTCTATTTATATAGTTTGAAAGTTATATTGATTAATGTTGTGTGTTACTTTAACATTTATTTTGGATTTCATGCTATATGCAAGTATTGATTTTATATGGTTATTGTTTTCTAATAGGCATGTCAACTTAAGGTGTGATGTTACAGAGAGTTATCCACCAGCAGACTTACTATAATTAAGCCAAGGTGATGGGTGAGAATATGTAGTTATGTTTCAGTTTTCCTAACACTTGTATGTGTGTGACAACACATAAGAAGACACCAAGGAAGACTTCAAGAAGAAAAGGTGTGAGCAGTAGAATGGTACAGTAAAACACTTAGTGTTATCGACTTGTTACAATTCATGTTTAGTGTATGAATGCACAAATTATATGCAAAGGAGATACACAACTCTAATATTCATCCACTTCTATTTATTGTTTATTTTGGCAAAGAATTCTTGTTGTATTTGTTACACTAGGCCTTGTAACATTCTTATGAGATGTTATGAAGATGAAATTAACTTAAACCAAAATAAATTGTTCATGTAAGCTCCATGTGCACTTTTTCTTAGAAGAAAAGTAGCTAGCAACACCTTCTCCATAGGATGGGTGTGATTAATTACAACTTTCCATTTGATATCCATGGTCAACCCCTGAACCTTCGAGAAATTAAAAGTTACATGGAGATGAATGAGTAATTGGTTGGCATAAATTCATCATTAGGCATGGAGATGGTGCATGATTGGGATCCACCCAATTCATATGCCATGAAACCTACTATTAGTTCCTTTGAGAATCTATAGGAAGGGACTAAGGCTATGGGATGAGACTACTCAGAGACCTTAAAAGAACAAGAGTCTAGAAAAGCATCCTTGCACTACCTAATCGATGCAAGAATATTTACCCTACAATGGTAGATCATGCATGTTAAACATGTGAGCTTGTGGCTTAGGAAAAGGGTTCTAGGTCATGTAGTTGGAAGTATAGAAACAAATTTCAAGAAAAAACATCTTTGCTAGAAATATCATTAATTTAATATAGATCTACATTCCCCCCCTCCAAAATCCTATTGTTTGTAAATCTAGTTTGTATCTTGAATATTATTTTAGTGATCTAGTAAGCTTGATATACTAGATTAGAGTTTAACACAAGCTTAATTAATGCAAGATTTCATTTATTGTGTTATGAAAGAATGTTGAATGTTATTCTTGTAAGACATTGGGTATGTATCGACATTATTAAATAAGGAATGTGTATTCCTATATGTGTTTGCAATGGTATGTATTTCATGATTATTCTCAAGGTTATGAAATAATTGGAGCTCCGTGTATTTGTTGGTATCCTTCTTGCCTTATAGAGTTATTAGCATGATTTCTATTGACCCTTGAGAATATAAGTTAAATTGTTATTGTGCTTAAAATTCCATGGTTAAATATTACATCTACTAGAGGAGCTCCATGCTTGAGCATAGCAAGGTTTGTTGTCAAGGACTACATGTTTCTTACTGTGAATTGACATGGGTCCTTGTTGTTAATTGGCTATTACTTCCTGGTTTTTGGGGCAATGATTGGAATAATGCATTTACACATGGACATGCCAAGAGGCATGAGAAAATGTTAAGGACATGCATCGACAAGCCTGGTGCTACTATCGTTGAATCTACAAGGTATAGTAGCAAAGGAGTTGGCTTGATTTCAATTCTAAAGTGGAGGGCATGCTTACATTTTCATCAATGTGTTTTTTTCATGGTTAGCGCATGGAGTTCATTTGGATTGATTAATGTATGTGAATTCTAATTATTATGCATGTTTTGGTTGGAACCAATATCATGTTGAGTGTTTGGTTAACTCCTATTGTTAACTCAAGAAAACCTAGAAAGTAATTCCAGTGCAAAAAGGCATAAATCACCTGTATTTGAGGCTAGACTTGGTTTAGTCCAAGAAGGTCCTGAGGTTCGAGCCATTGGAATGAGAGGCAAGAGTATTATTTCCATTGGGATGGACCCAAATTGGCCATACTTAGTTGTACAAAGGGATAAGAAGAATGGACTAAGTGGAGGTTCAAAGTGGGGCCCTTGTAGTGAGAAGTAAGTGTGGGGATAGATCCAAGTGGATTGTTAGTTCGGAGGTACAAATGTGGGCCATTACAAGGGTGTTCATTATTGAGTGAGTTTGGAGGTCAAATGTGGGCCACACTCAGACTCGTGTGTCAATAGGAGTTATTATAGGATCTAGGGGCCAAGACATGATTCAAGTGTTGAATCATAGAAAGAAAATAGTTGGATCTGTGATATTTATTTATAACATGGAATTTTCACATGACATTGTATGGGTCAAACCTGTGGGTCTATGTAGAATAGAGACATGAAAAGTCTTTCTAACATGGCACGTTTTAAAGTGGTAAAAATTTCAATGGCCATACTTTTTTATTTAGGTATCATATTTTGATAGGATTTATATTGTGAGAAAGCTCTCGATGAGATCAACGAGATCATGCTATCTGAAGTTAATTTCGCTAACTTTGGTAAGGAGTTAAGCTTTTTACCCGATTTTCACAATGAGACCATAGAAGCCAAGTTAGAACAGATTAATACCTCTTGGTTAACCTAGAAGGAGCTAGGGGTGGGAGGGAGTGGTTACAAGGTGCTATCAGAGCATAATGTTCAGCACTAGGTCTTTGGAGAATCTATGTTCGGGGCTCTAACGCAATTTGGAAATTTATTAGAGTCTATTATTAGAGTAATTCCAAGTCATGGTTGAACATTTAGCCTTAATGGGGCTAGAAGGATGATTCTTCGGACTCTATTTATATAGTTTGAAAGTTATATTGATTAATGTTGTGTGTTACTTTAACATTTATTTTGGATTTCATGCTATATGCAAGTATTGATTTTATATGGTTATTGTTTTCTAATAGGCATGTCAACTTAAGGTGTGATGTTACAGAGAGTTATCCACCAGCAGACTTACTATAATTAAACCAAGGTGATGGGTGAGAATATGTAGTTATGTTTCAGTTTTCCTAACACTTGTATGTGTGTGACAACACATAAGAATACACCAAGGAAGACTTCAAGAAGAAAAGGTGTGAGCAGTAGAATGGTACAGTAAAAAACTTATACATCTCAACATGGAAATGATGAGGAGTCACTGGACAAAGGGCAAGAGAAGGTTCCCTTGATCGGATGGATACTCTTAGAATTCTAAGAGCTGAGTTAAGAAGTTGTAAGGAAGAAAATGTGAATATTGTTAGATCTCAGGAGAAGCAGGAAGAAGTGAATGCAATCATACTAGAAAGCCTGCCAAATCTGCAAAGACGGAGACATCATGAGCTAGGTGCCAACTACAAATTCAAGAAAATTTTATTAAAACTTGGAAGATAAAAATTGAATATTGATGGTGCAGAAGGAAACAAATACAAGAAAAGATACAAGCATGGAAGTGAAGACATAGTAAATGGTGGAAATCCTCCAAGTACCCCAAAAATAAGGACAGGAAGTTATGATTAGTTGACTAATGGTACAATAAAAAAACATTGTCAATATAAAATGAAAGGAAAATACTTAGTGTTGGAAGAATTCAATAAGGAAAAGCCTCCTACATCTAATGAAAAACTAAATAAGGCTAAGGAAGTAGAGGCATGGTTGCTTGTAATGAAGAAAATTTCCACGGTCCATAATTACCTGAAAATATGAAGGCAATAGTAACCACCTATTGATGTTGTTGGAAGCGCCAATAAGTAAGGGGGTATCCCTGGTATGGAGACCTAAGAAGGCCTCACACCATTTGGAATAAGAGCCCCATACAAAATATAGACTCGACTATTATTAAATTTATTTTTAAGGATATGCCTTGGCTGCAATAAACAATTGGAGATATCATAACATAACTTTGAGGAAAATAAGTGAGTAATATTTGTGAGACACCAATCATAATGTATAAAAGGAACTTTCATGTAAGGAAAAAGAGAGTGAGTCTCTAGTATAAAAATAATAGTAATATGTTAAAAGAGACACACGAGAGCAAGAAAAGAGTCATTATTTAACTTGAAAAATAGTTCACAAGATAACAATGATAATTAAAGCATATAACAACACGCATTCAACAACATAAATACCAAAGAGAATGAAATAGTTCATTTTCTTTAGCATGAGTGAACATAAACATATACCGTAAACATTACAAAAATAGTCTTACAACATCCATGATACATGCATGAAAGTGTGTTGGCTCTGAGAGCTTCTAATGATTAAGTGAAATTTCCAAGTACACAATTACATTGATGGAACACTATCCCCAATCGTGGAATATGAAGTTATCACTTGCTTCTCCAAAGAATGATCTTCTCTCCTATTCTAAACTAGAGAAGCCAAGGGTAACTCTCCCAAAATACCCTCTCTTAAGTGATGAGGGTTACTTATAAAAAGTGAGGTGACATTTCACCTCCCGTTGTGACTCTTGAGCTCCCTCATGACTATTGAACTCGTATTTTGTCCTTTACATTTTAATGACTCTCCATATTCCCCATGTGACTCTCGAACTCACACTTCTACACATTTACATTTCTTATTATTTTCGAAATGAAAAATTACCATAAGATAAAATGTGGCTCTTAGCCATAAGACAAAAATACTGCATTATACATAACTCTTGGAGGATGTAACTCGATGATGGAGACATGTAATTTTGTAGTAAGGTATTGATGCCAAGATTTGTATTTTGTTGTTATCTTCTCAACCTTTAGTACTGTACCTAGATTATATTTGAGCTTACACTCCAACGCATTTGGATATATGGTCTTAGAATCTATTTTAATGGTGCTTAGTAGCATGATCAATTTCATGTGTATTTTAGTTGGATCAGTCACATACTGCAGAATAATTTCTTTCGTCACCTCAAGTTCATCCTGAATGGTTGCCTGTATGATATTATTTCTTGTCCAATAATGCTTTTTCTCTTTAAATCCATAAATGGACCAATAGAAGGGACCTTGTGTATCCTAACCAAGGATTCCAATCCATTATGCAGTCGCGAATAGGTTGCTATGGTGTTGGTAGAAAACGTTTGGACATGTTCATAGATCTATATAAACATTTTGATCTCTTACCTTTTTATTTCAACATCATGTTTACTCTTTCTAACCAAAATTGCAAGTAGATTGAGATATTTGGTGCCTCAATCTTGGATCATGTCAATGGTAGTATAAGTTTTCTTTAAGACCTTCACCATCTTGTGTGATCCTTTCTATACTTCATGCAAAAGCGCCATTGTTCTGTGAAGAGTGTACACCTCATCATATAGTTGCTTCATAGTGTCCTCCAAAATATTAATCTCTGCAAGTATAAATGATTTTAATTCCATAATGTTAGCACTGGTGGAAGACAACATTTGATTCTCAGCCCTAAAAATACCAAACTCTTGCCTTTCAGAAGCTAATTGCATTATCAATGTTTCATTTTCTCTCTATAACCACCCCCTCCCACATTTACCCAATTTCACCAGCCTATCAGGGTAAACATGAGACCAAGAGGTACTATGAAATGAATTGACCTCCAAGCTCATGGAAGTGGGGCCAAAAAACTAACAACTCACAACATCCCTCAGGGCTACAGGACACTCAGGGTGAAAGGAGCATCCTAGATGACCAATCCTTGAGGTGGCACTACTTTTGCTCACAACTTAATCCCCAATCATGTGCATAACAAGGCAAGGGTGCAGTTATAGTCCTCCAACCGAATGCACAACATTTCTTCCATGCTGTTATGACCCAACTTGCCCAATTCAGAGGGCACAATCCCACGATTTGAGCCGCTTTTCCACGCCAGCCTCGAGACCACTACCCATAACTGCTTGTAACTTCCCATAATGATAAATAAGATGATGAAAAATCTAATCATACAAAACTTGAACAAGAACTTAACTAAGACATGCCTAATACATAAAAAACATTTCATCAAACCTATGGCAAACATAAGGGCTACAGGTCATGAATGCATATATGATCATAAGGGTTTGAATCCATCTGATAATCATCAAGAAGGTCTAGTGCCCTCTCATAATAGTTGCAATAACACTTGTTATTCCATGCATTCATCAACCATTCATTAGCTTATCAAAACACGTAAGTATTCATAGATAGAATACATCATATAACCAACATATAACTAGCTTATAACCAGAATACAAACCATGGAAAAGTATCCATAAGATAACCATCATAATCAACACATATTATCATAGATCATAGTATGAAGATAACGCATATTAACATATGAAAATGCTAACTAAGATAGGGAATTCCATGTACCACCCGACCATAGATTGGGCTTAACCAAATCTCTCTTTCATCCAATCACCCCTGCACCATATTCCAAGCATGAGTGTGGGATATCATGGAATAAACCAAGACAAAACCAACCAGGGCTTCTAGAGGTCAAACCACCTCAACCCTCAACCACAGTGATTCCACCTCTATGGTCCAGAAATCGTTAACCATAACTAGATCGGTCTCTACCCAAGCTTTCTAGGTCTCTAGGAACTAATAACTCAACCCACAGTTGTTGTGGGGCTCGAGAGAATTTGTCCAACTTGGCTCGAGGGACTTGTAACTCAACCCACCAAGGGCTCCAGAGCGTTTTTCTCAACCTAGGCTTCAAGAATAGTAACTCAACCCAAATTTTCTAGGGCTCCATAGCATTAGTTCCAACCCACAACCATAGGGAAAATAGTGAACCTGTTACACTAAAATTTGTCACCATGACTATTTGCAGTTAGTATGGCTCCATCAACTGTCATACTATCCTCCTTGGCAAGTCTTATACCTCTGCTCCTCATGTCAAACTCCAAGAAAGAGAGAAAGTCCTTAAAAAGTAAATTAACTCTGGTTAGGCAGTTTCTCTTAACCTTACCTGCGTGTACGCACCTCAAGTTCACAATACCTGTGTACTTGTACGCTCTGTCTGTAAAGGGGTGGGTGCGTACTCCTGTAAAGGTCAAAAGGCACGAGTTTTACTTCAAAAAAGTTACTTGTGGTCGATTCTAGAGCATTCTAGAAGATGGTTTGACGTGTATTGAGCACCTCCAGATGGTTCATGCATCCCTATGAAAGAGGAACTTATCCCATCAAGAGGGGAGCTATCCCATTGAAAGAGGAGCTTATCCCATTGATGGTGGACCTGATTAACTTCCTCCAAAGCATTATAAATACAGGCATTGGGCCAGAGGGAGGGGAGGTTGAAAGTTGAACATTCCTAAGGGTAGATGCTGCTGAAATTAGGACTCCCTTATAGAGCTTGAGAGGAGAGATTCCCATCCTTTATTAGCTTCATTTGGAAGTGGGTGAGCTGATCAAAGTAAAGGAGAACTCTTGCTGGACCCTGGGAGGGACCTGCACAATACCAAGGCACTGGTTGTAATGGTTTCTTTTGTTTCCAATTAATACAATTAAGTTCATTTTTCTCAACAAGTTGTTATATATATTTTGTTTCATATACTCCTTGGTCTTTATGATGAATATGTTTTATTTTATGAGTTATTCAGGTGCTATGTAATCGTTTTCTTGTTAGTGAATGCAGGTTTCAAAGAGAAGGAGGAGCTCATCCGGATCGGAGAGGCTGGACTGCTACAAACAACGTTGGACTAAAGGTATGATTTAAACACCTGATTGCTTGTATTTTAAATACATATTTAGGGAAAGATAGTGCTTGATTGTTTTGTTTGTCACTAGAAAGCCTTAACTTCTAGGGAGGTCGGTTTTGTCCGCAAAATTGACTCTTTCCGCATGACAAAATGGTGACTCCACTGGGGATCGAACCCATAATCTCTGGTTTCGATCCCTATTTTCACTCCATTATTCACCAATATTTTCACATTTTACCTTCATGTCACCTCCATTCCACCCCCATATCATTACATTTACCTCATTATTGGGTTCTAACAATGCTTTTCCAAAGTTTATTAATTCTTAACATTTTAAAGTGAATTTATGGCTAAACTTTAGAAAATAAGATGCTTATACTTATACCTAACAATTAGAATGAGTTTGTTGATATGTGTAGGCACAAAGAAAGCTTCCAGGGCATCTTTATGTGGCCTTGAATGATCAAATTCGAATTTGATAAGATAAGCCTCATGGAAAAGATCATGGAGAAAATCATGGACCTCATGGAGGAGATCATGGAGGATAGGGTTATGTGTCTAGATGGTTGAGAAATGTATGGAACTAAAGAGAGATTAGTGGATCATCATTATGAGTTTGTTATCTCATCTCATTGTATACATAGGAGTACCTCCTCCATTACAAGGGGAGGACTCTTGGAGCATTGTATCCAACTTATGATGGAATAGAATAAAGCTTCATTTTACATATATTTTCATTATGTAGTTTTAGATATAAATTGTACATATATTTCCATTATGTAGTTTTAGATATAAGTCGCCTTAATGTAGTATATGGAATAACTTGTCACTTTGTTCTTAGGAGAATTGAGCTCACTCTAGAAGGATCAAAGGAACATGTTATTTCATATTAGATCTTATTTCATTTAATTGCTTAGATGTTTGAGGATTTGTTTGTGATTGATGAATGAGTTTTAAATTAGAATCTTATCAACATATGAGAGGATATCCAAGGGTCTAAGTTAGGCTCTCTCTCTCCATTTGATTTGCATGATAATTGAAATTCATTCTTTTGCTTTTATGTTTCAAGTATCATATGAGGAGATAACCAAGAGTCTAAGTTAGGCTCTCTCTCCATTTGATTCATATGATAATTGAAATTCATTCTTTTGCTTTTATGTTTCAAGTCATTTCATTTCTTATGCTTATGAATGAATCTTAGTTTAGTTTGGATTAGTACATGAGAGGACAATCAAGAGACTAAGTTAGTCTTTCTCTCTCTTTGAATCTGAACAACAATTAAAGTTCATTCTCTTGTCTTCATTTCAAGTTTCTAGTTTTATGTAATCAATGATTTCTCTATGATACTGTAGGGAAGGACAACCAGGACCTCCTTAGTTAGGAGCCTCTTCCCTTGCATATTATATTGAATCGTAAATCATTTAGTTAGACATAGAGTTAGTTGCCTACTCCTGCATATATTTTTCTGGCACCATCACAAGCTTACGAGTTTCCCTGGTCGATAATTTAATGCAGCAATTTAAGCCCAATAAATTGCCCAACATTTTGGCGCCGTTGCCGGGGATGGTGCTAAGGGATTAGGCATTAGGAATTTAGTTCAGTTCTAGTATTTTTCTTTAGAAAACTAACTTGTGAAACCTGGTGACAGCAGGATCTTCATAAGGAAGTTTAAGTTTGAGTTTTTTGATGTTTTAATATTTAGTTAGTTTTAAATTCAAGCCCTTTTTGAAACCCCCCTACATGAATAAAAATGAATCAATCGATTAGTATGCTCTCTTCCTACGCTTCGTGCGATCAGGAAGATCAGAAAATCTATTGATTTCGTTCGAATAAAAATACTCTTGCTGGAGAACTAATTTGCAAAATGACAATAAAGAATTTTGTGAATAAAAAAAAACATCTTTAAATTTTTAGATGCAATTTAGGTTTAAAAAAAAAAAACAAAAACAAAAACTAACCATTTCTTTGTTTTTTAGATGTAAAAAAAAAAGAAAAGAAGCAGCAATACATTAAATAAAAACAACAATAAATAAAAATTAAAATTAAAAATTCCCATATAGTAATAATATATATATCTCATATATATATATATTATTATTATTATTAAAAAAATTAACAAGCTCATTCCCAGTTGTTTGGCCAACTGGTTGAAACTAGCATCCAGCTCAATCAATGCAATACATCTCAAAATCCTGTCGGGTAATGCTTTCAGTTTGTTTGCAGAAACAGTAGCAAGAAACTGAGATTTCGCAACATCCGCTGCTTCAGCTCGCACTTTTAATTCCTCCATCTTGCGAAAGTCATCCTCCACTTTGGCAATGTGGTTTACTGCTGCATATAATATGTGCCCAATCAAGAAAGCAATCACAAATACACCGATGGAGGTAGTAATTGCTGACCATGGAACAGGAGGCTTCTGTTGAAACCTGCAGCGCATCTCATGCTTTCGGAATGGATCTCCAAAATCAAGGGCACTGACATGTGATGTGCCATTCTCTCTAACTTGGGGTCCATACATTATCAATGGCATTGATTTGTTGGTAATATCATATACGTTTACCACAATAGCTTGATTGCCAGCCAATTGCCGGAGTAAATTCTCCACCAATGATTCCACATCAAAGGCTCCACCCAAGTATCCTGCAGTTGCTTTAATTTGCTCCTCTTCTGTAGCATCCGGAGAAAGATCAGTATCATAGACTGCAAATGTCAAAACAACCCCAAGGCGATTTGACTCCAAAAGTCTGAAGGGACTTGTAAGGACTGCCTTTCCAGTAGTTCTGGATCTGGCAAAACTGCGTTGTCCCGGCACAGTACTTTGGAAGACATTTGGTGTGGTTTCTGCTGCAAGATTATATGTGATCACCTTAGGTATGGGATCAAAACAGGGCTGCCTTATGTGTGGCGAAAGGAACTTGGAGATCCCGTGGCTAACCTTGAGGGAGATGCAAAGGGTGCTCAGTGGCTTGAAGAGGTTGTGCCATTTTTCCAAACAGTTCGCCTGCCTCGCTCTGCCCTCACTGTGGAAGATTGCTTTGTGGAAATCGGTAAACAAGTCAAGGAGAACCTCAAGAATGCGGATCCTATCTTTGGGGAAATTGGCTCCATGATGGAGGAATGGATCAAAGCATGGAAGTCAGTCTCATCTTGATTCATTTCATTTTTATTGCAAAGTAATCAGTGTTTTTAAACAATCCAGAGTGTTGCTACGTACTCTTGAACGAAAGGTTGGCCCTTCAAATTTTCTCTGCATAGATAATACTAATCATTCCTGTTTAGAGATTGGCGCACAAGAAATTTATCAGGACTAATGGACTCCGATTCCATTTCCTTCACTGAGGTAAGGCAAATGCTCAATCCATACAAAATCTTCAAGAACGCTGCCATCCGTTTTGTTTTGCATTTCTTTTGGTTTGTTTGGCATTTTTAGGGTTATTTTGTTTTTATTTATTTTGTTTTGATTTCTTCAATATTTGTTGTAATCTATTAATGTTTGTTATTATAATTAATATATTGATATATTAATATATTAATTGTATTAATATATTGATATATTAATATATTAATTGTATTAATATATTAATTTATTATTATTTTGTTGTATTATTAATATATTAATTTATTATTAATATGATAATTGTATTAATATATTAATTTATTATTATATTTGTATTTGTATATATTTGTATTTTGTTGTATTTTCATTGTAAATATTAATATTTGTTAATTGTAATTTGTTATATTTTCCTTTTATAAGTTGTTGTATACAGTTGTTAATTATTTTATTTAATTATTAATTAATGTTTGATATAAAAATTGTATTAATATATTAATTATATTAATATATTAATATGTTTTATAACTGCATTAATTAATATAGTTATAATTTCTTGTTATTCGATTATCGTTATGTTGCTTATTGATTGTTCTTTTTATTATGTGGTTATAATATATGATTGTCTTAATACATTGTTAAAAAAAAATTAAGTGTTTTGTGATTGTTTTTGAAACAAAACTTTGGTGGCATGAAAATTGAGAGAATCAGGGGAATTACAAGAACATGATGAAAAACTTTGGAGGCATGAAAATTGAGAAAATCATGAGAAGTCAGCTGACACAAACAGGGAGTATTACTCTTCATGGTTATTTTCACAAATGGATTGATATTAATATCATGATTAAGTCAATTTTAACACTTTGTTTGTCCTTAATTTGTTTTATTTGGTATGAAATTTTTGCGTAAGAATCATGAAGAAACTGGCCATTTCTTCTAGAGCACACTTATGTTTTCTTTGTACCAAGTTTTTTTTAGAGGTTACAGGACAATCAAGTATTCATTAAGGAGATTACATTGTGCGCACAATTGGTCTTCAATCGACTAATTTCATGAAAAATTCTACAGACAAATCCATGTCCACAACCATTATTTTACACTCCCATTTTGCAAAAGATTTTCCACCAATTGTCCATGTCCATAAAGCATACCATCTCCATGTCCATTTTTCATAGCAAGAGTATTTATTCATACACCATGCATTTCCTTACATCCATCCATTTTCCTTGTCATTACCATTCCCCTTCCTTTCCGCCAATAAAACCCTAGAGTCAAAGTCCTAGAGTCTAAGTATCATTGAAAAAAACACCTAGAGGCTTGCATGCCTTAATGGCAAGTACTCTTGCCAATGAACAATGGGAGTACATTAATATCCCTTGTTCGTTGGATCTTGTAGGTGACTCGACCACGACAAATTTATTCGTACCTACAAAGATGTGTTAGGCATCCTGACTCCCATTGGAATCAATGGTGGGAGCTCTTGTGTTGGCTAGGGGCATTAATTAACGGCCACTAAGTCAACAACTTCTTGCTATGTTCGACATCGACACATTTAATCACATAGTAAGATTTGTGCCAGCAAGCGTTGAAGACTTGAAGACCCATATTTTGTAGCAGATGAAGCCAATTTTTTTTCATTGTTTTTCATTTTGTCATCACTTGAGGACAAGTCAATCAATAAGGCTGGGAGGGAAATGTAACTTATATATTTTGTATACCTTCCAAGCCTTACATATTTTCAGCCATATTCAACTGACTCATCAGATTCATCATCCATCAGCAGAGGATCCAGCAACAGATACAACTTTCAGCCATGTTCAGCAGACTCTTCGATTCATCATCTAGTAGCAGAGGATCGAGCAACCGATACGACAATACAGATCCATCTTTCATCCACAACTTGAAGAAGAAGCTTCAGCGCAAAATTGTGGCAGCTGAACATGCATGATTCATCCACCATTTTCCCAACCAAGTAAAGAAGACCATGAACAAAAGTTTTTGCAGCCACACGTGCACAACTCTCATCCATTTTGGCAGGGTAAGTTAAGGTATGATATTTTCTAACTTTTAACCATTAAATTCCTTGAAAAGTTAGAATAATAATTTTTGGAAAAACTTCACTTCCTTTTTCCTTGCTTTTCCCATTTCACATAATTTCCCAAATCATCCGTTTAAGGGGAAGGATACATCCACATTCATATATCACATTCTTAACCCCACTTACCTTCAAAATATATTCACTATTACATGAGCATACAAATGGCTTTGACAAAAGTATTTGAAAGGTAATTGGATGCCAATACAATCATGGTTGTTACACAAGAACCAACCATCATGCATTCCAATAAAAATACTCTGCAATAAAAATCACATTATCAATATGCAAAGATCATACATTGAATGCAACAAACAAAATATGGTTGAAACACAAGAACCAACCAAGTTGTAGTTCATCAAAATAACGCTTTGCAAAAGTTAAGTAAATGATATCATGCAGAGTTTAAGCCAAAGCTCAAAAGGTAATGTAATAGATTGCATGAGGACATGCAATACCATAGATTGCATGATGACATGCAATACCTTGAGTTTGGGGGAGATGTTGGGCCTCAAAATAGTCCCTATTTTCACTCCATTATTCACCAATATTTTCACATTTTACCTTCATGTCACCTCCATTCCACCCCCATATCATTACATTTACCTCATTATTGGGTTCTAACAATGCTTTTCCAAAGTTTATTAATTCTTAACATTTTTAAGTGAATTTATGGCTAAACTTTAGAAAATAAGATGCTTATACTTATACCTAACAATTAGAATGAGTTTGTTGATATGTGTAGGCACAAAGGAAGGTTCCAGGGCATCTTTATGTGGCCTTGAATGATCAAATTCGAATTTGATAAGATAAGCCTCATGGAAAAGATCATGGAGAAAATCATGGACCTCATGGAGGAGATCATGGAGGATAGGGTTTTGTGTCTATATGGTTGAGAAATGTATGGAACTAAAGAGAGATTAGTGGATCATCATTATGAGTTTGTTATCTCATCTCATTGTATAAATAGGAGTACCTCCTCCATTACAAGGGGAGGACTCTTGGAGAATTGTATCCAACTTATGATGGAATAGAATAAAGCTTCATTTTACATATATTTTCATTATGTAGTTTTAGATATAAATTGTACATATATTTCCATTATGTAGTTTTAGATATAAGTTGCCTTAATGTAGTATATGGAATAACTTGTCACTTTGTTCTTAGGAGAATTGAGCTCACTCTAGAAGGATCAAAGGAACATGTTATTTCATATTAGATCTTATTTCATTTAATTGCTTAGATGTTTGAGGATTTGTTTGTGATTGATGAATGAGTTTTAAATTAGAATCTTATCAACATATGAGAGGATATCCAAGGGTCTAAGTTAGGCTCTCTCTCTCTCCATTTGATTTGCATGAGAATTGAAATTCATTCTTAGTCTAAGTTAGGCTCTCTCTCCATTTGATTCATATGATAATTGAAATTCATTCTTTTGCTTTTATGTTTCAAGTCATTTCATTTCTTATGCTTATGAATGAATCTTAGTTTAGTTTGGATTAGTACATGAACAACAATTAAAGTTCATTCTCTTGTCTTCATTTCAAGTTTCTAGTTTTATGTAATCAATGATTTCTCTATGATACTGTAGGGAAGGACAACCAGGACCTCCTTAGTTAGGAGCCTCTTCCCTTGCATATTATATTGAATCGTAAATCATTTATTTAGACATAGAGTTAGTTGCCTACTCCTGCATATATTTTGCTGGCACCATCACAAGCTTACGAGTTTCCCTGGTCGATAATTTAATGCAACAATTTAAGCCCAATAAATTGCCCAAATTCACAGTCAATCAGTCAAAAACCAGAAAGAAATCGACTTTTCTCAAATCAAAGTATCAATCAAAAGAGAAATCAATCAAATCCATGGATTCCCCAGTATGGCCCGGTTAATCCTGGTTTTCCGGGAGGATACAATATCCTGAACGCGATTCCTATTCCTAGTTATCCTGGATATCCTCCTCCTGGGACTAGTCTCATGACCCAGAGTTTTAGGGATCCTAATCGGCAGTTACCGTTCATCGCAACTTTGGATTTACTAGACTTGTCACACCTAACAAATAATCCAATAAATTATCTTCCGTTTTGGCCGCCAATGCCAAATAAGTTGCCTAGTGACATTCCCAAGTTCGAAGGTAAGTCTGGAGAGGACCCGTCGAATCATGTGATGACTTACCACCTCTGGTGTGCCTCTGATTCCATCTCGGATGATTCGATCCACTTACGTCTTTTCTAGCGTACTCTCATTGGTCTCGCGGCCAAGTGGTACATTGAGTTATCACGGGCCTCTTTTTATAATTTTAGCCAGTTAGCTACCTCGTTTTTAACTCATTTTCAGTTGCCGGTCAGATATGATAATGGCACGGAGTTACTAACTTCATTAAAACAATCGACGTCCACTTATATTTCCGATCATATTCATGAATGGAGACGTCGAAGGCGGTTAGTGAAAGTTTTTATCCCGGACCAAATCTTAGCTGAATGGTTTGTTAAATCATTGTTACCGAAGATTACTGAAGACGTAGCTAAGGCCGGAGTAGTTACTGAGGAGCAAGTGATTGCTCAAGCGCAGTACCTTGACTTAGTTTATAGTCGGTCAGGTACGTTACACGAAAAGATCCCAGATCTTCCTAAGTCAAATCAAATCGTTGCTGCTCCTTCGGGATCTCATGCCGCTGATGGTTTGATTGGTACGGTGAATACTAAAAGTAAGAAGAAATCTTCAAAGAATTCATCTCCTATTATAACCTTACCAGACTCCCCGACAGGAGATTCTTCTGCTGAAGTTTCCGCTGATATTCACGCTGTAGAGTCATCTACGGCTAAATCAAAATCCGGTGGGAAAAAGAAAAGCAAGAAGAAGAATAAAGCAGACAAAACTCCAAAGTAGAAAACTGAAAAGTCGGAAACCAATGACGAAAAGCGCAAACCTCGATATCCTTGTCTTATTTGTGAAGAGGATCATTTTACAAGAGATTGCCCTCATCGGGCAGAGGTTGTGAAAATCGTCAAAGGTTCCCCAACTCCTGTTGTTTTGAAAGATCCATTTCCAAAGCAGGAGAGTAAAATGATAGGTTCTTCTTCGAGTGCCAGTGAAGAACCCATATTGATGATGTCTCATGTACGGATTGCGACTCGATCGCAAGATTATGGTAGTAAAAGTCCTATTGATGGCAAAGAAGCATAATCTTCTCATTCTAACCCATCAACCTCAGCTCCCGGTTCCGATCCACCACAGATCGAGAAACCTAACCCAGACTTAGTAATCAAACCGCTCGCCAAGGGTATACTTCGAAAGTCTGCTTTCAATCCACATGCGAGAGCAGCTCAGAATTATAACATTGTTGAGGACTTAGCTGTTTCACCCTCCGTAATGTCGGCTTTGGAAGTGCTGCAATCATGCCAAGCACAACGCAAATTACTTTTGTCGGCTATAGGAGCTGTTGATGTTAAGGACCCGAACCTAATAATCTTTGATCTAGAAAATAGTACATCGCGTTTGCCTCATCAAATGGCTTTCCAGATCCCAGTGATAGTAAAAAACAAGCCTATTCATCGGATTGTAATTGATGAGGGACCTTCCACGTGTATTATGTCGATACAGTGTTGGAGATCGCTTGGCTCTCCTTCACTAAATCAACCCCGACAATTCTTAAGGCCTTTGATGGCCGTGGGTTTCATTCGTTTGGCATTCTACAGGATTTGCCTATAGGGGTTGAAGGAAAAACCGTTAGTCTAGATGTGGAGGTGGTTGATGCCCCTCTAGACTACAACCTTCTCTTGGGTCGAAGTTGGTCTTACGCTATGACAACGTTCGTTTCATCGGTCTTCCGAGTAATAAAGTTTCCACATAATGGCAAGATCGTAACAATAGACCAGCTAGCTTACTTTTCATCCGACCCAGCCTCTTCAGAGAGTATTCAGCATGTCGATAAAACGACTATCCCTTATAAGGATGTTGGAGTAGGATTAGTTAAAGATGTCGGTTTACTGGGAACTTTTCCTTTTCCTCCAATCAACGCCTTGTCTTCGTTTGCATCCATTCATATGATTACATTAGACACCATTGTTTATGATGATCCTTGGATCGTTCCTTCTGAATCTGAGATAGACTCATTTGGTGTTGCTATGCCTTTGAGTCCATATGAAATTGCCTATGAAGCCGTGCAGTCTTTTACCGACCCGCGTTCAACCAGAACCGACCAAATGAATGTGGTTCGTGAGGAATCACTTTTCACGTCAACCTCGGAGTTAATAGCATTTCCCGAAGTTGTGTCATCTGACGAGCAACTTCGTGAAGTCCTGTGTGTAGACGATTTACCATGGGAAGATATCCATCACAGATCTTCGTTTTTACCTGAGGAGGATCGTTTTGAAAAAGATTTCTCATCAATTTTTACAGCTGAATATGTCAAAGAAGCTCAGAATCCAATGAAACATCCTGATTCAGAGCTGAATTTGGGAAACATCTCTCGCACTATTCCCATTGACATTTCAGTCAAGCCTGGAATTGTTGAGAACATTCATATAGGTGCCTCGTGTACAGATGACGAAATTCAAACATACAAGGCCCTATTTCAAGAATTCCGCGACGTGTTTGCCTGGTCTTATGAGGAAATGCCAGGAATTGGTCCCGCGATTGTTGTCCATGAGATCAAGACTTACCCGGACGCTAAACCCGTCCGGCAACGTTTGCGTCAGATTCACCCACGAAAAGCGGTTGCAATTAAAGTAGAAGTCGAGAAGCTGTTGAAAGCAGGGTTCATTTATCCGATCCCGTTAACGGATTGGGTATCGAATATTGTTCCGGTTAACAAAAAATAGGGAACAATAAGAATTTGCATCGATTATAGGGATATTAATCGAGCTTGTCCGAAGGACAACTACCCAACACCCTATATCGATCAAATAATTGATGATTGTGCCGGCAGTGAAATATTTTCCTTTATGGATGGTTTTTCCGGTTACAATCAAATCAATATTCTACCTGCCGATCAACCAAAAACGACTTTCATTTGTCCATGGGGGGACATTTGCTTACTGTAAATTACCTTTTGGGCTTAAGAATGCCGGAGTAACTTTTCAAAGGGCGATGTCTTATGCGTTCCATGACATCAAGCACATTGTGCAACCATATCTCGATGATTTGCCTGCTCATTATTTACATCGAGCTGACCACCTTGTCCACTTACGAGCAATCTTCATGAGGTTTTGGCATTATCGTATTCGGTTTAACCCACACAAATGTGTCTTCTATATAGAAGTGGGACGATTGTTGGGATTTGTAGTTTCGAAAGCCGGCATTCGTGTCGATCCCTCGAAGGTTGAAGCTATCATCAAATTGCCTCCTCCTTCGAGTCTTCGCCAACTCCAAAGTTTGCAGGGGAAAGCAAACTTTTTACGACGATTCATTCCTAACTACGCTGAGATTACAAAGGGTTTTACCCGGTTGTTGAAACAGAACGCTCAATTCTCTTGGGATGAGATAGCTCAGAAATCTTTTGATGCACTCAAGCACACGTTGACCCATGCACCGTTGCTGCATCCTCCCAACTACAACTAGGATTACTTTTTGTACCTCGCCGCCGCTCATTCCACCATCGGGATGGTCTTAGTTCAGGAAGACGAATTCAGAACGCAACATGTGATATATTATCTTAGTCGGACGTTAAACCCAACTGAGCTAAAATATTCACATGTGGAAAAATTGGCATTGGCAGCCGTTCAAGCTGTCCAAGGTTTTCGTCACTACATTCGACTCCGTAAAGCTACAGTCATTTCAGATTGCAACCCTATGATCTATATTTTGACTAAAAAATTACTAGGGGGCAAGTACTCTAAATGGATCGTTATCCTGCAAGAGTTCGACTTGGAGTTTGAGAAATCTAAGCCTAAGAAATCTTTAGTTTTTGCAGAGTTAATGTGTGACTTCCTGCGTGCTGACACGAAAACTGTGGCAGAGGAGCCCATTGCGGACGAATCTTTGTTTCTCATCAGCACTTTAGATCCATGGTATGGGGATATCATCGTCTATCTCCAGACCCAATCCTTTCGGCCCGAAGTTTCAAAGTCGGAACGTCAGAAAATTCTATTCCAGTCCCAACAATACAAAATTATTGGAGATACTCTTTATAGTCGTGGGGCAGACTTGGTTTTTCGACGTTGCTTAACTCATGAGGAAGCTGAAAGGGTTCTGAATGACTGTCACTCTGGAGTGTGTGGCGGTCATATGTCTGGGTATGTCATAGCCCAAAAGATATTGCGCGCTGGCTACTTCTGGCCGTCCTTGTTTAAAGATTGTATTACTGCGGTTTGGAAATGCCACAACTGTCAGGTGTTTGATCGAAAGATGCGCGCTCCACCTGCTCCTCTCCACCCTATAATTGGGTATTGATTTTATTACATGTAACCCTCACTCGGCCGGGGGGGCATGCGTATATCATCCTTGCAGTTGATTATCTTACTAAGTGGGCCGAGGCGATGCCTACATTCGAGGCAGACGACAAGACTGATGCGGGAGAATCTAGCCCAAAGGGAAATTATTGTAAATAATAGACATAGTGGTCATGCATTAGTTTCCTAAATTCCAAGTTATTAGATATTCTCAAAATAAATAAAACTAGGAGAGCTTTTAGGCATAAAGGAATGGATGTGGATCATAAGGATAGCTTTTCTATTTTAGAACAGGGAAAAAGATGAAAAGATGCTTTTGCCATATGTATGCATTGCATGAGCTTTAGTTGAGTGATTTTAGGATTTTTTTATCATGCTAAGTTTAATAAATTAGGGAGCCTCAAAGGCATGGAAGGCAAGGAGGTGTGTGTGTGGAGGAGTGAGAGTGAGCAAGGTTCTCCTTGGGAGCCTTCGGGCAGTTTGTAAAAGGGCCATGGATTTGCATATCTGGCCATGAATATAACTGTTGTGTATGCTTGTTTTATGTAAATATGGGTATGTTAATTCAGTTCTGTAGGAGCATGATTGCCTTAATGAATTCCGAGATATGGTTCTGCATGTGGTGACAGAAATTGATGTTATATAACTTGAATTTGCATGAGCTGCAGATGGTTCTAGTTTTTGTCATACAAACTGCTGTATATTAATCCGTTGTGAAAATTGGTATAGGTGTTAACTGTTGATGCACAATTGGGAATTGAGATTTCAGGTGATATACATTAAATTGATTGTTATGCGTCCTCTGCAGATATAGCCGAGAGCGAACCCGTCCTCCCTAACCTCTTGCGTCCTCTTCTCGGTCATAATAGTTTGCTGTCCGTTGAATGATAGTTTGTTGTTGATATTAACAGTATAATGTTATAATGGAAGCGCTGTTATAATGGTAGAATGCATTGAATGCCGTATGTATAAGGATAGCCGCTGTTCAATTTTAATTAATGACCGCGTTACAGTCGAAGTTTGAAGCCGGGCAAATCTAGAGTCAATCCACAGCATTGACAAGGCGGAAAGATATAAACGCTGGCCGAGTCCAAGGTTCCGTGTTCGGAATAAAGCAAATCCTTGTTGGCCAAATGCGAATTATGTATATGCAACCCTGTGAGATATATATGTGCCTTATCCAAGCTAGGCAGTGCGACTTATGGTTATAAGTACCGATTTATATATATATATATATATATATATATATAGATATATATATATATATATATATATATATATATATATATATATATATATATATATATATATATATATATATATATATATATATATATATATATATATATATATATATATATACGAGTCTTTGTTAAGAATGAAGGGTAGCCTATAACCAGCGCCGGTTCCAAAGAAAGGAAAGGACTTGCTGCGCAGGTGCGTAAGTGAATACATGGATATATATGCGCATGGCCATTCCTAAATTGCGCGCAAATCCACATATTAACATGTTCTTTTGAGAATTGCATGAAGAGTACCGAGTGTTAAAAGGTAGGGTTTCCATAGTGTGTTAATGCCAAGCATGGGTTTTTAAATCATAAGATCACCTAAGTTTTTATATGCGTACATGCATGGTGAAAGAAAGATCCTGGTAGTTGTGGCCTGGGAGAGGCCTGGGCTGCATCAGGTGGTATCAGAGCTAGAATGCTCAGCTGAAGTAGTGTTTCTTTGAAGTGTGATGAATGATTTTTAATCTGTATGCAAACTACACAAGTGAACAGGATTGCAGGAACAAAGGGAGGACGAGATCATGCAAGATCTTATGAGGTGAGATTATTTTCTGATTTGAAATTTGTGAATTGGAGTTTATGGTTGCAGAAAAGTGGCAGTGAACTTGAAGAATCCAATAAGGAATTGGATAGAGAAGACGACTGAAGTGTTTTCAGGGGAAGGAGATTACAAAAGCCTAGAGGGAGCAAAGGTGTTGCTCAGGAGAAGGTTCCAGATAAAGGACCGTGCTTACCAAAAGACTAAGTAAGGAGAGCTTAGTGAGGTAAGATTGCAGCCAGGAGGACTAGCTGTTGCAGAGGCTTGTTGCAAAAGAAGAAGAAAGTTGCAGATGAGAGAAGCTTACAGGAGCAGTAGAGGATGCTCGAAAGGTTCCAGCAGAGGACCAATGATTACCAAAAGACCAAATCCAGAGGGAAGGATTGGTGAGGTAAGTGGCATCAAGAGACTTTGCTGTGGTAGAAGCTTCATGCAACTCATAGGTGAGGAACTTATGGCGAAGGAGATGACTACTGAAGGTCATAAAGGAGAGAGAAGAGGTTCAGAAAGAGGCCACAGAAAAAAGGAGAAGAAATATGCCAAGACAAATGGCATAAGATAGCAGTTGACTCAGGAAGAGTATGAGAAAGAGAAAGCTGAGAGAGCAGTTCATCTTGAGCTATTGATGGAGTTTTTTTACGGGAAAATGTGAAAGACCAGAGACATGGTTTATTGATGAGGAAGAGAGTGAAGTGGCAAAGGCTACAACAGAAAAGAGATTTACAGATAAGCATGCAGTTAACAGAGGAGATCATTGATGATTTATTGAATTATTGGGCAAATCCAGATCAAATGGATAATGTAAAACCATGTATTTTTGTAGTTGACAATTGTGATGTGATTACAGGTTTTACTGAGGAGGATGTGCAACCTTGTGCAACTGTTACAGCACAAGAGGAAGTTCTTATGGATGCAGAAGAAGTGGATCAGTCTGTAGCATGGATAAGTAAAGCAACAGTTGAGACTGTTGAACTCTGTGATTTTCAAACTGACAGCTTGTGTGTGAATGCAGGGACTGTAAGTGATGATGAGATGCTGCAACAATGCCATAGAGAAATTGCATTGTTAGAGTACTGGATGGAAAATCCAAGATATGACAGGGAGATTGCAGAAGAAAGAGTTCAGTATAGTGAACAAGAGCAGAAAGATATCCTGGAGGTAGATGGTAAGAAGGCAAGACTAGATGACGGTCTCATGGTAAATGCGAATCAGCATACTGATGTGCTAAAAGAGAAGTTAGGAAGAAACTCAGAGAAGCATATTGAAGTGTTGCCAGAGGAAGCTGAGGAAAAAGTTGCAGATGAAATTGCAGATGAAAGTGCAGGTGCTGAGCAAAGGAATGTTGCAGAGGGACAGGAAGTTTGGGAGGCAGCAACATTCATAGTGACAGCTAGAGCAACATGTGGGGCGACATTTATGATGGCAGCTGAGACAACACTAGCAGCAAAAGAGGCACTGATGCCTTATATTTTTTATTCTAACAATTGTTTTGTGAGTACAGGTCTTACTAAAGAAGCTGGAGAAAATCTGCTAGACAAAGAAATTGAAATGATGAGGCGGATGATGATGAAGAAATTCCGGAAGAGACCAGCAGCAGTGAAACAAAAGAGAAGCAGCAAGAGGAAGACATCAGAAGATTGCGAGAGTGCAGCTAGTGGAACAAAGCAACATAAAGTGTGGAGACCTGGAGAAGAACAACAGACAGAAGCAACGGCAAATGGAAACTTGCAATACAAGATATGGGATCCAGGCAAACATAGAACTGAACACATGATCAGGAGATCATGAAATTTTCTACCTTGGGAGTATGATGCGGGAGCATCTAGCCCAAAGGGAAATTATTGTAAATAATAGACATAGGGGTCATGCATTAGTTTCATAAATTCCAAGTTATTAGATATTCTCAAAATAAATAAAACTAGGAGAGCTTTTAGGCATAAAGGAATGGATGTGGATCATAAGGATAGCTTTTCTATTTTAGAACTAGAAAAAGATGAAAAGATGCTTTTGCCATATGTATGCATTGCATGAGCTTTAGTTGAGTGATTTTAGGATTTTTTTTTATCATGCTAAGTTTAATAAATTAGGGAGCCTCAAAGGCATGGTAGGCAAGGAGAAGTGTGTGAGGAGTGAGTGTGAGAGCAAGGATTCTCCTTGGGAGCCTTCGGGCAGTTTGTAAAAGGGCCATGGATTTGCATATCTGGCCATGAATATAACTGTGTGAATGTTTGTTTTATGTAAATATCGGTATGTTAATTCAGTTCTGTAGGAGCATGATTGCCTTAATGCATTCCGAGATATGGTTCTGCATGTGGTGACAGAAATTGATGTTATATAACTTGAATTTGCATGAGCTGCAGATGGTTCTAGTTTTTGTCATACAAACTGCTGTATATTAATCCGTTGTGAAAATTGGTATAGGTGTTAACTCTTGATGCGCAATTGGGAATTGAGATTTCAGGTGATATACATTAAATCGATTGTTATGCGTCCTCTGCAGATATAGCCGAGAGCGAACCCGTCCTCCCTAACCTCTTGCGTCCTCTTCTCGGTCATAATAGTTTGTTGTCCGTTGAATGATAGTTCGTTGTTGATATTAACAGTATAATGTTATAATGGAAGCGCTGTTATAATGGTAGAATGCATTGAATGCCGTATGTATAAGGATAGCACTGTTAAATTTTAATTAATGACCGTGTTACAGTCGAAGTTTGAAGCTGGGCAAATCTGGAGTCAATCCACAGCATTGACAAGGCGGAAAGATATAAACGCTGGTCGAGTCCAAGTTTCTGTGTTCGGAATAAAGCAAATCCTTGTCGGCCAAATGCGAATTATGTATATGCAACCCTGTGAGATATATATGTGCCTTATCCAAGGTAGGTGGTGCGACTTATGGTTATAAGTACCGATATATATATATATATATATATATATATATATATATATATATATATATATATATATATATATATATATATATATAGATATATATGTCAATCCACAGCATTGACAAGGCGGAAAGATATAAACGCTGGTCGAGTCCAAGTTTCTGTGTTCGGAATAAAGCAAATCCTTGTCGGCCAAATGCGAATTATGTATATGCAACCCTGTGAGATATATATGTGCCTTATCCAAGGTAGGTGGTGCGACTTATGGTTATAAGTAAGATATATATATATATATATATATATATATATATATATATATATATATAGATATATATATGATACCGACTTACCATAGGCAGCTCGTATCATATATATATATATATATATATATATATATATATATATATATATACGAGTCTTTGTTAAGAATGAAGGGTAGCCTATAACCAGCGCCGGTTCCAAAGAAAGGAAAGGACTTGCTGCGCAGGTGCTGCCTATGGTAAGTCGGTATCATATATATATATATATATATATATATATATATATATATATATATATATATATATATATATACGAGTCTTTGTTAAGAATGAAGGGTAGCCTATAACCAGCGCCGGTTCCAAAGAAAGGAAAGGACTTGCTGCGCAGGTGCGTAAGTGAATACATGGATATATATGCGCATGGCCATTCCTAAATTGCGCGCAAATCCACATATTAACATGTTGTTTTGAGAATTGCATGAAGAGTACCAAGTGTTAAAAGGTAGGGTTTCCATAGTGTGTTAATGCCAAGCATGGGTTTTTAAATCATAAGATCACCTAAGTTTTTATATGCGTACATGCATGGTGAAAGAAAGATCCTGGTAGTTGTGGCCTGGGAGAGGCTTGGGCTGCATCAAAGACATCTGCAATTTTCGTGTTCAATCACATTATTGCTAGGTTTGGTGTCCCACAAGCGATAATCACTGACCATGGGCGCCATTTTCGAAACGTTATGATGACAGAACTTACAGGCCAGCTTGGTTTGCGTCACGATAGCTCAACTCCCTATTATCCACAAGCAAATGGTCTGGTTGAGTCCATCAACAAAGTTTTAGTTATCATGATCCGACGAATCATTGGTATTCATCGGTCGAATTGGCACAACATGTTATTTTCAGCGCTTTGGGCGTACCGAACCTCAGTGAAAACATCAACAGGGTTCACTCCTTTCCAACTAGTTTATGGTTTGGAAGCTGTGCTGCCCATTGAATGCGAAATTCCGTCACTGCAAATGGCCATCGAATTACTTCCAGCTACTTCCGAAGAGGAAAAGCATTTATTATACTTAGCTCAATTAGATGAGACTCGACGTGATGCTGCATTAGCAATCGAGACTCATGCAAAACGTATGAAAGCTCAGTATGATCGAAATGTGACCCCTCGAAATTTTTCGGAAGGAGACCTAGTGCTATTATATGATCAAGCTAATGATAAATTAGGTGCTGGAAAATTCGTTCCTATGTGGCATGGGCCCTATATTGTCAAGCAAAAGCTAGCAAAAGGGGCCTATGAGCTGGTAGACTTTGATGGGGACTCTTTGGGTAAACCCAGAAATGGACTTTACTTAAAGAGGTATTATGCTTAAAAGATGGGTATGGAGATTTTAGTTAGGTTAGGTTTTTCTTTCTAGCTGGTGTGTTTGTTAGTTTAGACAGTGTGCTTAGCTTAGAGAGTGTGTTTTTCATTGTTATTCTGGCTTATCTTGGTTTTACTCTTGATATTGCAGATGTCGATGCCTCTCCAAACATACATTGGATTCGCTGATGGTGCTTGTCGTAGTACACGGAATATCTCTTCCGCAGCTTGGATTATCTATTCACCCTCTGACGAGTTAGTTTCTATGCATGGGGTGAGCCTCGGTCAAACAACAAACAACATTGCAGAATACAGTGCAGTGATTGAGTTATTGTCTGAATCTATTTCATTTGGGATTCGGAGTTTGATAGTGAGGTTAGATTCTGAACTCGTTGTATTACTGATCCAGGTGGATGTTGGTGGCCACCCACCAACCCATTTGGACCCCCACAACTGTCTCTTTCAGTCTTTTCAGTTTCCTAAATTGTAGCACAGTTTACTATTTTTAGCAGTTTTTCGGGTCCTGAACTTCCGGAGCCGTTTTGAGGCCCTAAACGACGTTTTTTTTGGGAATCTGGGGCAACATGAGTCCATGGACTGATGTTGCCTCCCAAAGTGGTAGTACTCGGATAGATCTTTCTAACGAGCTATCGTGCGCGTCAAACGGAGATCATATGCCAAAGTTACGACCCCGGGAAATTGATGTACCAATTTACCCAAACGGGGCCCACAATTTGGCGTTTCATCTTCTAGGGTTAGGTTTTGGAATGTGAAGGGTTTTCCATTGTTTCTCAACAATAAATAGGCCTTCGAGCCTCATTGTAACTCAGTTCGAAACAGTTCAGAGGCATGTAGCCGCACATCTCTTCTCAGAGATAGCTACCATCGCCCTAGCTGGTTTATTTCCATTTCTGGTTGTATTCAGTATTTTCCATTAATGAAATGAAGTATTATTTCCGCTGCATCTCTGTTTTTATGGTTATCGCATCTCTGTATTTATGGTTATCTCTGTAATCTATTGCGTTCCTGTCTAAATCCGGATCAGTGGTATCAGAGCGGTCTGCTTTTTCTCTGTTTTTCTTTGCATGTCCCCAACGAGGCCGGGATATAAGGAGTTAGGGCTTGAACTGGTCGAACCTTTGCAAGACCAGCCTCGAAAATCCCGATGGCCTCCCATGGCGGATCAGAAGAAAGACGAGGGAGCAGGAGATCCTATCAAAATCTTGCTCGAAGAAGCACTCGAGCGGCAAAGGAACGCAATAGATTACAGAGATAACCATAAATACAGAGATGCGATAACCATAAAAACAGAGATGCAGCGGAAATAATACTTCATTTCATTAATGGAAAATACTGAATACAACCAGAAATGGAAATAAACCAGCTAGGGCGATGGTAGCTATCTCTGAGAAGAGATGTGCGGCTACATGCCTCTGAACTGTTCCGAACTGAGTTACAATGAGGCTCGAAGGCCTATTTATTGTTGAGAAACAATGGAAAACCCTTCACATTCCAAAACCTAACCCTAGAAGATGAAACGCCAAATTGTGGGCCCCGTTTGGGTAAATTGGTACATCAATTTCCCGGGGTCGTAACTTTGGCATATGATCTCCGTTTGACGCGCACGATAGCTCGTTAGAAAGATCTATCCGAGTACTACCACTTTGGGAGGCAACATCAGTCCATGGACTCATGTTGCCCCAGATTCCCAAAAAAACGTCGTTTAGGGCCTCAAAACGGCTCCGGAAGTTCAGGACCCGAAAAACTGCTAAAAATAGTAAACTGTGCTACAATTTAGGAAACTGAAAAGACTGAAAGAGACAGTTGTGGGGGTCCAAATGGGTTGGTGGGTGGCCACCAACATCGGAACAACTTCTCCTCACCCACATGGGTACCACACAAGTTTCAGGTGGGCAACAAAGTCTGGTTGCATCGACAGAAAGAACGTCTTACCAGAACCCATAAGAAGCTCAGATCACTCGGACATGGTCTTTACAACAGTACCAAGGCTATGGGCAACAATGCTTTGAAGCACAACATTCCTCCATTCCTTCGCTTGCACCGAGTATTCAATGTGGACCATCGTCGACCATGCTTCCCACCATCACTGGACACATCAGAGATTGCAGGACAAGTTCAGCAGATGGAGGAACTCAACGCAATGGGGACCATTGCTTCCTAAGGGGGGAGGAATGATCCAGGTGGATGTTGGTGGCCACCCACCAACCCATTTGGACCCCCACAACTGTCTCTTTCAGTCTTTTCAGTTTCCTAAATTGTAGCACAGTTTACTATTTTTAGCAGTTTTTCGGGTCCTGAACTTCCGGAGCCGTTTTGAGGCCCTAAACGACGTTTTTTTGGGAATCTGGGGCAACATGAGTCCATGGACTGATGTTGCCTCCCAAAGTGGTAGTACTCGGATAGATCTTTCTAACGAGCTATCGTGCGCGTCAAACGGAGATCATATGCCAAAGTTACGACCCCGGGAAATTGATGTACCAATTTACCCAAACGGGGCCCACAATTTGGCGTTTCATCTTCTAGGGTTAGGTTTTGGAATGTGAAGGGTTTTCCATTGTTTCTCAACAATAAATAGGCCTTCGAGCCTCATTGTAACTCAGTTCGGAACAGTTCAGAGGCATGTAGCCGCACATCTCTTCTCAGAGATAGCTACCATCGCCCTAGCTGGTTGATTTCCATTTCTGGTTGTATTCAGTATTTTCCATTAATGAAATGAAGTATTATTTCCGCTGCATCTCTGTTTTTATGGTTATCGCATCTCTGTATTTATGGTTATCTCTGTAATCTATTGCGTTCCTGTCTAAATCCGGATCAATTACAGCTTAATAGAGTCTATGCCATTTGAAATCCAGTGTTATTAAGGTTATTTTTGAGAGTGCGTCTCTTGGAACGTGAATTTGATTACATTGAATATCAGCATATTCCAAGGTCTTTAAATACATTAGCAGATGCAATTGCTTCTCGAATGTTAAATAGACATTTGCAATAATCATACATGTAAATTTAAAAACATTTCATCACACATGTTCAACAGATAAGTCGGTAATAATGATATATATAGATAGGAGTGTGTCAAAAAATACATCGTCTTCGATCATAGGTTGAAAAACACCTTATGATCGGCAAAAATGATAAGTACAAAAAACCAAAATGTCACATGTGTCTACAAAGCGACCATCTAATCACTGGTGATGCTCTCTATACGACACCACTGCACGGGCCACCCTACACAAGAACCTCCTAAAAGGTCCTGGGACTCCGACTACATAGCGTTGAAGCCTGATCGGAATATCATCTATAGTAGTCTCTGGTATATCCACCGTAAGATGCTCTAGGTCTTGTTCCAACTCAGCTAAGGTCTCTGTGGCCTCGTCCTGTGGGGCGGGTGCCGGTGCAACTGGTAGTCTCCTCTCAAAAGGCCGAAGATTGGCTGGACGTCGTGGGCTTACATCTGCATTTTGAAAATTATTACTATCAGTTTTGAGACGATATAAAAAACAAAAAAAATAGATAATTTAAAAACTTGTGAAAAATGAATTACCTGTGTCATCCCATTGTTCTCCCGGTGGAAGAACCATGTCCGGATCTCCACGAAAATCAACTCCGGCATAAGGAAAATCCTGTATAGAAAAGACCTGGTCCTCTAACCAGTGAAAGTACTCCGGAGTAAATCGGACAACCCCCGTTCCCTCGTCAGGATGACGGGCCATAACTGCAACCCATCGCATCAATTTAGGCTCTCGAGGAAGCCCAACCTCAACAGTGAGATGCTGTGGGATCAGCATCGGAACCCTCTCTAGGCCAAAACTCACAACTAAAGGCCCATACCCAAAAGTCTTTAGCTGTCTGTTTTTGGCCCTAGTTAGTTGGCCCTTTAAATTGGCCAACACAGCATCACACCAGTTGAAAATGGTGCCTCGATAGCAATCAATCGCCATCTGCATCTGGGATCCAGTAGCAATGTGTAAAGTGGCAGCCCCGCAAAGTCTGGTGACTGTAAAGGCAATCACCATAAGTTCAGGTTGGGATATAGTTTTGATCTCTATCCCCTTCTCCTGAGACTGAGTGTTACACCACTCTAGTCGGAGACTAGCGATGTACTGGCCACCCGGTCTAGTCCCGAATAGAGTCAAGTGTTCGCCTCTCTAAGGCAAACCAGTGAGAAAGTAGATATCTGAGGGCTCTATCTCAAGCTGGTGCCCTCCAATGTAAAAGCACTAGTCCTAAACATTCCACCTTTCGACCAGCCACTCTAGAAAGCGAACCTGGGCCCTCATGCCAGGTATGGCCCAGTATTTGTAAAGGCCGCATGCCTTCAAAGCATCAACGGACGGTTGATGATTAATGGCGGCCAAATCAACATCTTCTTGCTCTCTCTCGTGCCAATCAAGCATGGTGGGAAATCTACACACCATAAAACATCTGTTAGAGTCCATAAAATCAAATTTTTTTGGTCCATTTTGGAGAAATTGGGGCTTGAAAAATCATTTTGCGGGGTACGCACCCCGCCTTTAGGAACAGAGCGTGGGTACGCGGGTTCCCTTAGGGCAAGGTGCGTACACCCGAAATTTTCTCAACTGAGAAAATGTCGGGGTACGCAGGTCACCAGTTGAACACCTGCGTACCCCGAAAGGCGGATCTTGAAACCCCAAAGCCTCCAAAAAATAAATTCTAGGGCCTAAAAACAAATTCTAAACGGATGAAAATGAAGAGGAGGATGTTGTAGAATACCTGAAAGAGACGGAATTCGATTTCGACGGTCGGATTCTCCGCAATGTCCATGGGAAGTTTCTTGCCAAAAGCCCTTTTTCTCTCCTCAACAGTAAAATGGTAAAAATGAATTGGTAAAAGCCCTTTTTATAGGTTTTTTGGGTAAATAAATGGTAAATTTGTTTATTTTTCACCATGAAAAGGTATTTTTCAAAGTATTTTTATCTATCTTTAAACAGGTATGAGTAATGTGTTGGTTTTTGTGCAGGATAAAGGATTTTCAGGGAAAATTGTCATTTTTTACAAACAAAAACATCAGAGTCATCTTTAAGCCCTTTTCTGACTCCTAAAACATGAAAAGATTGCCGAGCGTTTCTTTTACACTCGTTAAAACAGAATTAAAAGACGGTCCTCTTATAACCCTTTTCTGACCGTAAAAACACGAAAAGATTGCCGGATTTTTGTCGTTTCAAATTCGATATTGGAAATAAAACAACATGTCCTTGATTGCTTTTTACTTTTCAAGTCAAAGACACAAATCATGAAAGTACTCCTTGGTTGTAAAGATCAAGCAGTTCTCTCAAGTATTATTTTATACTTTTTCGGGCTTGGGAGACACAAATTTACGAAAAAGTTCAACCCTGGAGTCTTCTTAAATTTTTTCAAACTCTCTAAAATTGAAAAACGCCGAGTTTCTCCTATACTGGACTCGTTAAAATTTCACAGTAAAGGACCTGTTCGATTACAAACAGGAACAGACCACTCCTTCTTAGGGTTCGAATCTAAAACTAAGTTGGACTCATCCGAAGGATGAGCTTATAATCAAGCATATGTTATCCTCCTCAAGCTTGTAAAAAATAAAGAGGTACTTGCCAAAAATGGTGGGGGAAAAGAGAGAGAAATGAACCTATTTGTTATCCTTTGTCTTAGAAAAACCTTATCACCACTCTTGAACACGACACTTTTTCATTCACCTGGGTTGGGAAATCCTTTGCCTAAAAGTTGATCAAGCCACATTGAAAATCTTTAGCCGGTTCTGGGTATTAACTTTGGGTCAATTGTCACCAAACCATCTGTTGTGTCGTTATGTGTTCAAGAGGTCACTGCAAATAAACCATTCATCTGCAAAATACCTGTCATCCATCTTGACCATCCCTGAGTCAGTCCTTACAGCTACATTTCTTCAACTTGATTTATGATTTCGTGTTGTGGGCTTGCCTGCAACGGGTCGCTTTCTATCGACATCAACACATTTTCTAGAAAGATGACCTAGAAATCGTCAGTACCTTGAAATCTGCATGCATCAATGGCAGGTTTCTCGCCTTTGACAACAGTTTACATCATTGAATTTCGATCGAAGGATTCCGTGATATGTTCGACATCAACACATCTATTCACATCTCATGGATTGTATTGGGTACTTTGAGAACCATTGACATCACTGGTGGTTTCTCTCACACTTGTTAACAGTTTACATCATTGACTGGTAATCAAGTGGTTTCTACCATGTTCGACATCAACTCATTTATTCCCATGGATAGAATCGTACTATTTCGGGAAGCGGAAATGAAGACCCTGGATCTAGTTTCCACCATCCAGGCTGCGAGGAGTTTTGTATTCATTATACAGTAGACTAATCATAAACAGATGGCTACGTCCATACTGTGTCTACATGAGTCTATGATTATGATGTACTGCGAAATCATTCCTATATCAGAGCAGTAGTTAGTTTGTTAGTTAAAGTTTTCAATCTGAGTATGGGAATGCCTACCTCAGCGATGATATGATCTTATATATGTATTTTGTGTTGAATATTTGCAAGTTCCGACTGGGCTCTCCACAAGATAATCCTTGAAATGATAAAGTGCTTCACCCTTCCTAGATGATATGAAACCCTAATCTACTACAGGCTTCGCACTTTAGGGGGCAATCTGTTACACTAAAATTTGTCACCATGACTATTTGCAGTTAGTATGGCTCCATCAACTGTCATACTATCCTCCTTGGCAAGTCTTATACCTCTGCTCCTCATGTCAAACTCCAAGAAAGAGAGAAAGTCCTTAAAAAGTCAATTAACTCTGGTTACGTAGTTTCTCTTAACCTTACCTGCGTGTACGCACCTCAAGTTCACAATACCTGCGTACTTGTACGCTCTGTCTGTAAAGGGGTGGGTGCGTACTCCTGTAAAGGTCAAAAGGCACGAGTTTTACTTCAAAAAAGTTACTTGTGGTCGATTCTAGAGCATTCTAGAAGATGGTTTGACGTGTATTGAGCGCCTCCAGATGGTTCATGCATCCCTATGAAAGAGGAACTTATCCCATCAAGAGGGGAGCTATCCCATTGAAAGAGGGGCTTATCCCATTGATGGTGGACCTAATTAAGTTCCTCCAAAGCATTATAAATACAGGCATTGGGCCAGAGGGAGGGGAGGTTGAAAGTTGAACATTCCTAAGGGTAGATGCTGCTGAAATTAGGACTCCCTTATAGAGCTTGAGAGGAGAGATTCCCATCCTTTCTTAGCTTCATTTGGAAGTGGGTGAGCTGATCAAAGTAGAGGAGAACTCTTGCTGGACCCTCGGAGGGACCTGCACAACACCAAGGCACTGGTTGTAATGGTTTCTTTTGTTTCCAATTAATACAATTAAGTTCATTTTTCTCAACAAGTTGTTATATATAATTTGTTTCATATACTCCTTGGTCTTTATGATGAATATGTTTTATTTTATGAGTTATTTAGGTGCTATGTAATCGTTTGCTTGTTAGTGAATGCAGGTTTCAAAGAGAAGGAGGAGCTCATCCGGATCGGAGAGGCTGGACTGCTACAAATAGCGTTGGACTAAAGGTATGCTTTAAACACCTGATTGCTTGTATTTTAAATACATATTTAGGGAAAGATAGTGCTTGATTGTTTTGTTTGTCACTAGAAAGCCTTAGCTTCTAGGGAGGTCGGTTTTGTCCACAAAATTGACTCTTTCCGCATGACAGAACCAATCACAAAAATAAGATAGTGGAAAAATCCAGAACACCATGGATATTTAGGAAATGGAAACGATAGACTCAAACCACTGTCAATCTAGGAAATCCTCCATGCCAATGACAACACATAACCATATAATCACATGCATATACCATTCATCCAAAAATCATCAAGGATATCACACATGTAACCTCTTACCTACAAAGCAGTCCAATTGTATATGTTGATCCCATTGTCTTCGTGTGCTTCTTTGCATTCCTTCACCTTCTTTATCCAACCCAAGTGAATATTAGAGTGCTCCAAGCATGCTCTAGTAATGCTCTAAGTGTGCAAGAGTATGAGAAAGAGAGAATGAACAATGGCTCCAAACCACAAACTGTCAAAAGGCTAGCAGTTGTTTCTTCGAATCCTTTTTATCATTGATGGCTCTAATTTCTTCATTTTCCGTTCATTTTCCCCTCAGGAAAATTTGAGTCTCTTCATCTCCCTTTTCTCATATCTTCCTTTATTTTCATAAATAAATGCCAATTAATGATTGTTTTCCTTTTCCAATTTTCATAGCCATTAATTAATCACAAGTGATTCACACCATAATGTTTTTCCTGCAATTGAGCTTCGAATACATGTCCCATGACATTGGTCTTATTTTATTTACATGGAAAATCAACTAGGGGTTGTGTTGTAGCGGCTACAACCACCTTCCAAAATTTTGCCTTAGCCTATTTTGGAGCCTCCATACCAACCTTACACAACACTTTGTCTTGCTTTGTTAAGTACTCAAGGTTCAAGTGTTTTCCTTGCATAAAGGCAGCTTGTCGATCATAGTCGATTCATTCCCCTCACAAGCTCCTTACCCAGACATGGTCCAGTTGCAGGCTGAGCAGCTTCCCCTTGAAAATTGCGGATTCCTGGAGAAAAACCAGCCTTCCCTCTAGGACAGTCTGCTGGGCTCCAGGGTTGCGCAATCTTGCCAACCAACCCTCCTAGCAGGATTTGTGAAATTTTTCCCAGTAGCAGGCTATTCAGCCCAGGATTTGTGCAAATCTTGGTAGCAATCAGTTGCTATGCCCAGAAATTACGCAATCCCCTTCGGCAATCAGGCCCGCTCCAGGCCAGGAATGCACATTTTTCCTGAGTAGTTGAGCACTCGCATGCATGAACAGTCTAGTTGACTAGTTCCACCTGGGACCGAGGAAACTTGAATTTCATGCATGCATGACTTGATCTTCCCATAATAGAAAGAGACAACATGAAAAAGTTATCCCATGATTTAGGGAACTATTTTTAGCAGTTGGGGCTTACATGCAAAGTTGTTTTAGAATTTTCCCTCCAAGTGTCACTTTTTCCTAGATTTGTGGCATGCGCGTCATGAGACCAACCTTATTTATTCGACACATCAGAGCTCATTCATTCACATTGATCTTGGAGCTCTAACATCCCACAACACATACAGGACTCTTCGACACATTCAGCTCAGCTATTCATGGGTAAGTGGCCTCAAGTTGTCTTTTCAACATTTCTGTCATTTTTTTGTGTATTCGCTGGTGAGTGTTGTTTGCTTGATTTCTTTGAATGCATGTTGTAGTTTACATATATTCTAGTTTTTCCTAGCTCTGTTTCAATTTTCTTTGCTATCTCACTGTTGTCGCATGCATTAGATTGATTTGCATGTGTTTGCCCAACCGACAAACGACCTCACCCACATGAATGTTGATCTGTTTGTTGAATCTTCCATTCATGTTTTTCATGCATTGTTTATCACTTCTGCTATCACTTAGTGTCACCATACATTTCATCGACTTACCTTCTTTCAGTTTCCCATTGGTGATTTGGGCCAACCTTGGCTTGGTCTCTGCCTTCACCAAGGCTACATTGCACAATCTGTGGAAGGAAGGCTCACCTTCCTCTCTAGATTTACACATTCTGGCCTAGTACTGGCCTCCTGGATTGTTTTGTGCATTCCTGGAGGACAGTGGCTGCCTGGCGCAGGAAATGGTACAAATCTATCCCTAGGCCAGCAGTCCTTCCCGACTAAGATTGCGCATTGCACAATCTTAACAACGAGCTTCCCAATTGGGTTGTGCATTTCACAGATCCAACAGCCAGTCCAACCTCCTAGACAACCCAGACTACGTTTTGCGCAGTTCTGGCAGCCAGTCACTCAGCCTCCCAGTGAAATTTGCACAAGCTTTCTTATCAGTTTCCCAAGTATGTGCTGTGTCCTTCCCCAGACTTTCTTTGTTTTCACTGACATATTTCTTGCCATGCATATTGCTTGTTTCCAGATCTTTCAGGTGTTCATCTGTCTTAATGGCTTCCAAGAGAACATGATCTTAGGACATTGATGATATGGTAGTTGGAGCAGCAACTGAGCAGGTGTCCTCTAGTTTGTTGATCTATGAACATACGAAGTTATATATAGACAAGGACATCAGACTGAAGTGGTAAGAGGTGAATGAAACATTTTCATGTACTTTTGGGGAAGATCTTGAAGACCATCAGGTGTACTTGAACATTCATAAGTCTGACTTGTACCGGATTGCATGCAGATATCCTACGTTCCCATACGTGGGCATGATTCACTCGATTATCTCTCACACTGACCCCGAGACGATGACCTTAAGCAGTGTCAGTGGGATGAATCTTGCAACCTTCTGGGCATGAGATTACAATGAGATGTATCAGATGACTGAGCCCATGACTATCATGACTCCCTCGTTTAGCTTGCCCAATAGTATAGGCCACTCCAAAGACATTTTGAAGGATTGGATAAAGGAGCCAACTCGTTTTAGGATGACCCCCAATCAGATCTATAAGATGAAGATATTGAGGAAGGCATACCAATACTTGGTCATATTCACATGTCGAATGAGTGGCCAAGTGAGCACTAAGACCTTCCCTCAGAGTTGGGTGGTCACGCTGGACCAACTAGCTAGAGAAGGAAGACCATGCAACTGGTTCGACATACTAGCTCATCAGCTGAAGGAGCAAGTCACGAAGGCTCGACAGTCACCCAAAGGCATGCATGCAAATATTTGTATGTCCGCCTACATTCTAGATGCAATCTATGCCTGAAATGAGTTCCCAAGCTTAGAGTGGGCATGGTCACCGGCAGAGACTATTGTGAGCACGCATTTCAAGTTATTTTCTGAGTGCAGCTTCAGGGGAGTGATCATATGGCTATCCGACCATCTTGCCACCACAGTGTACAAGTTTATATTCAAACAGGATCCACCTTGCATGTGAGAAGAAGTGATGAAAGCATTGTTAGGAATTGCAGATTGGTATGCCTCACAAGACGACACGTTCATCCAAGTATTCAGTGCGGAGAAGCCTCCTCATGTTCTGCCAAAGTTTGTGTTGGACATGCTTGTCATGTAGGAAGTAGTGTATCATATCTCAGTAGGATTAACAGTTAGGCTACAACAGAAGAAGAAGGCAGCTTCGCCCACTCTTCCGATGTGGATTAGGTTATGCGAGATTTGGAGCATCAAGCAAGCGGATGTCGAAGTTGAACATATGAATAAGTACCCGTTCGACCTCCGAAGCTTCAACCCCTATGACCTACATTACATTGTAAGGATCACTGCATGAGATTTCAGTTCAACAGGATCCATTGGGCATGTGATTGGGCCAAGGAGAACTCATGGAGGTATTGCTACAATTCCTCCAAATCAAATGAACAGGTCGGTTTCACCATAGAGTGATTAACATAGTAGCATGAAGCAGCATCACAAGAACACCAGTAGTAGCAGCAATAGGAGAAATAGCAGAGCCAAGCATACCTATGCACGACAAAGGGAAGATAAATATTGTCAACTGCATGGAGGAGGAACAAAGAAGCAAGTTTCAAGCAGATCCACTTGTAGAACAAGAAGCTATGGCTATTCAACAAAAGAGGCAGCAACGCGACAAGTGAATTGCATGAAGGCAAAGGGATAAGAAGAGAATGGAAGAAGAAAAGAAGGAGTTGCATGAGTTAAGGGAGCAACTCCAAAAAGAAGAAGAGTTGCACCAACTAGAGAAGGAAGCACAATAGCAGTAGATTCACCAGGGGGCACATCATGTGCAGACAAATGAAGCAACACCCATACAAGTAGTTGATTCTTCTAAACAGCTGGCATCAGGCGAATAGGATGAAACCTTGCAGGGGAAAGATTTTTCTCAGGAGATAGAACAAGCTCTTGAACAGTTGGATGCAGACACAGAGCAACAGGAATTGGAACAGGACACTGACCTCATGCCTCACCAAAGAGAGGTCGACTCACCTGCTTCAATGCATCCACACAATGAGCACATCTCAAATGACCAAGGAGGCACTGAGATCCTTGGTGGTCAACCGGAAGCAGAGATGCACAACATCTCCTTTGACGAATCTCATCACTAATTTGTGCAGTCTCAGAGAGTACCGACTCCGAAGACCAAACATGCCCTGTGCAATTTGAAGAGAAAGTGATCATTACTGATGTGCATAAGCATCCAACTGTGTTGGCTGATGCAACTAGAGTGTATGTTGAAGCCACTAGCTCAAGTGTTCATTTTCTCATAGCTGAGAATGAGCGAATGGTGAAGGAACTACAGGTGGCTAAGAAAGGAGGAGACTTGGTGTCAATATTCGCCCAAGTTGAGCTGAACCTTGGACACAGTTGTGCAAGCATTGTACTCCAAGCTTGGTATCGTGCATCAAGCAGTTGTTCATCTCCAAAAATGGAAACAACGATGTGCAATAAGAGTACGCATCTTGAAGAACATACCTACTGTTTTTTATAACATGTAAGCATGGACGATGAAGTACAAGGGAGCCCCGCTTCACTTGCTAAGGATGATGAAGGCTAATGCAATTGAGCTACAAGCATGTATCCGAGTCAGGTCCGGAACTATGAAGACTTGCCTCAATTGATCACTAGCATACAGGCTTCCCATGCACAAGTATTCAAAATCATGGAGGTTATAATGCACACTCATGCGATCCCATCACTTGGGACCCTCACTCAGGCGAATACCAAGATGGAGGTCCAACAGGAGCTTGACTCGTACTTCGACGAGTTGATGCACACCGCCACCAGCGTAGACATCATGCGCAAGTACGTTGTTGGTCCAGCCACACTAAAGACAATGATGTGCATGCTCACAGACGAGTTGGAAAAAGGAGCCCGAGAAATGTACCCAGATGCTATGGAGGCAAGGTTTAGGTTTCAGATGGATGTCACAACAGAACACATGGACACTCTCAAGGACTACCAATCTTGGCATCAATATGTCATTTTTTATCAACATGAGGATGTCGAGTGTTGGGCACGGAATCCCCCGACAGCATGTTTTGGGGCTCAGAGTCCAAGTTTTGGTCAAAGGTTTTATAAAACTTCGCGAATTGTGGGCGCGAAGCGCGAAATAGAGGTTAAGTTACAGGGTTGTCCTCTCTAATGTAATGTAATGTAATGTAAAGTCATGTCGGCCTACCCATGGTCTGTGGATGATGGGATTGTATAAATAGAGTGAGGCTCTAAGTTGTAAAGATAGTTAATAGCTAAGGAAGAGGAGAGAAGAGTATGAATGGTTCGAGCTTAGAGTAGGATTCTAAGTGTATTGGGTCGTAGTAGTAGGAAGAGGCTCTGCAGCTGAGTGTGCAGAGGCCCAATAGAGTCCGCAGCTAAGTGCGCAAACCCCTGGAGCTGAGTGCGTAGGGCGTTGTTGAGTTTGTAATCGGGGTTGAATATTAATAAAGAAAAGTTGATTCTTATTTCTATGTATTTGTTGTACATTGCCTTCTTTGTGTTTATATTGGTTTATTTATCGTGCACACTGAAATGATTGTTGTATATGCTGTAATAATCATTAACCTTACACACATAAGTTAAGTAATCAAGTAATAATAGATTAAATAGCAAGGAACTTGGGTATTATACGGGTTGCACCCTAAGTAGGGCTGCACAGAAACAACATCACAGGTTGCAAAGGAATAACAAGTGCGCGTTGTGACGTGCACGGGGCAAATTGCGAACCACTAGAAGCCCATCGACATCCCTAGGGTGCAGAAACCTGGTTATAACACCCTCCCATACTATTTCGGGTGAGATCTCAGTCCACGCTCCACGGATTGTTGCCGAAAGGGCCAGTAGTACCAGAATTTTCTTGGCTAAATCACCTCTGAACTTGGGTTAGGCCCATACAAGCCAACAAATGGTTTCGTTTCTGGGACCAGGATCTGCATAAAGGATGTCTGATGTTGTGCCATTAGAATCCAATGAAGAAAGAAATTGAAGAGTGGTTGGACAAGAAGATTCACGAGTTCACGGCGCAGGAGAACAGAAATCCATGAGTATCTAAGGAATAGGGGTTGGAGCCCTACTTGTATATGGAAATCCATGAACTTTTCTTTGCATCCTTTCCTTCTGAGCTGTATGAGTGGATCGCGAAGTTAGCAAATAGTCAGGGAAGGTGTAGTCTTGACAAACCAATAGTGTGGACTCTAGAATTAGTGCGCAGAATAGAAGTGTTAGGAGATAAGATAGTGGGCGTTGTGGACCATTGGCTCAACTGAATAATAGGAGGATTTATCATTGAGTTCGCAGTAGACATGACCGTCAGCTACAGTGAGGCAGAGTGATGTTTTCTCAAGGGGCCGCGAGCGAGAAGATCTACAGAAGTGGAAGTAGTGAAGAGTTGGAAAACAGTCCCTTAATTTCACCCTCATGGGAAAGCGAGGAAGAGCTTGCGAAATTTTCTCCGAGAAGTGCAGTCAGTCTGATAAGGCAGTGTATTTCGCGTTTACCACCTCCACCCACACTGCCACCCATCTCACCCTCCTCACCTCCATCTCCACCCACCCCACCTCCGCCACCACCACAGTTCAGTATGGTGAGTGCGATCAAACTACCGGTATTCAGAGGAGTGGGAAATGAAGATCCAGACCAATTTTGGTTCATGGTAAGAGCAGTATGGGAAGCATAGGGCATCGTGGATGATAATATTAAAAAGGCTACGGTGGTGAGCGCGTTGTAGGATTGCGCATTAATGTGGTATATCAAGCATTCTAATGACCACTAGAACGCGAGAATTGCAAAGATCCAGGTTGCACTGAACAGGGAATTTAGTAGGCCAAAACCAGAAACACAATCAGTCATTGGGTTTAAGGAGATCGCGATGCTCCCAGGCGAGACTCCCTGGGATCTATACCAAAGGTTGAAGATTACGATTTGTGAAGCCAATATGACGTTAATAGATGCACAACATCGCGCATGGTTTGTGGCCTCACTTACACCACACTTAAGGACGACGCTGTCACAACAAAAACTTTCCACCCAGTGTAGGTTTTAACCCTGTATAGAAATTACTTGCATACGAATTCTTAAACAAAGAAAATAAACAATGCGAGAGCATAACCCATAAAACACATATGCACAGAGATTTTTCCCTGGATCCCAAAACCGGGACTACCAGCTTGATTTTTCATTATTTTCCTTTCAATGTTACAATACATATTTATACATGCCGAAGCATTCAATACCATGGACCAAAAAACCATCGCGTCCAATACCATGTGCGAAAATCATGCACAAAACCATAGGTAGGTTCGCCCAACCTAATATAGGGTCCAAAAAAAATTTTCCCGGGGCGCTGCCCCGGACCCCGTAGAGGGGGGCTACCCGCCCCCTCAAATCCTCCGGACATGGGGGGCTTCCGCCCCCCCTGTGACCCCCCCGCTGCGCAATCAGCGCAACAAAGGGGGGCGCTTTAACCCCCCGTTTAACTACGTAGGTTAGTCATGGAAAGAATATAACACAACCCAACACCCAGGTGGAAGCGTTGGAGATGGAAATGAGATTGCATGAGACCCCTATACAAGACCCTAGGTTGGGAGTCCAACAAATCCATGCGCAACTGTAGAATCTCTATCTGGAAATGCAAAGTTTGAAACAAGATAGGACACCTCGGTCGGAGGTGCGCGGGGGAGTATGGTGCATTAAGTGCAAAGGCCAAGGGCACGACAAAGACCATTGTCCATTGTTCACAAACTACTTGGCAGGAGGAGGGCCGATGCTGTTAAGACCTGAGGTGTAGGCAGGGTCAAGCACAGCATCTACATTTGGCGCATGATCTGCAAGATAGGGGGAAACACACCACAGATAATTGTCATCTATTGCAGAAGTATACACATACGTCCCAGCAATTGTCTTGTAATTTCTGCAGGTCGGTAGGCCATGAAAAACAAACTTGGTGAAGCTATGAACTAATGATGGACTGGACTCTTGCCTACAAAGTGCAAACCGAAATGCGAGCCCTCGACCCAAATGCAGGGATGGCGCGAGCTGGATTTCAGTGGCATAGTAGGGGTCACAGACAAACAATTTGTTAGAATTGTAGAGGGACAAGGCACTATGCCTGCGATTGTACAAACCCGACAAGAATATCAAGTTGGTACTATACTCAATTTGATCATGAGGCAGAAGACTGCCCTTCGCTAATAGCGAGGATGCGTGAAAAGGGGGTGCTCCAGCCCCCTTCGACCAAGAATTTACAAATGATGAGGTCTGAGCCGTGCGAAGAAGACCCAAAAGTAAACATGATGCTCAGGAGTGATATGACCATGGGAGATGATAAAGGGAAGCAGCCAGAACAAAGCACGTGGGTTCGCAAGGCTCCTACAAAGGAAATCGAGCTTGATTTAGAACGCGTGAAGGAGACATTCATGGAAGCTAAGAAGAGCTTCACGGAGGCCTCCACTTCAAGTAGTAAGGATAAACTAGAAATAGGGATGGATCCTTCAATGCTCACTACCTTTCTGGAGACATGCATAAGACTACTGCATGACAGCAAGGCAATCAAAGGACTACATGAACGTATTATTAGGTGCACGGGGTTAGGAGAACTGTGCGTGGTTCGGAAACTTGGGAAGCATGCATTGCGCACCAGAAGGGAAATGAGGTTGACTACGCAGATTGGTGAGTATGAAATGGATCAGGGAATCCTAGATCTGGGTTTAGACGTGAATGTACTACCAAAGCAAACATGGGAACGCATGGGCAGACCCACGCTACAATGGTCCCCTATTTAGTTACGAATGGAAAACCAACAAAATATTTTTCCCATGGGAATATTACAAGGGGTAACAGTTGATATTGAAGGTGTGATCACGCAGGCGAACTTTGAAGTGATAGAGATTGTCGATGACAGCAATCCCTATCCCGTGCTACTAGGAATAGACTAGGTCACCGAGATGAATGGAGTCATAAATCTGGAGAAGTGAAAAATGATCTTTGAGAAAAAGCCACTGCGCATGTTAGTACCGCTAGATCCAGCTGAAGGGGCGCGATACACTGAATCAGTGCACGACGACGATAGTGATGACGATCTCGATTGTATTTACAAGATAACTGTGCGAGAAGAAGATTGGGTGAATCTGACTGTAGAAGGAAGGATTTCATGGGAGTGCCAAAGCTCTTGCACTTCAGATTCAGATGAAGAGATAGAGCAATGGAAGAATCGGCTGCACGAAGTAACAATGCTGAACTGCAACATGATGATCAGATAATTGCGTTGTGTGACAACAAAGGCAAGGGAGCTGCCGACATATGATGGATTGTTAGCAATGGATGAATTCCTGAGAAAATTTGAAAGTGCAGTTCCAGAACAGCAACGATTCGATGCACTAAAGTGGGCAGTGTGTGCCACACTCGCACGATGGTGGGGTATGCATCAAGGAAATTTTGAGGACTGGCCTAGATGTAGAATGATGATGCGCCTTTGTTTTGGAAAACCATAATTACGACTAGTAGAAAAATATGACGGACGAGATGATCCATGCACGCACTTCTCAAAATGGACCAAGGTCTACGGGGAAGAGCCACAGCCTAAATGGGTACACTTATTCTACCATACCTTGGACATCATACCCATGAATTGGTATACTGAGACAAAACTACGCCATGGTATGGGTGAATGGGATGTCTTGCGCGAGGGATTTTTGTTAACATTCACATTTGAAGATTGTTGGTCGGAAACTGTTGATGATGCACTACAAGTAGTAAAAGTTGTTATCTTCAAAATACCACAAGAGCTAATGGGAGTACTTTAGCTAGATTGGGCGACATAGTTAAGCGGCGCACTTGAGTGTTATAACGTAAATGTTGAAGAAGATGACGAGGACCCACGGAACATTAACATTTCAGAAACGGAAGGCTCTCACGAGATTCGCGGACCATCACTTGAAGACCTTGACATCACCATGCTGCTAAAGACAAAGCAGGTCAACATTGAAATGGAGGTAAAGCCAAAGTACGCAATGCTTGGGGGCTATTGGGACGATGCCACGGTCGATAAAGTCGCTCAGTTACTCTGAGAATACCAAGACTTGTTCCCAACTAAAATTATGGACTTAAAAGGGATCGTGGGCGATTTAGGGAGGATGAAGATCACCCTAAAACCCAACGTGAAGCCAGTTAAGCAGCGGCCATACCGCTTGAACCCAAAGTGTAGAGCCTCTAACTTACACCTCATCATCCATTATTACCTACTGTTTTTCATCACTTTCCTCTCTCTTTTGCCTCATTTTCTACCCAGATCATTACATTAGATGTCATTAAGCATGATCAAGTGAGCTTTGCTAATGTGTGACTGTTTTGTTTAGATTTTGACATATTTGCAAAGATTCCACAGCTGTCTGGCAATTCCGTAGCCATTCAACGATTCCGCAGCCATCTGATGATTCCGCAGCCTTTTTGTTAATCTCAAGGTTCCACGTGCCATTTTGCAAAACGAGCCACATGGGCACGTTGGAATAAATGTGCTCGAGGTTCCTGTGCTATTGGTTCAGCCAGCCACGTCATCTGTACCTCCGGTCAACGAGGGTCAAGTTACGGTCAAATAAAGGCAGCTTAACGGTGATGCGTAAGCTGTTGGGTCACGTCGGTAGAAACGGTGACTTGTCCGTGTTTTGCAAGCTGTGGGGGACATAATCCAACTCTGGATTCAATGCCCATAACGACCAGAACCTCCAGCTCATCCACGAAGCTTATGACGTGTTAACTGAACCTTTATTACGCATGACAATCAGTTTATTTTATGTTTTAAGTTTTACGCATTAGGCCATCTTGCAGATGCCTATAAAAACTTGCGTCTGCGTACGCTTATGGTTACTTTTTAGCTGCTGTAGTTTATGAACTTGATATAATTTTAGTGCATTTCTAGACTCTGTTTTTATAGTGCTGTTCTAGCACTCTTGACTGTGTATTTCTGCATATGGAGTAATGGAAACAGTGCTGTTTTGAAGTTTTCAAGCATCTGAGTATTCTGTGGGTTGTATGGATGGAGGGCCCCCGTTCATGACTGCCCTTGTATAGTATTTCATGTTTATACTTCTGCAATTTCCTTATGTTACATTCAGCATTTCCTTTTCTTGAATTATGTACAACATTGATTTATTATTGCTATTTCATTTGCAGCTTTTATTTTGACTGATTAGATTTGTTTCTCTGCAGGTTTTTAACCCGGGATTGTGTGTGTGTTGTGTATTTGCTTTATATCTAATGGTAGTTGCAGTTGTCTTATTCATAGTGCTGCCCTTTTACTCTGTTTTCTAGTTAGCTTTTAGTTTAGTTTTACAAGTTGTATGCTAACTAATTTATGGTCTCTTTATCATGAATTATTTATCTTTAAGAGAGCAGAATACTAATGAATTGCAGCTTGTTTTGAAGTAGTCTTGGCTTGTAGCACTAACTCTTTTTCCACTTGTTACACATAACCACGTATGTAGGAAGCAGTATGATGGAGAAAGGCATAGTAGTGTTATAATTTGTCATTTAGAGTTTTTATCATTTCTTGGATTTGTCTTTAGCTACTTCCTAATCGTGTTTTACACAGTACTATGTGATAGAAGCAGAGAGTTAGGAAGAGATAACCATTATCATCGGTCCTTGAAGTGATTTTCTTATTTCTTTTATTTGCAGCAATATGAGTAGTGACTAATGCCATTAGAACGTGGTTCTTTGCTTTCAAGTCATTTCAAGTTATTCATTTCTTTCAAGTTCTTTTCCTTTACAAATTCAGCAAGTAATTAGAAACCACCAATCACACACTCTCACTCATCTAGAATTCACCTTACACACACTTTCACTCATCTGTCTATAATCATCACTCCATCTTAGGAAGATAAGTTAACCATAAACAACACCCCCCAAACGACAAAAAGCTCTAAGAGGTTGCTTAAGTACATATAGTACACCTTCACTTCATCAGCTTACGAGCCCCGGGTTGACAATTAATGATATCAATTTAGGAACACTAAATTGACTAAACATTTTGGCGCCGTTGCCGGGGAAGTGAAATTAAGTAGCCATATTCTTAGAAAAAAAAAAACATAAAATTTCAAGGAAAGAAGTTAATAACCTATCCAAGTATGCTCTCCTCTTGCACTTCAAAGTGATCTGGAGGATCAGAAAGGAGAAATTTATCGATTTAGTAGTTTCTTGAGTATGCTCTCTTCTTGCAACTAGAGTGACCTGGAAGATCAGAAAAAGAACTATTAACTTGACTTGAAGATAAAAAAATAAAAATAAAAATGACATGCATAGAGCTAGAGATTCTAGGGGAAGGTTTTTAGCTAGAGCTCGAAGTTCAATCTTTACAAGTCCATCTGCTTCAAGGGATAGACAAGAGACACCTCCCTTATCTCCAACCGAAACTCCTAGTCCTAGAATTCCTGGAATTCAAGAGCCAAGAGTTGACTCTCCTACACCTTCTATTGAGTTTGAACCAGGAAGAGACTCTTCCCTTTCTCCTACAGGAAGACCAATTGTAATTGAGGAAGTAGAATCACCTGAAGAAGAAGGAGAAATCTCTTCTCATTCACCCTTTGTAGAGGAACCAGAAGATTTTGAAATCCCTAGGAGAACCATCATGGCCGAGGAAGAAGGAGGTGGTAGAGGTAGAGTAGGAGGAGGAAACAATAATAATAATGGAGGAGGTAGAGGTCCCTTTGGAGGAGGAAATAGAGATGGGGATAACTCATTTTGGTTTCCCATTGTTAATGAGGATTCCCGAGCCACTATGAAAAACATATCACCATCTGTCCTCCCAAATTTCCATGGGTTAAGAACTGAGGACCCTGAAACATTCTTGTTTGAATTTGAACTTGTGTGTCGAACCTATGACTATCTGGATGATACTCAGAAACTCAAGCTGTTCCCCTCAACATTAAAAGATCAAGCTTTGAAATGGTTCATGGGGTTACTTACTCAATCCATTAGGTCTTGGGATGAAATGAAACAAACCTTTTTGGATAGATATCAGGACTATTGTACGCCTACTAATCACAAATATGAGGTATTTAAAATGATCCAAAGAGAAGATGAAAGTTTGGAAGATTTGCTTGAAAGATTTCAATATAACTTAAAAAGAGCAAAAATGAGTACTTTGGATGAAGAGACCTTAAAAGCCCTCTTATTAAAAGCCATTAGGGATGAATGGATAGATATCTTAAATATGATGGGGAAAGGGGATATTTCTCAACTTTCACTCAATGATATAGCAGAACTCTGTATCCATCTCTCAAGGGCCAAATCAAAAACTCAAAAAGGGCCTAGAGATCCCTCTCTCCTTAGAGCGAATAAATCTGCAACAGGATCAGTAAGTAGGGCTGAAATTGGCAATATGCTTGATGAAGTCAAAACTGATATCTTAGGGAGTCTTAGTGAACAAATAGATACCCTTAAGATTCACAATAAACAAAAAGCAGAAGCTGAGGCTTTGGCTATCTTTTGCCCGAAATGTAGAAAGAAACATGCTTTAAGGGAATGTCCCTTAGATGCAAACGTTGTAGAAACATGTGTAATTTGCTCAGAAACTCATGAGACCAAGGATTGTCCTTCAATTCCTGGCCTTAAAGCAGTCTTTCAAGAGGATCCAAACACACTTGAATCTCTCTGTTTTGTTGCAAGGAGACCTTGGCAAGGGCAGCAAAATCAAGGGTTTAACAACTCTATGAATTTTCAGCCCCAACCAAATTGGAATCCTTGGCAACAGACTTGGTCTCAACCTCAAAATGCTTTTCAAGCATGGATACAAAGCATGCAAAATCCGTATGGGAGACTTGCTCAATTCTATCAATATCCTCCATCATTTTAGAATCAACAAGCCCCACAACTTCCAAATCAAGGTCAACAATTATCATTGCCATACCCTCAACAACAACAACCTCCTCCACAAAATCAAAATTCTCAACTCACCCAGCAGAAGTCAAATCAACTTCCCTCTCAGCCATTACCAAATCCAAATAATAGGAACCCTCAAAATGCTTACATGATGGAAGGTCAACCATTCCCTACCTATATGGTTGTTCCTCTCAATGAAGTACAACTCAGATCAGGTAGAATCTTAGATCAACCTTCCACAAGTGTTCAACAACCAAGAATTTCTGAGGAAGAATCTCTCAAAGTCAATAAAGGTTCTGAAGTATCACTTCAAAACCAAAATATCCAAAAAGAAAAAGAATCAACCTCTACAACTCCCATAGTTGAGCAACCTACATCTTTAGCTACACCTCCTTTTCCTGAAAGATTACAAATTGACAAAGGAGTGGAAAAGCAAATTTGGCTGCCTGACTATAGTTTTCTAGATGAATTGAAGAATGTTTGTATCAAGATTCCCTTGTTACAAGCCATTAAAGAAATTCCCATTCTAGCAAAGATAATAAAGGAGTTGAGTTTGAAGAAAACAGTAAAAAGAACCAGAGATACCAAAAGGATACACCTAGTTGGAAAAATTGCAGACATTATGATGGGCAAAATTACCATGCAAAAGTATGTGGATCCCGGTAGTCCTATTGTCAAAACTCATATTAATGGGGTTGAAATCCCAAATACTTTAATTGACTTAGGAGCCGCTATCAACATCATGAGTAGACAGACCATGGATCAGTTAAAGCTTCCTAACCTTCTCTTTACACCTACTTTGCTGCAACTTGCAGATAGATCAATCATTAAACCTGATGGTGTATTGGAAGACATTCCAGTCTCTCTAGATTCTTGGGAATATCCAGTTGATTTTATGATTTTAACTCCCAAGAACAATCTAGGAGGACATCCTCTTATCTTAGGAAGACCTTGGCTAGCAACAGCTGATGCTTTCATCAGTTGTAGGTCTGGGGACATGTATATATCAGATGGTAATTCCACCAAGAAATTCAACTTGTATCCCCCAGCAAAAGTTATAACAGAAATAGGAGAAGATGAATGGGTAGAGGATGAAGATACTATACAACCTGTTTTGACCATCTCTGAGATTAGTGAGGACAGTCAAATTCTAAATACTTTAGAAAATTTTGAAGTACCTTTAGAATATGACTCTGCACATTTCCAGATAGATGCAGACATTGAATATCTCTCCTCTAGACAGATGTCTCTCTTCTCAATGGAAGAGTTTGGTAGTTCTACAGTTGAAATCCTTCCAGGAAAAACTTTGAACATTAACAGAAACTTGGAAAGACCACAACAAGAAGAGCTAACCAAACTTTTGCAAAAGCATTCTACAGCATTTGCATGGGAATACACTGACATGAAAGGAATTGATCCTAAGACTTGTATTCATCACATCTATATTGAAGAAAACAGCAGACCTATTAGGCAACCACAAAGACGGATGAATCCAAACCTTAGGGAAATCGTGAAAGAAGAACTTCAGAAATTGCTCAAGGTAAACTTCATTTACCCCATTTCAGATAGCCAATGGGTTTCTCCCTTGGTTATAGTGCCCAAAAAGAATGGTAAATGGAGAGTTTGCATTGATTATCGAGAATTGAACAAGGCAACCTTAAAGGATCATTTTCCTCTACCTTTTATTGATCAGGTACTAGATACTTTAGCAGGTAAAAAGTATTTCTCATTCTTGGATGGTTTTAGTGGGTATAACCAAATTCAGGTAGCACCTGAAGATCAAGACAAAACCACATTTACTTGTCCTTGGGGAACTTTTGCCTACCGAGTACTTCCTTTTGGATTGTGCAATGCACCTGCTACATTTCAAAGGGTTGTACTAGGAATCTTTTCGGATCTAATTCATGATTGTGTAGAGGTTTACATGGATGATTTCACAGTTTATGGTAATACATTTGAAGAAGCTTTGGAAAATTTGGAAAAAGTACTGGTAAGATGTAAGGAAACAAATCTTTCTTTAAGTCATGAAAAATGTTTTATGATGTTTACTGAAGGGATTGTTTTAGGACATCATATTTCAGGAGATGGGATTAAGGTTGATAGATCTAAAGTAGAAGTCATCTCTAAGTTACCTATTCCAAATTGCCAGAAGGATGTTAGAAGTTTTCTTGGGTTTACTGGGTATTACAAAAGATTTATTGAAAACTTCACTAAAATAGCATCTCCTCTTTTCAAATTGCTTACTAAGGACTGTGAGTTCAAATGGGATCCTGAGTGTCAATCTGCTTTTGAAGCTTTAAAGACTAGAATATCTGAAGCACCCATCTTAAGGGGGCCAAACTGGAAACTCCCTTTCCACATTTCCACTGATACTTCAGATATAGCTCTAGGAGCTGTTTTGGGACAAAAGGATTTGATCCCTTATGCCATTTATTACACCAGTAAAAATTTGACTCCCACTGAGTTAAATTATACTGTTACAGAAAAAGAGTTCTTAGCTGTAGTACATGTGATTAATAAGTTTCGACACTACATAACCGGCTATGAAACCTTTGTCCATACTGATCACTCTGCCATAAGATATTTAATGAACAAACCTGTCACTAATGGTAGAGTTACAAGATGGCTTTTACTTTTACAAGAATTTAGCATTACTGTGTTAGATAGACCTGGAAAGCAAAACACAGTAGCTGATTTCTTGTCTAGAATCCAAAACACTAATGAAGATTCTCCAGTAGAAGATAAGTTTCCAGATGAATACTTGTTTGCAGTGACTACCAAGACTCCTTGGTATGCAGATATGGCTAATTATCTAGTTACAGGGAAGCTACCTCTACACTTATTTCCTAATGAGAAAAGGAAAATCATTCAGGAGAGTTCACATTTTTCTTGGATTTCTAATGAATTGTTCAAAACAGGGCCAGATTGTATAATCAGAAGGTGTGTTCGGGAAGATGAAATGCCTGACATCCTTAAGGCATGTCATGATGAACCATGCAGCGGGCACTTTGCTGACAAGAGGACAACCTATAAAATCCTTTCTCTAGGATATTATTGGCCTTCTCTCTTTAAAGATGCAAAGCAGTATGTTAGAAGGTGTGACAGCTGCCAAAGAGTTGGGAAACCAACTCCTTCAAATGAAATGCCTCTACAGCCTCAGGTATGCATCGAACCCTTTGAGAAATGGGCTCTAGATTTCGTTGGACCAATTAATCCACCATCAAAGCAAAAGAAGTATATACTAGTTTGTACTGATTATGTTACTAAGTGGGTAGAAGCGAAAGCATTACCTTCTGCCACTGAAAATTCAGTTGTTCAATTTCTTTTTGAGGATATTTTCACTCGTTTTGGTGTCCCAAGGGAAATTGTGACAGATCAGGGCAGCCCGTTTACATCTAAATTGATGGAGAAATTGATGGAGGAATATAAGATCAAGCACAGAACATCTACTCCATACCATCCACAATCAAATGGCCAAGTGGAATCTACCAATAAAGTTCTTGAAGGCATTATCACCAAGACTGTTCATCTTCATAGAAGAGATTGGGCGGAAAGGCTCCCTGAAGCCTTATGGGCCTATAGAACCACATGGAAGAACACAACAGGACATTCTCCCTATGAACTTGTTTATGGGAAGGAAGTCCTGCTTCCTATTGAGTTCCAAATCAAGACCTTCAAGATGGCAATCCAATTGGGAATGAGCCTCTCAGAAGCCCAAAAGCACAGAATGGACCAACTGAATGAGCTAGATGAAATGAGACAAGATGCAATTCTAAGGACCGATCTAGTTCAGCACCAAAGATCTAAGTGGCATGATCGTCATATCAAAGAAAGAAAGTTTCAGAAAGGAGATTGGGATATATTGTTTGATTCAAAGTTCAAAGACTTCAAAGGAAAGTTTCAAACTCATTGGCTTGGGCCATATGAGATTGATGAAGTCTTTAGCAATGGAGCAGTTCGAGTGAAAACTATTGATGAATTCCATACTCCTCTTATTGTGAATGGCCATCGCTTGAAGATTTACCAAAAGCCATTCTCAATAGAAGAGTTTGTCAGATTGTTTAAAGAAGATTCTGCAATCAGGTTGGTGGAGAAAGATTCTTCTCCTCCATCATCCTAAAGCTTTGGTTTTTGAAAAAAAAAAAAAAAAAGAAAAAAAAAAAGAAAAAAAAAAAGAGAAAAGAAAAAAAAATAATAAATGTATAGGCCTGAAAACCAGTCTCTGATTGGCAGTCCTATACAGAAAATTTGAGGTGAAAATCAGGGCCACCTGACACCTCATATTTTCTAAAAGAAATAAAATCTCTTTCTCTCCTTATTTCATCTCATTTCATCATTACCACCATTTCATCCACCATTTCATTCATTTTCACTCCACCTCATTTTTTTCATCCATCCATCCATTCACTACATTCCATTCCATCAATAAAGTCATTTTTAGATAGCTAAAGTTGTTTTTGTGCAGCCGGAGGTTACCACTGCAGTTTCCGCAGCTGTTTGACAATTCTGCAGCCATTCAGCCATTCCGCAGCCCTCTGCACCTGCATAAAAAAAAACACAGTCTGTTTGAAATTTCTTTACAGCAGTAGTCATCAACAATAAATGGAAAATAGTCATGCAACAGTAATAAATCAATGAAGGGTTAGTGGCAAATCATCAAAGGCAAATCCAAGCGCGGATCTGAGGTATGATTTAAATCCTAAACTTACGGTTATTTCATTTTGCAAAGTTTTCTGGGTTATGTTTTTTTTGCCACTAAATGTAATGATTACCAGTTCTCCCTATCATGCGACCATACACCCACGTATTTCCCAAATCTATCAGTCCTTGATTACCACGATTTTGAATTTCACTTGCGGCTGCTTCTTCCATTAAGGTTTCGTACCTAAGTGACGTAGCCTACTGTACTACGTCTCTCTATGACATAATCCCGCAGCCAAGTGTAACTCTGTGACCGAAACCTAAGGACCTAGCCGTTTCCATTCATCATTCCATAACCCTTCTACCCTCCTACGCTCATATCATTCCACTCACGCTGTTTCATTTCCACACTATTTCATTCCATTTACGCTGTGCTCACTACGCTGCTACCATTAGCCATACTCTGTTTTCTTCCTCTCCGCTAAATCTAATCACCAGTGGAAGTCTGTTACGGCCGTATCAAGAGCTAAAGCCGTAATCCACTGTGTTAATGCCGTAAATCCACTGTGTCAAGGCCATTGCTGAAGCCGTGTAATCTCCTTTTCCACAAAGTTCTAGAACAGAGCCGTGAATTTACTGTGTTAAGGCCATTGTTGAAGCCGTGATTTAGAACAGAGCGTAGAGCAAATGGGGAAACTCTTAAGGGCAGAACCAGAGGGTTCAAAATTTCTGGAGGGATATCCTCAGGTTAAAGAAGCGTTGCAAAAAGCAAACTGGTTACAATGCATCCAGAAGTTCAGAGGTTACCACAAAGAGGTTACGAAGGCCTTTGCACGGTCCTTCAGAGAAAAAGATAATCAAGTGGAGATAGGGGATTTACAGTTCACAGTCACTGAGAGCAGCATAGCACAAGCTACCTCACTCCCATAGACTGGAGAAAGATGGTTTAAGAACCGGTCAGTTCAAGATCAACAGTGGAAGCAAATCTTAAAGAACCCAGGTATGGATACCAGCATCTTTACAAAAGGGATTCCTGTTTCTTATGTTAAGGAAGAATGGACAACTTTACTCTTATTAGTGCAAAAAATTTTCACTTGTGAGGGAAGATTTGGAGTCTTATATGTTTACCATGCAAAGGTCATGATGCATTTCCTAGGAGATGATATTAACCTCCCATACTTTCTACTTTCAAGTCTTAAGAAAATGTGTGCAATTGTCCAAAGGAACCCAAGAAATATTGAATCACATCTATATCATCATGGTCTTGTTAAATTGCTAGTTGAGGAACAATTGAAATAAAAAAGAGACACATGGGAGAGATTTCTCATAAGAAATCATTTTCAAGAATTAGGAGAAACTTCTGAAGGATCCCCTCAAGTACCAAAAAGGAGTAGGAGAAAAAGAGGAGAGGGAGTTAACCCAGAAACTATTGCCCAAACAGAAACTATTGTTCCTGACACCACTATTCCTGAAACAACTGTCCAAGAGGAAACTGTCCAAGAACAGTTTGATGAGGAAACTGATATACAGCATTCTGAACAGGAAATTGATCCTGGACTTACTGAAGATGATGACCAAACAGCTCAAGGAATTATCACAGAAACTCTTTCAGAACTTGCTCAAGAAATTGCTCAAAAGAGAAAAGAGGGTAGGAAGAAACAAAAGCAAGATAAAGGCAAATCTGTAGTCCAAGAAACCTACCTCACTCCTGAGAATTCTAGTGAGGAAGACACTCAGCCCTTAGCTCAAAGAATGGCCAAACTCCATGAAACCGCCCTTTCCAAAAAGGTGGAAAAACAGAAGCAAAAGGTACAAAAAGAAAAACAGAGTACTACCACCGTGAGAAGGAGCAGAAGGATACAAGATAAAGTAGGGGCCACAAAAGGTAAAAAGTCACTCATCATTGACTTGAGCACACCTGAAAAGGTTGCTACAAGTCCTCTACACGCTGAGCATGTTGAGACTAGTCCTCCACGTGAGGAAAGTCCTTTTGAACATGAACCTGAGCATGAACATGGATCTGAATTTGAGTATGGACCAAGTCCCAAGAAGTCACCTGAGGTTGACCCGGATCAGCAGAAAGTTTATAATTATTTGGAGACGTTGGAGCAAGCAGCTGCTGGCCCAAGCAATGTTCAACCGTTGGAGCAACAAGTCCACTCATTAAAACAGGAAATTTTTGAGATTGAGGTTCTAAATCGCCATATCATGCAAGAAAATGAAAAATTGAAAGAGCAAGCTAAAGTGGATAAGATGATTCATGATAACACCATGTTACATTTGGGCCTGTGGCAAAGAAATAACAAAAAGTTAAGGAAGAAATGCAAAAGGCTAAGCAGAGCCTTGATCAACCTAAAGTTCAGATGCTTGGTAAAGAAACCAAGGGTCAATGTGGCCACACAGAGAAAGAAGAGGAGATTAGATGTCTTGGCAGAGGCATCACAACAGGTTGATTAAACAGTGTTTTTGCATGAGGACATGCAATGCCCTCGTAGTGGGGGTATGTAGAGCCTCTAACTTACACCTCATCATCCATTATTACCTACTGTTTTTCATCACTTTCCTCTCTCTTTTGCCTCATTTTCTACCCAGATCATTACATTAGATGTCATTAAGCATGATCAAGTGAGCTTTGCTAATGTGTGACTGTTTTGTTTAGATTTTGACATATTTGCAGAGATTCCGCAGCTGTCTGGCAATTCCGTAGCCATTCAGCGATTCCGCAGCCATCTGATGATTCCGTAGCCTTTTTGTTAATCTCAAGGTTCCACGTGCCATTTTGCAAAACGAGCCACATGGGCACGTTGGAATAAATGTGCTCGAGGTTCCTGTGCTATTGGTTCAGCCAGCCACGTCATCTGTACCTCCGGTCAACGAGGGTCAAGTTACGGTCAAATAAAGGCAGCTTAACGGTGATGCGTAAGCTGTTGGGTCACGTCGGTAGAAACGGTGACTTGTCCGTGTTTTGCAAGCTGTGGGGGACATAATCCAACTCTGGATTCAATGCCCATAACGACCAGAACCTCCAGCTCATCCACGAAGCTTATGACGTGTTAACTGAACCTTTATTACGCATGACAATCAGTTTATTTTCTGTTTTAAGCTTTACGCATTAGGCCATCTTGCAGATGCCTATAAAAACTTGCGTCTGCGTACGCTTATGTTTACTTTTTAGCTGCTGTAGTTTATGAACTTGTGATAATTTTAGTACATTTCTAAACTCTGTTTTTATAGTGCTGTTCTAGCACTCTTGACTGTGTATTTCTGCATATGGAGTAATGGAAACAGTGCTGTTTTGAAGTTTTCAAGCATCTGAGTATTCTGTGGGTTGTATGGATGGAGGGCCCCCGTTCATGACTGCCCTTGTATAGTATTTCATGTTTATATTTCTGCAATTTCCTTATTTTACATTCAGCATTTCCTTTTCTTGAATTATGTACAGCTTGATTTATTTTCATTGCTATTTCATTTGCAGCCTTTATTTTGACTGATCAGATTTGTTTCTCTGCAGGTTTTTAACCCGGGATTGTGTGTGTGTTGTGTATTTGCTTTATATCTAGTGGTAGTTGCAGTTGTCTTATTCATAGTGCTGCCCTTTTACTCTGTTTTCTAGTTAGCTTTTAGTTTAGTTTTACAAGTTGTATGCTAACTAATTTATGGTCTCTTTATCATGAATTATTTATCTTTAAGAGAGCAGAATACTAATGAATTGCAGCTTGTTTTGAAGTAGTCTTGGCTTGTAGCACTAACTCTTTTTCCACTTGTTACACATAACCATGTATGTAGGAAGCAGTATGATGGAAAAAGGCATAGTAGTGTTATAATTTGTCATTTAGAGTTTTTATCATTTCTTAGACTTGTCTTTAGCTACTTCCTAATCGTGTTTTACACAGTACTATGTGATAGAAGCAGAGAGTTAGGAAGAGATAAACATTATCATCGGTCCTTGAAGTGATTTTCTTATTTCTTTTATTTGCAGCAACATGAGTAGTGACTAATGCCATTAGAACGTGGTTCTTTGCTTTCAAGTCATTTCAAGTTATTCATTTCTTTCAAGTTCTTTTCCTTTACAAATTCAGCAAGTAATTAGAAACCACCAATCACACACTCTCACTCATCTAGAATTCACCTTACACACACTTTCACTCATCTGTCTATAATCATCACTCCATCTTAGGAAGATAAGTTAACCATAAACAACACCCCCCAAACGACAAAAAGCTCTAAGAGGTTGCTTAAGTACATATAGTACACCTTCACTTCATCAGCTTACGAGCCCCGGGTTGACAATTAATGATATCAATTTAGGAACACTAAATTGACTAAACACAAAGTACAAAGAAAAGTTCTGTGATGAATTAGACAAAATGCTCGTGGCCAGAATTATTGAACCAATGGAAGAATCTGACTGGGTGAGTCCTATGGTAGTACAGGAGAAAAAACAAAAGGGTGAAATAAGAATATGCATAGACCTCAGGAAGCTGAATGATGCCTGTGTACACGATCCATTCCCAACACCATTCACAGATGAAGTACTAGAGAATGTTGGTGGTCAAGAAGCATACTCGTTCACGGATGGGTTCTCAGGGTACCATCAGATCAAGATCGCGCCAGAAGATAGGAGCAAGACGACCTTCGCAATAGAATGGGGCTACTTTCAATACACTGTGATGCCATTTGGATTGAAGAACACGCCAACTATATTTTCACGCATCGTGGTAGCCACATTCAAAGAATACATCCACAAGTTTTTGGAGGTCTATCTGGATGATTGGACTATTTTTGGATTAGTTAAGCACCATGTAGCGAGCTTACACTTGATGCTGGATACTTGCTGCTGACACCAGATTGCGTTGAACCTTAAGAAGTGCACATTCCTCATTCCCTTTGGAAACCTGCTGGGACATGTGGTCTGCAAATAAGGACTGATGGTGGACCCTGCGAAGATTGTCGTTATCCTAAATTTGGAAGCACCGCGAAGTGTTAAACAACTGTACGCTACCTTGGGACACACTGGATACTATAGGAAGTTCATCAAAAGTTATGCCCAAATAACCACGCTGATGGAAAAAATATTGAAAAAAGATGTTACGTATTGCTGGAATGATGATTGCATGAAGATTTTGGATGTCCTGAAGGGGAAACTGGCCTCCGCGCCAATCCTGGTCTTCCCGAAATGGGATGTGGAATTTCATGTACATGTTGATGCGTCGTGTATCATGTTGGGAGCCGTACTCACACAGGAAGGCACAGAGGGTGTAGATCACCCGATCACGTTTGCAAGTCAAAGATTTTCCAAGGTAGAAAAGAACTACTCTACCACTGAGCGCGAGGGGTTGGCAATGGTGTACGTGATCCAAAAATACCGACACTATTTACTTGGAGGACATTTCAAGATGTATACCAACCATTCAACGTTGAAATACCTGGTGAACAAGCCTGTGTTGGTGTGGCAAATATGCAGATGGCTTTTACTGTTTCAAGGATATGATTTTGAGGTCATAGTTAAGCTGGGATGCTTGAACGTAGGACCAAACTACTTATCACGAATTGAGACAGGCGAGAAACCAACAAATTTGGAGGAGGGACTACCTGATACACAACTCTTTGCAGTACGCATTGTAGACAGACACTTCGAAGATATAATCCATTTTCTAACAACAGGGACTACACCAAAGGAGTAGTCAATCCAATAGAAGAAGGAATTGGTGGTGTACGCAACAGACTTTTCTGTCATCGCGGGGCACCTCTACAAGATGGGCAATGATGAGATACTGTGAAGATACGTACTTGAATTTGAACGAGGTTAGATCCTTGTGGAAGCACATGGGGGATCTGTAGGAGGACACTATGCAGGACACGTGACTGCATAGAATATTCTTCACGCAGGGTTATGGTGTCCGATCCTGCACCAGGATTTGAAAGCGCACTGTAAGGCCTGCGATATATGCCAAAGGATGGGAAAACCATCACGAAGGGACGAGATGCCACTAAATCCCTAAATGACACTACAGTCGTTTGAGAAATAGGCAATTGATTTTGTGGGCTCGATCAAACCTCAGGGAAAGATGGGTGCGCACTACATCATCACCGCAACAGAGTACCTGACATGATGGGCGGAAGAACAGCTGGTCAAGGACTGCACGACTACTAAGGCTGCAAAGTTTTTGTTTGAAAACGTGTTGACACGATTTGGCTATCTGAAAATATTAATGAGTGATCGCGGAACACATTTCTTGAATGAAACCATCAACGCGCTCACATAAGAGTTCTAGATGTATCATTAGAAAAGTACACGGTACCACCCACAGGCCAATGGGACAGTAGAGGCATTCAATAAAATATTGGAGACTGCGCTGACCAAAGTATGTAACGTGCAGTGGAATGACTAGGACCTACGCGTACCCGCTATGTTATGGGCGTATAGGACAACATGCAAGAAATTGATGGGACAGACACCCTTCAGGTTGGTCTATGGTAGGGAAGCCGTCATGATGATGGAATACATCATACCTAGTCTGCGAATAGCAGTGCTCACCGGCATGATGGACCATGAAGCTCTGGAAGAAAGGCTTGGAAATTAGAAGAACTCGAGGAAGAACGGCTTCTCGCTAGATTTCACGAGCAGGTACAAATGCAGCGTGGAAAGGCCTGGAACAACTGCCATATCAAGTTGCACACCTTCAAGGTAAAGGACATAGTGCTACTGTATGATAGTAAGTTTGAATTTTTTTTGGGAAAATTCAGAATGCACTGGCTGGGACCATATGTGGTAAAGGAGGTCACAGACGGAGGCGTGGTATAGCTATTCAAACTCAATGGAGAAACCTTCCCAGGCAAAGTAAACGGAAGCCACTTGAAACTCTACATAGGTGGGCCGCTCTTTGACTAACTGGCCACGACACAGTATTCGCGACCCGAGGAGCCGAACAAGGGCGCGAGACTCTAAATACACGCACCCGAAGCTGGTACCAAAAAAAGGACATGATTTAGATGTGGATGATTCAGAAGCAAGAAAGCAGCAGACCCAGCAAACCGCAGAACAGTGCGTCGCGGACCTCCAAGTAGTACGGGACCAATTGGAGGGGCTCTGTGCCAAGATCACCGCACTAGCAGTGTGATTCGGGATGAGTCGAGATGATTGTGTTGGGGGCATGTTGGGAATGAATCCCCCCATAGCATGTTTTGGGGCTCAGAGCCCAAGTTTTGGTCAAAGGTTTTGTAAAACTCCATGAATTGTGGGTGCGAAGTGCAAAGTAGAGGTTAAGTCATAGGGATGTATGCCCTAAAATAATGTAATGTAATGTAAAGTCATGTCAGCCTACCCATGGTCCGTGGATGATGGGATTGTACAAATAGAGCGAGGCTCTAAGTTGTAAAGATAGTTAATAGCTAAGGAAGAGGAGAGAAGAGTACGAATTGTTAGAGCTCAGAGTGGGATTCTAAGTGTATTGGGTCATAGTAGTAGGAAGAGGCTCTGCAGCTGAGTGCACAAAGGCCTAGTAGAGTCCGCAACTAAGTGCATGGACCCCTGCAGCTAAGTGCGCAGGGTGGTGTCGAGTCTGTAAACGGGGTTGAAGATTAATAAAGAAAAGTTTATTCTTATTTATGTGTATTTGTTGTACATTGCCTTCTTTGCGTTTATATTGGTTTATTTATTGCGCACACTGTTATGATTGTTGTATACGCTGTAATAAGCTTTAACCTTACACACACAAGTTAAGTAATCAGGTAATAACAGATTAAATAGCAAGGAACTTGGGTATTATATGGGTTGCACCCCGAGTAGGGCTACGTGGAAACAACATCACAGGTTGCAAAGGAATAACTAGTGCGCGTAGCAACGTGCATGTAGGGGCAAACCACGGACCACCAGAAGCCCATCAGAGATTCCCAGGGTGCGGAAACCTGGTTCTAGCACCCTCCCATACTACTTCGGGTGAGAACTCAGTCCATGCTTCACGGACTATTGTTGAAAGGGCCAGTAGTAGCGAGATTTGCTCTGCTAAATCACCTCTGAACCTGGGTCAGGCCCATACAAGCCAACATCGAGCAATTGGACTTCTATGGTTGTCTAAGTCCGAATGATGTCTAATCCAAGCTATTGTTCACATGGGTACATGTGCATTGTAATGTTGAGTCATGTCAAGTGTAATTCAAGTGTCAATAGTGGATGTAACAATCATAGAGTAGGTGAAGAGTCATGAGGGTAGTTGAATGGTCACAAAGGGGAATGTCAAGGGTCACCCCACCCTTTGCTATAAATAGTCCCTCATAACTCATTTTATAGGCTTTTGGTTAGCCAAGCTTCTACTAAGACTATTTTGAAGAAGGCTTGGATAGTATTGTAAAGCACTTTGGCTTCTCCACTGCATGGAGCTAGTACATCTCTTTGGAGGAGCAGGCTGATGTGGCTGTAAGTTCCATTGTTGGGGCTGGCAAGTTTACATGGATGTATTATGTGATTGTGACTTACACTTCTTTATATAATAAGAGCCGACACATTTTCATGCATATGTTGTTATTGTAGTTGGACTGCCTTGGTTTCTTTAATGATATGTGTTGTTTAACTTACATATTTGTGCATGAACTCATTCACATGCAATTATATGAATCTTGTTATTAATGTGTTGCATATGTTGTTAATGTTGTCACCGTCCGTGTCAACTGCTCTTCCGAACATCTTATATACCTTTCACTTGAACCTTGCTATAACAACCATCACACTCATCTCAGACTGATCCATGAGTGTTTTACATGTTATCTTACCTTGTACGATGTGACTTCCACATCCAAGTGGACTACTCCACCAGAAGCTGTGCATGTCCTTTGTGTTGTGTGTTCCTAGTTGAGTTGGGACTGCTCCCTTTCAACCTAGAATTCACCTTCACCTCCTTCCCCTTTCGAAGTGTTGGAACCTCTCATACACCTTCCTTGACTCACTGCATCAGTCACACCCTTGTTGCTAACAGAGTTATTCTACTTGCCTCTCTGCGACACTGCGGTCAAGGCATTACCTTACAACTCACTATTGGGACTCCTACACCAAATGGTTTGAGGTCTAATTGGGACTTCTTACCGGGGAGATCCCCTTGACATGTTGGCGGGTCTAGCACCGTCAATAGGTATTTACACTGTGATGAGATAATCAATTTTACTCTTAGTAGCTTTAGCAAAGGCCACATTTTTTTTTGTAACTAATCTTTTATTCTTCCTTGTATTCGGCACAATCACCCTCTTTATATTAATAACAATAAGCTGATGAGGGTCATTCGGGAAATACCTTCTCCTCTCCTATATTATCCTTATTTTTAGTTGATCAAAGGTAAAATTTGAGATGTCCATGACCTTGTCATCTGGCGAAGGAACTAATCCCATATCGCTAAATTGAGGTCACCTCCCATACAAGGAGGAGATTGATAGATTGCTTCCTCTGTGATCAAAATCATATCCTCTTCCTGATCTTCATCCTCCTTTTCATCATCAACTTGATGGGCCTATAACTCCTCCTCCTATTTCCTCTCGCTTTCTTCTTCTAACAACTTTTATTACTCTTCTTCTTCCAACCACTTTTATTGCTCTTATTATTCCTTTTGCTTCTACACGATAAGTATCGTGATAACACTAGGCAAAAGAATGCAAATATCAACCTAAAATATTTGCATATTAACTTGAAAGCTAGACATGTTGGTAAAAAAATATAGAAATAATTCTTTTGCTAAAAACTTCCCAGTTTATCTTGATGGTCATACAAACCTTGATCACTTTTCATGAAAGCACATTCACTCATGTCATTCATCTTAGCAAACATCATAACAGATCAAAACTTATATCTAGCAATGGAGCTTTCCAAGTAACATTATTCTAACCATTCGACAATAGGATCATGATATTGAATACAAATCATTGAAGAATCTTGTGATTCCAAAGAAGATAGATTTTCAATTTGCACAAATAGATCATTAAGAGTATATCATGAAAGGAGTTTGATCTGATCATGTTTGCAAACCTTGTCAAGATGGTGATAACATGACATAACTATCATTGAAGGATGAAGTGCCTCAACTTGCTGACAAGTTTCCAACTCTCAAATGGTGCATCATCAAATAGAGGTGGCTTAGAGGGACCAACCAATGGATATATACAACTATAGATGAATCAATAAACACATCATTATATCCTCACTTGATCAGATTTATCATTAGACACATGAGACTCCTCATGAATAAAGAACCTAGATGAATCGAAAAGAGGACTTGCTTGAACATTCATAGTTACATCCTTTTCTTCTTCACAAATTAAAGATGAGGAATGAAATAAATCATGAGTAACAAGTTCCTCCTTTTCCTATTCTACCTAAGGACCAACAATACCGCATACATGATTGTGATTGAAACCAGCAGAAAAAGGATAAACAAAATCTAAAGGATAATTCGATGTAAAAGATCAATTAAACATGTCAGGAAATGATAAACAATTGTTGAGGGTGAAGAGGGAGTGGAAAAATTAGACGAAAGATCATGAACAACAATGAATTCTTGTTAAAAATTTGAATGCCACACATAATTATCATGAACAATATCTCTTACTTCTTATTCTGCTATTTGAGTAATGGAACTCTCTTGTACTTAACCAACATTTGAATTGATAGAATGAGAGGAAAGAGGATCTATAAAAAGTTTTAAAGAAATAGGTTGATATAGGTGGATCAACACAAAGACGGTGATAAGGTTTAGATAATAGAGAACAAGAGGCATCTCTTGAAAAAGAAATATCATTCACCAAATCAAATTCAATATTAAACTTAACAATCTCATTTTTAAGTTCCCTAATTTCAAAATCAACACATGAGACCAAAGGAAAAGGAGGGGAAGAGACAAAAGGGAGAGTAGGCTCCTCCTTTGAAATTTTAAGTGTTCTAAAACCAAGAAACGTTAGGAGGCTCCAAAATGATTCAGTTTTAGGTGGTTGTAACGAAATTTGAACTAAATACTGAAAATTTTGGTTCATAAAATCCCAATCCACATCATCTTTATAAAATTCATAACAAAACTGAAGAAAGAGGTCAAGAAAATATTCCAAAGATTCATTGGATTTCATTCTAAGGCGAATATTTTCTTATTAACATTATGATAGTTATACGTGTCAAAAGCTTGGTGAAGCTCTATGACAAGCTTCTCAAAAGAGCGAATGGAGGTAGACGGTAATGTTTCACACCATTGTTTACCATGGCCTTCAAGAGTGAGAATGAAAAATGTACAAGGAATATCTTCACACTTAATTTCATAATCATCACAAAATTAAAGAAACTAAAAAGTATGCTCAAGAATCGCCATTAAACATTAGATTTGACAAGTTATTAATGATTTTAGCAAGAATTTTCATATTTGAAATCTTAGAAAAGCATCATGAGATTTTGATTTGGGAGGAATATATTTAACATGAATATTGAATGGAGATTTCATGGGCTCAACTTTTTATCTAGGCCTCCTTCTAGCACCAAAACCATGGTTATAGTGCTGGAAGTGCCAAGAGTTGAGGGGGTCTCTGTGGTATGAAGAACCAATTAGACCTCACATTGTTTGGGATAGGAACCCCATTTGAAATATAAGCCCGATCACCATTAAAGTGATCCTTAAGCATATGCCTTGGCTGCAATAAAAAACACAAGATATAACATAACTTTGAGGACAACAAGTGAGTAATCTTTGTGAGACACCAATTGTAATCTATGAAAGGAACTTTCATAGAAGGGAAAATAGAGTGATCATCTAGTAGAAAAGTAATGGTACTATCCTAAATGAGACATGAGAGCAATAAAAGAGTCATTAGTTAACGTGCAAAATAGTTCACAAGATAACAATAATAATTAAATAATATAACCACACACATTAAACAAGATAAATACCTTTTTTATCATTAATGAACATAAACATATACCATAAAAATTAAAAGAATAGTCTCACAAATCCATGATACATGCATGAAAGTGTGCTAGCTCTGAGAGCTTCTAATGATTAAGTGAAAGTCCCAAGTACATAATTACATTGATAAAACACTAGCCCCAATAGTGGAACATGAAGCTATCACTTGCTTCTCCACATAATGATCTTCTCTCCTATACTAAATTAGAGAAGTGAGGGATAACTCTCCCCAAATACCCTCTTTTGAGTTACGAAGGTTTATTTATAACAGGTGAGGTGAGCTTTCACCTCCCCTTCTGACTCTTGAGCTCCCTCATGACTCTTGCACTCTTATTTTGTCCTTTAGCTTTTGATGACTCTTCATATTCCCCATGAAACTCTTGGACTCACACTTTTACACATTTAAATTTCTTATTGTTTTCGACATGCAAAATTATAATAAAACATAATGTGAATTTTAGCCATAAGATAAAAATTCTACATTATACATAACTCATGGAAAATGTAACTCGATCACAGAAACATGTAATTTTATAGTAAGATATTGATGCAAAGATTTATATCATGCTACTATCTTCTCAACCTTTATTACTACATCTGGATTATATCTAAGTTTACACTCCAGTGCATTTGGATATATGGTCTTAGAATCTATTTGAATGTTGATTATCAACATGATCAATTTTATGTGTATCCTAGCCATGGAAAATTTTAGGGACTAATGTTCACCCAATGGGCTAATTTTCCATGATTGATCCACAAAAAATATTTTCCCATTTCCAATTTTTATAAAACATGATTCACCCAAATTTTAGAATATAAAATAATTTTACTTTAAAAATCGCCAAAATTATATAGAGACTATATATAAAATCATTATAAATTTTAATATTTTACAAATATATCAATAAACATTTTATAGTTTGCATATTAGGGATTAGTGAGATTCGCCAATGTTTTTAAACTTCAAGAAAATTTTCCATGCCTAAAATTTTCCTTAATGATTCCTAGCTAGATCAGTCTCATACTACAAAATAATTTCTTTGGTCACCTCAACTTCATCCTAAACTCTCACCTGTGTGATATTCTTCAAGAAATCTATTTCTTCTCATATAATTATTTTTCTCTTTAACTCCATAAATAGACCAATAGAAGGGACCTTGTGCATCCTCACCAATGACTCCAATCCATTATGTAGTCACGAATAGGCTATTATGGTGTTGGTAGCAAAAGTTTGGACATTTTCATAGATATGTATAAACATTTTGATCTCTTCCCTTTCTATTTCAACATCCTCTTTACTCTTTCTAACCAAACCATAGGTATATTGATATATTTGGAACCCTAATCCTTGATAATGTCAAATGCAGTAGAAGTTGCCTTTAAGACCTTCACCATCTTTTGTGATCGTTTTTGCACTTCATGCAAAAACATCATTGCTTCATGAAGAGTGTACATATCATCATATAGCTACTTCATAGTGTCCTCCAAAGGCTTAATCTCTACAAGTTTAGTTGCTTTTATTTCCATCTTGTTAGCATTGGTGGAAGACAACCTTTGATTCTCAACCTTGAGACACTAAGGATGTTGCCTCGCTGAAGTTAATTACTTTATTAATGTTTCATTTTCTCTCATCACATAATTAATGTTCTCCTTAGTAGCTTCGACAAAGGCTACATTTTCCACTGCAACTGCTCTTGGATTGTTTCTTATATTCAACACAATCACCCTCTCTATGTTGATAACAATGGGTTGATGAAGGTCATTCAAAAACTGCCTTCTCTTCTTCTATACTAGCATGCTTTTTAGTTGATCAAAGGTAAAAATTGAGATTTCCATGAACATTTCATCTAGCAGAGGGACTAATCCCATCTCACTAAATAGGAGGTGGCCACTAGTAAGAGGATACCGATAGCTTGTTTCATCTATAATTGGTATAATATCCTCTTCATGATCTTCATCCCCCTATTCATCATAAATCTAATGGGCCTATAAATCCTTCTCCTATTTCCTCCCTTCTTCTTCCAACAAATTTTGTTGCTCTTCTTCCTCCTTTTGCTTTTGCACAAATTCTCCCTATTATTCCCTTTCTTCCTCTTCTTTCTTCTTTCTTAAATCTTCCTTTCTTCTTTTCATTTCTTTATTTTTCTTCTTTATGTTTTCTTTCCTCTCACTTGTGTTCCTCTTCTTGTTTCTTCTCTGCTCCCCTTTTCAATTTCTCTTCATCTAGCTTCCACTGAGCTTCTTCAAATTCTTTTCTTCGCTTTTCCCCCTCAAATGCGCTTAGGGTAGTCACATCTACTTTGAACTTCCTACTCCTCTTTACTTCAGGATCATGTGGAATCTTCCTCTTAGGTTTGATAGCACTATCCTCAGTAGGCACTTCCTGTTGCTCCCTTTCTTACACAATATATGCTATGTGGACTATGTTAGAAGGGCCCGCCTCATCACCTCATCTTGTTTCCCTCAAAGCATTTGTTGGGAAAAATACTCATAGGGGGCGTGGGTGAATAAGTATTTAAAACTCACTTACACCTTTCAATTTCGTATTCATATTTCTATATGCCATTGTCATTAAGAAAAACAACGTATGTGCGCGACTATGATGATGTAAAACTTGGTATATCGAGTTAACTAACTTTTCATATATTTCATTATTTGTTCTACTTTAACTAGTGTATCATAACATCATTAACCTTTAATTAAAAAGTAACACATGAGGACACCATGATTTTTAGGTGGAAACCCGATGTTGTTATTTTGTGCGGAGAGACAAAGATTTATGTAAGTTAAACATTTTAACTCATTCAAAATAAAATGAAAATAACTTTATGTTACAATAACAATTTTACATTATTGTTTTTTAAATCAAATTTTGTTAGGTAGTTAAGGTAAATTTGAAATAAAATAAAAATAAGTCTATGTTATTATTTTTTTATTAATTTTAGTTTTAAATGAAATTTTGTTAGGTAGTTAAGGTAAATTTGAAATAAAATAAAAATAATCCTATGTTATTATTTTTTTATTAATTTTAGTTGGGTAGTTAAGGTAAAGTGATTTTTGAGCTAAAGGTTTATGAGGACCCATGGTATTGCCCATGGTATTTGTGTGGAATATAGTCTATTTAAATGAGAATTAAACGAGCCTAGATCCATTTTAACTCCACATCTATCAAATCTCTAGAGGAATCAAATCTCATTAAATGTTAAGATATTTGCATCTCAACAGATCTGATCCCTCTAACTGAGTTAATACATAAAGATATTTGCATCTCAAGAGATTTGATCTCTCTAGACACTAGATCCTAAGTAAATATGAATCTATACTGATTTAATACATAAATTCAGAGTTAAGATGTTTCTACAATTTAATACATAGTAATTATAGAAATATCCATTCTACTTTTAACTGCATGTTGTGTTACAGTACAGCGAACAAAATATCGTCCAAACTTAGTAGATCTCAAATTTTAGATTTACTCCAAAAGTTGCATGTAAAAAAAAACCAAAAATCTTAAAGAAATTGCAGATCAGGGTTGATTGATAACTTCGTGTGAATGAGGTGAAAATAAGCAATTGCTGAAACCAAAACACATCCACAGGCTTAAAACCCAAACACTGAATGCAAAACAAAGATATGAAATATATCAATAACTTCAAATCCAATTAAGTAAAAACTCTCTCAGCAGGCAACCATTTCCTGGAGCAGAGACACTGTAGAGGACAAGGTTGTGGTAATCAACACTGTGATCCATTATTCTATTATACCAAACATGAAATCGTCCATGTGAAACTCAAGCTGTGGTCAGCAGATATCCTTCCACAGCCTTAAAAGTGCTGATGGCTGCTTCCTTGATTGGCTCTGTTGGGGGAGTTGCGTTGCCTGCTGGTTCGAACTCAACGTTCCAGCTCAATTTGGAGGAATTGCCATCAGCTCCTGGAATTACCTTCAAGGTCGGCTTGAAGACCTTGAATATGCTCAGAATCTCGCCCTCGATTACAGTATAAGTAACGGTCATATTTGTTTCGTCCAATGCTTCAATTTTCTCGGATGCATGGGTTGCCCCTTTCATTCCTGCAACCAACCAACCAGGATTTTTTCAATATCCTCTTTAAGTAAATTTAGAAGCAAAAGAATAATCTAGTATAGATTTAATGAATCTAATTTGGATTTGGCAAATATTTTAAAATTTAATACTAATTCAAATTCTTTCACAAAGTTAAAGATATTCTTGACCAAACAGCCATATATTCTATCATGCATAACTGTAAAACTGATTCTGAAACCTCTGCACATTACATGATTTTGAATTCCAAAACCCAGATTTGTTTCATACCTTCTCCGTATTTCATTTTGCGGATGGTGCCCACGTTACCATCTCCGATGACTTCAATGCTTTTGAAATGAGAGGGCATTATCTTAGGAAATAAGGTTGCAGAATCCTGAATGGCACCCCACAGTTTCTGAGCAGAAACCTTCAAATCTATCTCCACGCTCACAGTTTGTGCCATTTTTTTCCAGCCGAAGCCTTGCCACAAAACAAAATTATGTGTTGGAAGGCTACCAGTGTTGGAAGAGATGAGAGGCATGGACGAGTATATATAGCCGGTGCCAGTACCGAGATGAAGATATAGCCACAAATGCACTGGGCCAAACAATGGAGAACGGAAGTTTGCATAAATGTGATGGAAGAGTTAGGTCACTCATTAAATTATGTAGTTATTGCTTTCAATCATATCGTTTCAATTTAAGTTTGCTTCGGCAAAGTACAAATGCTTTGAGGCCCCAGCTCCTCACTCAGTTTGGCTGTGAAGGTATCGTATAAAATATACCAATCAGTTTGGCTGTGAAGGTATCGTATAAAATATACCAACACGGATATTATTTTATCACTATTTACTATTTTAATTATTTATTATTTTATTTAAAATTGTTTTGAGTAGATATAAAGTATACACAACTTTATGGGTTAAATGTTTCAAGTCAGCTAATTGTATTTTTTAGATTTTTTCCAAAAAATTTATCTCAATTGTTACAGTTAATATTATTTTACTTTAAGAATCGTTCAAATTTTATGGAAATCATATAAAATTTTTGGAAATTTAAATATTTTTATAAAAATATGGTTTAATATTTTACATTGAACATAGACTAGTAAGATTCACCAAATTTTTTCACTTTAAATAAAATTTCATCCTTCAAATTTTCCTATATATAAAGCCGTAGTTTATGGAGGTTTCTTTTCTTTTTGAATTAATATATATTTTTGTTGATTTTGTTTGAAATCTAGTTCAAAGTGTAATAGTTTAATTCTTTGAAGTTTTGGTTTTTTGAGGGGAATATTTTATGGTCAATTTTACAAAAATTTTATTAAGGATTTGTTGGAATGGTAAGTTTGAGTTTTGAAATTTGCATAAACCATGTAAAATATATTTATACATTCAAAAATAAACTTTAAATTTAAAAAATAAAAACTTAATATTTTAAATAACAAAAAAACATGATATGTATTAAAAACTTAATATTTTAAATAACAAAAAAACATGATATAGATAGCTAATAGATTGAGTAAAAAAAAAAACACAAAAAATAAAATAGTTAGACTATTATATTAAACATTGTAATTTTAACTTATTATATTTCTATAATTTTCGAGAATATTGACTTTATTCTTAGAAACAAAGTGCACTTTAAACCAAGATTAAGTTATTATGTTCAACTAGTCTATTATCACCTCATTATGTTACATGTAAATTCTAACTAATGAATAATGTTTATACCTTCACTTCATTTAGCTCAAAACAAGAGATAAAAAAAAAAAACATTTTTACTAGGATTCACTTTCACTTTCTTCTATCTAGTTTGGCCGATGGGTTAGTGTGGGGTATTATAATATTTAGTTGGAGTAAGTAATTCATAAATAAATTTATTTTTCATATTTTTTTATTTTAAAATATTTTTTTTCTTAATTTTTTAAAATAAATTATGTAGAGTGGAATAAGATAATATTAAGTTGAAAGGAATACAATTCAATCTATATTGATATTAAAACAATTAACAGCCCCAAGAGTTAGCTTAATCGGTCAAATCAAGTGCCTCATCAATGGGAGGTCACAAGGTCGAATCCCGAAAGCTCTTGGGGTTAGGTCAGTAAATAGGCCGAGGGGTGTTGATGCCTTCGGGTGCGTCCACTCAGTGTTGAACAATGCTCTTGGGGAGTGTTGAATAATGCTCTTGGGGTTAGGTCAGTAAATAGGCCACTCAGTGTTGAACAATGCTCTTGGGGAGTGTTGAATAATGCTCTTGGGGTTAGGTCAGTAACAGTGTTGGGGTTAGGTCAGTAAATAGGCCGAGGGGTGTTGATGCCTTCGGGTGCGTCCACTCAGTGTTGAACAATGCTCTTGGGGAGTGTTGAATAATGCTCTTGGGGTTAGGTCAGTAAATAGGCCACTCAGTGTTGAACAATGCTCTTGGGGAGTGTTGAATAATGCTCTTGGGGTTAGGTCAGTAACAGTGTTGGGGTTAGGTCAGTAAATAGGCCCGGGTATCCGTGAACCAGAAGTGAAAAAAAAAAAAACAATTAACAAATTTGTGAATATTTTTTATTTTATTTTTATAGGTTTGAGGTCATTTGTTTTGATTTCATGTTTTCTTAGTTTTTTTACGAATATTTTTAGAAGTTCAAGTAACAAATGACCATTCTAAGCTTTGATGGGTAGGCCAATTTGTTGAAACTCCCCTGCTGATTTTTCCCCTCTCTAAGCACCTCATTTCTTGTTTCCCTTCCCTCTTTACTTGCGCCCCTTTTCCTCTCTCCTTATTTTATAATTCATTCTTTTCTTTGTGTTATCTATTATGTGTTATATTTTCTCACGTGTTTGTTTTTTCCTCACCACCATCGTGTGCTCTCCTTTCTCCCTTAATTATACCTTTTTCTTTTTCCTCATTTTCATGATTATCATGATTATTTTGATTAACTTTTTGATTACTATCTTTTTTATCTTAGTCAATTTTATTATTAGGATTATAAATTGATCCTTTTAACAATTTACATAATCCTTATGAATTTTTTGAATTTATCTAATATTACTTTTCTCAAACATTATCATTTATTCTTTCAAACTAATTAAATATGAGTTATAAGTCAAATTTACATTATTAATTGAATGTGGAATAGTAAGTCAAATTATTTTATTCACATTCTCTTTTTCTTGTTTGAATCTTTGGGAGATGAACTTTCTAGTGTCCCACATTTCAGGTGGACACCCCACCCATCATGAGGGACTAGTCCTCTCTCATGATGGGTGGAGTGTCCATCAGAAAAATTGAAATGGGGAAACTTCTACACATTTCGGGTGGACACCCCACCCATCATGAGGGACTAGTCCTCTCTCATGATTGGTGGAGTTTCCATTAGAAAAGTGGAACAGGGAAACCTCTGTAGAGTTCATCTATGAAAGATTCGAACAATTCTCTTTTTCTTTTTCAATTTATTAATATTTGCTTAAATTATGGTTAAATTTTATTATTTTATTTTTAAAGGGTAGCCAAAATCCCTCTTAATAAATATATTCTTAATTTCTAATTTTTTTAATAAATATATTTAGTTTTAATAAATCCAATTTTAATATTTTTTATTTGACTTTATTTTATTTTAAATTGTAATCAAAACCATTTTAATAAATATATTTTTAGTTTCTTCACCTTTATTTTGTTTTAGATTATGGTAATAATTTTAATTTTTTTAATTTATAGATAAAATATTTTTAATAAATATAATTTATTTCTCCACAAATATGTTTAAGATTCATTTAAAATTACTTAGTTATTATCTTTTTAATGGTTGATTCTTTCTTTTTAAATACCTGATCACTCTTTTCCTTGTTTTACTTGAATACTTAATGATGAATAATAAGAACACTCAAAATATAAGACATCAATAAACTTGAGATGTAACATATATCTAAAAATTTATAACACAAATAATACATTATTATAAATTCAATAATATATACACAACTCGATGTAACATAATACAGTATAATAAGATGGCATTAATTGCCCTTGTCCTAACCCGGTGAAACTGTTGAAATACTCTTTTTAATTCCATGGCGAATACCTACTATGATTTTTCGGGTTATCATTTATTATTGCAAGGGAACAGTCCTTAACGGGCCGCTAGAAGTTAGCTAGCGGTCCTTATGAAGTCGCTGAAAGTTATACTGATCCCAATAAAGAGCTAATTTCAGTCATTTTCGTATTCAGATTATTATAAATTCCCGAGATACGAATTAGAATGTGAACTTTTTTGTTTTTTAGATTTATGTTGGCAAAATCAAAATACTCGGTACTTGCACTTGTAAATGGTTTCATGCATCTGCATAAGTTTGAAATGAGATCTTATACTAATGAATTTTTAGTTTGGTAAGGTGAAAATAATCCGAAGCTAAATTGTTCTGAATGATAATAAGTTAATAGTAGATTTTAACAGAGATGGAATCGTTATTTAAACGAGGATAAAATTGAAGAAATTTTTAGATAAGATTGATAATTGAGGCGTTAATACCAAAGTAAACATATAAGAGCAAGTGAAAAATGTATTCCATTCTTTTTTTGTTTTAATACATCGTTAATTTACCAAATAAGTAAGAATAAGTTGAATAATATAATCAGTTTTAGATTTTTATAATCCTTCATTTACACAATTTTATATTTATTAAAATTTAATATAAAATTTAAATATTTTATTAAGTTTTTGAATATTTAAAAATACATTAATATTTAATATATTTAAAAAAATAAACGGTAAATAATAATATATATGATAATTGAGGTTTGATTGTTCTGAATGATAATAAGTTAATAGTAAATTTTAACAGAGATGGAATCGTTATTTAAACGAGGATAAAGTTTAAGAAATTTTTAAATAAATTTGATAATAGAGGCGTTAATACCAAAGTAAACATATAAGAGCAAGTGAAAAATGTAATCCATTCTTTTTTGTTTTAATACATCGTTTTTCACACGAAATTTACCAAATAAGTAAGAACAAGTTGGATAATATAATCAGTTTTAGATTTTTATAATCCTTCATTTACACAATTTTATATTTATTAAAATTTAATATAAAGTTTAAATATTTTATTAAGTTTTTGAATATTTAAAAATAAATTAATATGTAATATATTTAAAAAAATAAACAGTAAATAAGAGTATATATGATAATTGAGGTTTTATTTTTTGGGTTTAAATTCGATATTTTTTTTGTTTTATTTTCATTGAATTCATTTTTTTTTTTCTAAATCAATATTTAATTCCAAATAGACTATAGTTATAACTATTGTTATCTACATGTTATAATTAATGTAAAGGATATACACATCTCTAATGTTCATCTATTTCTACTTATTGTTTATTTTTGTAAAGACTACTAGTTGTATTTGTGAGTCTGGGCCTTGCAACATTCCTATGACATGTTATGAAGTTGAAATTAACTTGAACCAAAATAAATTGTTCATATAAGCTCCAATTGCAACACTTTTTCTTAGAAGAAAAGTAGTTAACAACACCATCCTCATAGGATAGGTGTGATTGATTATAACCTTCCATTCGATATCCATGGTCAATGTGTGAATTTTCCAGAAATGAAAAGTTACGTGGAGATCAATGAGCAAGGTTGGTTGGTATAAATTCATCATTAGGCATGGAGATGGTGCATGATTGGGATCCACCCAATTCATATGCCATGAAACCTACTATTAGTTCCTTTGAGAATCTATAGGAAGGGGCTAAGGCTAGGGGATGAGACTATTCAAAGAACTTAAAAGAACAAGAGTTTAGAAAAGCATCCTTGCACTATCAAATTGGTGCAAGAATATTTACCCTACAATATGCAACAAATTGTTGAGTGTTGGGCATCAACATTAGTGTGATCAAGGCTTAGGTGAGAACATCTTACCATGATACAATGGTAGATCATGCATGTTCAACATGTAAGCTTGTGGCTTAGCAAAAGGGTTATAGGTCATGTAGTTAGAAGTATAGCAAAAAATTTCAAGAAAAAACAACTTTACTAGAAATATAATTGATTTACTAGATATACATCCCCCCCCTCCAAATTCCTATTGTTTGTAAATCTAGTTTGTATCCTAAATATTATTTTAGTCATCTAGTAAGCTTGAGATACTAGATTATACTTTAACACAAGTTTAATTCATGCAAGATTTCATTTATTGTGTTATGAAAGAATGTTGAATGTTATTGTTATAGGACATTGGGTGTTTATTAACACTATTAAATAAGGAATGTGTATTCCTATATGTGTTTGCTATGGTATGTATTTCATGATTGTTCTCAAGGTTATGAGGGGCTTGGAGCTCTATGAATTGGTATCCTTCTTGCCTTATAGAGTTGTTTGCATGATTTGTGTTGACTATTGAGAATCCAGGTTAAATTATTATCATGCTTAAAAGTCCATGGTTAAATATTACATCTACTAGAGGAGCTCTATGATTGAGCATAACAAGGTTTGTTGTTTAAGGACTGCATGTTTCTTACTGTGAATTAACATGGGTCCTTGTTGTGTAATTGACTCTTACTTCTTGGTTTTTGGGGCAATGATTGGAATAATCCATTTACACATGGACATGCCAAGGGGCATGAGAAATTGTTAAGGGCTTGCATCAACAGGCTTGGTGCCACTGTAGCTTAATCTGCAGGGTATAGCATCCAAGGAGTTGGCTTGATTTCAATTCCTAAGTGGAGGACATGTTTATATTATCATGAATGTGTTTTTTGCATGGTTAGCACATGGATTTTGTTTGCATTGATGCATGTATGTGAATTCTCATGATTGAGCATGTTTTGGTTGGAGTCAATCTCATGTTGAGTGTTTGGTTAACTCCCATAGTTAACTCAAGAAAACCTAAAAAGTAATTCCAGTGCAAAAAGGAAGAAATCAACTTTATTTTAGGTTGGACTTGGTTTAATCCAAGAATGTCATAAGGTTCAAGCCATTGGAATGAGAGACAAGAGAATTATTTCCATTGGGCTAGACCCAAATGGGCCAAATTTAGTTGTACAAAGGGACAAGCAGACTAGACTAAGTGGAGGTTCGGGGTGGGGCCCTCGTAGTGAGAAGTAAGTGTGGGGATAAATTCAAGTGGAGTGTTAGTCTGAAGGTACAAATGTGGTCCATTACAAAGGTGTGCATTGTTGAGTGAGTCTCAAGGTCGAATGTGGGCCACACCCAGACTAGTGCATCAATAGGAGTTAATATAGGATCTAGGGGTCCACACAAGATTCAAGTGTTGAATCATAGAAAGAAAAGAGTTGGATCTCTGATATTCATTTATAACATGGAATTCTCACATGACATAGTATGGGTCAAGCCTGTGGGCTTATGTGGATTAGTGACGTGGCAAGTCTTTTTCCCATGATAGGTTTTAAAGTGGTAAGAATTTCAATGGCCATAATTTTTTTTTTAGGTATCAGATTTTGATAAAATTTATATTTCGAGAAAGCTCTTGATGATATCAATGTGATCATGTTATCTGAAGTTGATTTCGCTAACTTTTATAAGGATTTAATTTTTTTCCCTGATTTTCAGAGTTAGAACAAAGTAACACCTCTCAGTCAACCTATAAGGAGCTAGGGAGTGGGAGGGAGTGGTTACAAGGTGCTATGAGAGCATAATTTTCAGCTCTAGACCTTTGGAAAATCTATGTTCTAGGTTCTAGTGCAATATGGAAATGTATTAGAGCCTATTATTAGAGTAATGCCAAGGAATTGTTCAACATTTAGGCTATATGGGGTAAGGAGGATGATTCTTAGGACTCTATTTGTGTGGTTTGAAAGTGATATTAATTAATGTTGTGTGTTGGTTTAGCATTTATTTTGGATTGCATACTATATGGAAGTATTGATTTTATATGGTTATTGTTTTCTAATAGGCATGCTAACTTGATATGTGATGTTACAAATAGCTATCCACCAGCAGGCTTACTGTAATTAGACCAAGGTGATGGGTGAGAATATGTACTTATGTTTCGGTTTTCCTAACACTTGTATGTGTGTGACAACACATAAGAAGACACCAAGGAAGACTATAAGAAGAAAAGGTGTGAGCATTAGAATGGTGCAGTACAACATTCATACATCTCAACATGGACATGAAGAGGAGTCACTAGACAAAGGGAAAGAGGAAGGTTCCCTTGATTGGATGGATATTGTTATAAGTATAAGAGTTGAGTTAAGAATATATAAGGAAGATAATGTGAATATTGTTAGATGTCTGGATAAGCAGGAAGAAGTGAATGAAGTCATACTACAAATCCTATCGAATATGCAGAGACAAAGACTACATGAGCTAGGTGCCAACTACAAATTCAAGCAAAGTTCATTAATACTTGGAAGATAAGGATTGAATATTAGTGGTGTAGAAGGCATAGATCCAAGAAAAGATACAAGCATGGAAGTGAAGACATAGTAAAGGGTGGAACTCCTTCGAGTTCCCAAGAAAGAAGGACAGGAAGTTATGAGGAGTTTCATAGTTCTATAACAAAAAAAAATGTCAATAGAAAATGAAAGGAAAAGACTTAGTGTTGGAAGAATTCAATAAGGAAAAGCCCCTTACATTTTATGAAAAAGTGAATAAGGCTAAGGAAGTAGAGACATGGTTGCTTGTAATGAAGAAAATTTTCAGGGTCCATAATTATCTAAAAATATGAAGGCAAGAGTAACCACCTATTGATAGTATTGGAAGCACCAATAGGTGAGGGGGTCTCCTCGGTATGAATTCTTAAGAAGACCTCACACCATTTAGGATAGGAGTCCCATACGAAATATAGGCTCGAGCGTTATTAAATTTATCCTTAAGGATATGCCTTTGCTGCAATAAACACTAGAATACATCATAACATAGCTTTGAGGACAACAAGTGAGTAAGATTTGTGAGACACCAATCATAATGTATAAAAGACGCTTTCATGGAAGGGAAAAGAGAGTGAGCCTCTAGTATAAACATAATAGTAATATCTTAGAAGAGACACAGGAGAGCAAGAAAAGAGTCATTAGTTAACTTGCAAAATAGTTCACAAGATAACAACGATAATTAAATCATATATTAACACACATTCAACAACATAAATACCAAAGATAATGAAATAGTTCATTTTCTTTAGCACGAATGAACATAAACGTATATCGTAAACATTACAAAAATAGCCTTACAACAACCAGGATACATGCAAGAAAGTGTGTTGGCCGTGAGAGTTTTTGATGTCAATTAAGTGAAAGTTCCAAGTACAAAATTACATTGATGAAACATTATCCCCAATAGTGGAACATGAAGCTACCACTTGCTTCTCCGAGGAATGATCTTCTCTCCTATTCTAAACTAGAGAAGCCAAGGATAACTCTCCACAAATCCCTCTCTTGAGTTATGAGGATTTACTTATAAAAAATGAGGTGACATTTCACCTCCCCTTGTGACTCTTGAGCTCCCTCATGACTTTTGAACTTGTATTTTGTCCTTTATATTCAACGATATAGTTTCAATTTAAGTTTTCTTGGGCAAAGTAAAATTGCTTTAAGGCCCCAACTCCTCACTCAGTTTGGATGTGAAGGTATCGTATAAAATATACCAATCAGTTTGGATGTGAAGGTATCGTATAAAATATACCAATACGGATATTATGTTATCATTATTTATTATTTTATTTTAAATTTTTTTGAGTAGATGTAAAGTATACACAATTTTATGGGTTAATTGTTTCAAGTGAGCTGTAACATACCTTAGTAACCTCACATGTAAAAGCAGGGAGCTAGAATTTTTTATACAAATTACCCACAAGTAATCTACAAATTCACAACTCCACATTCCTCATTAATCATTAGATACATTAGTACATGAAGTAAGTTGCAATAAGATAGTAAGTTGCATAACCATTGACCACCACTGTGGTAGTGTAATAACATAAACTGTCTCATGAACCTTTTGTCCATTTTATGATTTTCCTTAACCATATTAAATAATCACGTACTAGGACATTATGATTATAACATCAAATAAAGAAACATCATCATCAAGGATTCAACATCATCCAACTGACCAAAAGGCAATCACACCATTGAACATCGATATACCCTAGAAACCCTGTAGGGTGAAAACCAGGAAACGTTTCATCTTATTATTAAACTCTCGTGAGGGTTTTCACCCCTCACTCAATGGCTTATAAGAGATTCCATCCCTTAACCATTGTTATAAAATTATTACAATGAATTATCATTAAGCTGTCACATAACTAGCTAAAAGCTAACACAATTTCCATGAAACCTTTTACTTACATACCGCCACATGCAACATTCCTTGTGGCATGATTGTTCTAGCAATTTACAATTCCGCAACTCGTACTCATCTGCGTGGACCGTTAATCCTTTTCTTGCCACAATGTTAAACATCACTTTTCTTTGGCACCAACCGCCATCGTTTCCTGTCAATGTACTTGTCAACAAGCTTTGGCAAAAAGATTAGATACAATATTAATCAATCAATAAGCAACCTCTAAAAGTGATCCTTTAACATCTACTCATGTGCATGAGCAAGCATAATATACTAATTAATTAGTACATATGTTCAAGTAATTACTTGTTTTACTTCCACAATGTTTATTCACACTAATGCATAATTCTCTTTAAGAGATCTAACCCATTAGTTCTACTAAAATGTATAACACAATCGTGATATCTTCATACATGTAATAAACTGTTGTTCCTATGCTTATGCACATGTGTTCTTTTCACATAGTTATTTTTCGAGAACTCAACATAGTTTCTCTATCATAAAAAGAACTTATCTCTATATCACATTGACTATTCTTTGTGCATACAATAGCTTATCATAATAGCCTTTCTTAAATGTATGCAACTCATATTCTCTTCTCTAGAATACTATCATCATTTCATGTAACAAATTACTTACTTCTTTCTTAAAGGAAGTCATTATACCCTAAATTCTCTATCTTCCCATAGGTAGGTTCCTCATGCTTCCTTTTCAAGAAATTATTATAGATTCCATCTTTATGCATAAAAATTCAGGAAACAATAACATGGTTAACTTAACCTTTTATGCACTAAAATCAAGAAACCAACACAACTCATCTAACAAGACAATCTTTTCAAGAGATTATTATTTTCAAGAAAGTTAACATAATCACTTTCTCTACGTACACACAAAATCATATTTCCAAAGTCATAATAGCTACCCTTATGTGCATGCAACTTGTGTTTTTCCTAACACATTTACTTTTACTTCAATGCACATAATTTTTTCATGGAACAAGTATGGATTCTGGTTCTTTTATGAACACTATTCATATGTATCTTCTAAGGAAATAATCTCTATTTTTGTTTTCAAGAGATCTCCCATAAGGTCATTATTTTCATGCATGAAGAATGCACTCTTTTCCTAAAAAGAAACTATATTTACGTGTATATAAAACATACGCTTTCTTCAAGAAAGTTAGAAATGAATATCTATGTGCCTAGAGGCACATCTTTAGCTATTTCTATCATGCATGTAATGCATAACTATTTCACTAGAAACTTAGAAACTAGCTAGAAGGCACATCTTTAGCTATTTCTATCATGCATGTAATGCATAACTATTTCACTAGAAACTTAGAAACTAGCTAGAATCACTATGCAATTAGCATATATCCTTTTTCAAGAAACTTTTATTAAATAAAAAAACATATTTTAATTCAAGGAAAACTTGACCACTTTCACACTATGTCCTCAGGGAAGCTTAAATGCCTCACCATCTTTTCTCAAGAAGATATTTTGGCTATATTTAGCAAGGATTTTATTCCAAGAAAATGACAAGAGACAAGCATTTCACACACAAGACTCACATGTAATCTTTCTAAGAGGAACTACCTATTTTCTTTACCAAGAAAACATAATCAATCTTTAACTGCATGCATTAACATATTTTCTTTACCAAGAAAACCTATAAAATAATCAATCTTTTACTGCATGCATTAAAATATTTTCTTTTAACAAGAAAACATATAACACTTTCAATCTTTAACTGCATGCACTAACATATTACCTTAAACAAGAAAACATATAAAATAATCATTCTTTTACTGCATGCATTAAAATATTTTCTCTACCAAGAAAACATATAAAATATTCAATCTTTTACTGCACATAAACAAAGAATATTTCAAGAGATCAACTTATATTTTTCCAAGATTTGGCATAGATACTTATCTCTTCAATTGTACCACCATCAAGCTATCCAAAATGCGGAGAGTCCAGCGAGAAATCCAAATCATGCATTCCAAACATTTCAGGAGTAAATTGGGTGTGAAGCATCAAAAATATGATCTGCGTGAGAGGATGGAGCGCACAAGAGCTGCGGCAATGGCAGCCTTAACTTGACCTCTTCGCGGAAGGGGCTTCCACCGGCTATGAAAACCCTCGCCAGAATTGTCGCTCACCACCCTTTATACCTCAGGTGGTGCGGTAGAAAACCAAATGCCAATGATAATAACCTGGAAGGTACTCTATTTGCTTGACCATATTAGCGTGCCAGTGGATGGGCGAATTCATGGTAACACCATCAGGTTACCAAGAATTAAATGGAAGTAAAGAGTTGTGACAGAGACAAGAATAACTCTCGACATGCCTAGTATCCACCCCAAATACCATCGTAGAGCCCCAACTATTGGATGAAATCACAAATGAAAAATTGCCACAGGAAATAATGGTTCTAGAACCATAGAAACAACGAATTCCTTCAGAGTTCGTAGAGCCAACCTCTAGCCCAAAGACATGCATAAGATGATGAACTAAAAACCCTCTGATTCCTTCCCCACAGACCACTACTCTCCACCATGTCACTGCTGCTACGGTTGAATACGTGGCTGATTCAGTTGGGTATAGTTTCAATGGTTCCCTCCTCTATTCGACATCCAGCTATTAGTTCCTCATTCAATTTTTACGAATAACAAGAATTAGTTTTTGAAACTAATTCGTAACCTTTTAAAAAATTACTATTTCATAAATGATTTTACCTTTAAGCTATTTTAGGGATGTTACATGAGCTAATTGTTTATATATATATATATATGATTAGCTAAATTGTTACAGTGTAATATTATTTTACTTTAAAAATCTTTCAAATTTTATGGAGACTATATAAATTTTTTGGAAACTTGAATATTTCCATAAAAATAAGGTCAAACATTTTACATTGGACATAGACCAGTAAGATTCACCAAATTTTTTACACTTTAAATAAAATTTTATCTTCCAAAATTTTCCTATATGTAAAGTTGTAGTGTATGGAGGTTTCTTTTCTTTTTTGAATTAATGTATTTTTTTGTTGATTTTGTTTGAAATCTAGTTCAAAGTGTAATAGTTTAATTCTTTTAAGTTTTAGTTTTTTGAGGGGTATATTTTCTAGTCAATTTTACTTAAATTTAGTAAGGATTTGTTGGAATGGTAAATTTGAGTCTTGAAATTTGCATAATTTGTTGGAATGGTAAATTTGAGTCTTGAAATTTGCATAAACCATGTAAAATACGTTTATACATTTAAAAAAAAAAACAAACAAACTTAATATTTTACATAACAAAAAAACGTAATTTTAAATAACAAAAAAACGTGATATAGATAGCCAATAGATTGAGTAAAAAAAACAAAAATTTAAATAGTTAGACTATATTATTAAACATTGTAATTTTAACTTATTATATTTCTATAATTTCTCTATAATTTTCAAGAATATTGACTTTATTCTTAAAATCAAAATGCACTTTAAACCAAGATTAAGTTATTATGTTCAACTAGTCTATTATCACCTCATTATGTTACATGTAAATTCTAACTAATGGATAATGTTTATACCTTCACTTCATTTAGCTTAAAACAAGAGAAAAAAGGTTTATACATTCACTTCATTTAGTTTAAAACAAGAGAGAAAAGAACACTTTTATTAGGATTCACTTTCACTTTCTTCTATCTAGTTTGGCAAATGAGTTAGAGTGGGTATTATAATATTTAGTTGGAGTAAGTAAATTAATAAATAAATTTATTTTCCATATTTTTTATTTTAAAATAAATTTATTTTTCTTAATTCTTTTTAAAATAAATTATGTAAAGTGGAATAAGATAATATTGGGTTGAAATACATATAATTCAATATGTATTGATATTAGAAAAACTAACAAATTTGTGATTTTTTATTTATTTATTTTTATATAGGTTTGAGGTCATTTGTTTTGATTTCATGTTTTCTTAGTTGTTTTATGAATATTTTTAGATGTTGAAGTAACAAATGACCATTTTAAGATTTGATGGGTAGGCCAATTAGTTGAAACTCTCGTGCTGAGTTTTCCCCTCTCTAAGCACCTCATTTCTTGTTTCCCTTCCCTCTTTACTTGCCCCCCCTTTTCCTCTCTCCTTATTTTATAAATCATTCTTTTCTTTGTGTTATCTATTATTTGTTGTTATGTTTTCTCATGTGTTTGTTTTTTCCTCATCACCATCGTGTGCTCTCCTTTCTCCCTTAATTATACATTTTTTTTATTCTTTTTCTTCATTTTCATGATTATCATGATTATTTTGATTAACTTTTTGATTACCATGTTTTTTTATCTTAGTCAATTTTATTATTATGATTATTAATTGATCCTTTCACCATTTACATAATCCTTATGAATTGATATTTTTTTGAATATATCTAATATTACTTTCCTCAAACATTATCATTTATTCTTTCAAACTAATTAAATATGAGTTATAACTCAAATTTTCATTATTAATTGAATGTGGAATCGTAAGTCAAATTTTTTAATTCACATTCTCTTTTTCTTGTTTGAATCTTTGGGAGATGAACTTTCTAGTGTCCCACATTTCAGGTGGACACCCCACCCATCATGAGGGACTAGTCCTCGCTCATGATGGGTGGAGTGTCCATAAAAAAAATGGAAATGGGGAAACTTCTACACATTTCTGGTGGACACCCCACCCATCATGAGGGGCTAGTCCTCTCTCATGATTGGTGGAGTTTCCATTAGAAAAGTGGAACATGGGAAAAGTTTGTAGAGTGCATCTATGAAAGATTCGAACAATTCACTTTTTCTTTTTCAATTTATTAATATTTGCTTAAATTATGGTTAAATTTTATTATTTTATTTTTAAAGTGTAACCAAAATCCCTCTTAATAAATATATTCTTGATTTCTAATTTTTTTAATAAATATATTTAGTTTTAATAAATCCAGTTTTAATATTTTTCTTTCGACTTTATTTTATTTTAAATTATAATCAAAACCATTTTAATAAATATATTTTTAATTTCTTCAACATTATTTTGTTTTAGGTTATGGTAATAATTTTAATTTTTTTAATTTATAGGTAAAATATTTTTAATAAATATAATTTATTTCTCCACAAATATGTTTAAGATTCATTTAAAATTACTTAGTTATTATCCTTTTAATGGTTGATTCTTTCTTTTTAAATACCTGATCACTCTTTTCCTAGTTTTACTTGAATACTTAATGATGAATAATAAGAACACTCAAAATATAAGAAATCAATAAACTTGAGATGTAACATATATCTAAAAATTTATAACACAAATAATACATTATTATAAATTCAATAATATATACACAACTCGATGTAACATAATGCAGTATAATAAGATGGCATTAATTGCCCTGGTCCTAAGCCGGTGAAACTGTTGAAATACTCTTTTAATTCCATGGCTAATACCTACAATGATTTTTCGGGTTATCATGTATTATTGCAAGGGAACAGGCCGTAACGGGCCGCTAGAAGTTAGTTAGCGGTCCTTATGAAGTCGCTGAAAGTTATACTCATCCCAATAAAGAGCTAATTTCAGTCATTTTCGTATTCAGATTATTATAGATTCCTGAGATACGAATTAGAATGTGAATTATTTTTTTAGATTTATGTTGGCAAAATCAAAATACTCGGTACTTGCACTTGTAAATGGTTTCATGCATCTGCATGTTAAGTTTGAAATGAGATCTTATACTAATGAATTTTTAGTTTGGTAAAGTGAAAATAATCCGAAGCTAAATTGTTCTGAATGATAATAAGTTAATAGTAAATTTTATTATTTAACAGAGATGGAATCGTTATTTAAACGAGGATAAAGTTTAAGAAATTTTTAGATAAATTTGATAATAGAGGCGTTAATACCAAAGTAAACATATAAGACCAAGTGAAAAATGTAATCCATTCTTTTTTTTTAATACATCGTTTTTCACACGAAATTTACCAAATAAGTAAGAACAAGTTGGATAATATAATCAGTTTTATATTTTTATAATCCTTCGTTTACACAATTTTATATTTATTAAAATTTAAAATATTTTATTAAGTTTTTGAATATTTAAAAATAAATTAATATGTAATATATTTAAAAAAATAAACGGTAAATAATAATATATATGATAATTGAGGTTTTATTTTTTTGGTTTAAATTTGATTTTTTTTTTTTTTTTTTTTTTTTCATTGAATTCATTTTATTTTTTCTAAATCAATATTTAATTCCAAATAGACTATAGTTATAACTACTGTTATTTACATGTTATAATTAATGTAAAGGATATACACATCTCTAATGTTCATCTATTTTTACTTATTGTTTATTTTTGTAAAGACTACTAGTTGTATTTGTCAGTGTGGGCCTTGCAACATTCCTATGACATGTTATGAAGCTGAAATTAACTTGAACCAAAATAAATTGTTCATATAAGCTCCAATTGCAACACTTTTTCTTAGAAGAAAAGTAGTTAGCAACACCATCCTCATAGGATAGGTGTGATTGATTACAACCTTCGATTCGATATCCATGGTCAACCCGTGAACTTTCCAGAAATGAAAAGTTACATGGAGATCAATGAGCAAGGTTGGTTGGTATAAATTCATCATTAGGCATGGAGATAGTGCATGATTGGGATCCACCCAATTCATATGCCATGAAACCTACTATTAGTTCCTTTGAGAATCTATAGGAAGTGGCTAAGGCTAGGGGATGAGACTATTCAAAGAACTTAAAAGAACATGAGTTTAGAAAAGCATCCATGCACTACCAAATTGGTGCAAGAATATTTACCCTACAATATGCAACAAATTGTTGAGTGTTGGGCATCAACATTAGTATGATCAAGGCTTAGGTGAGGACATCTTACCATGATACAATGGTAGATGATGCATGTTCAACATGTGAGCTTGTGGCTTAGGAAAAGGGTTATAGGTCATGTAGTTAGAAGTACAACAACAAATTTCAAGAAAAAACAACTTTGCTAGAAATATCATTGATTTACTATAGATATACATCCCCCCCCCCTATCCCCCAAAATCCTATTGTTTGTAAATCTAGTTTGTATCCTGAATATTATTTTAGTCATCTAGTAAGCTAGAGATACTAGATTATAGTTTAACACAAGTTTAATTCATGCAAGATTTCATTTACTGTGTTATGAAAGAATGTTGAATGTTATTGTTAAAGGACATTGGGTGTCTATTAACACTATTAAATAAGGAATGTGTATTCTGTGTTTGCTATGGTATGTATTTCATGATTGTTCTCAAGGTTATGAGGGGCTTGGAGCTCCCTCTATGAGTTGGTATCCTTCTTGCCTTATAAAGTTGTTTGCATGATTTGTGTTGACTGTTGAGAATCCAGGTTAAATTATTATCGTGCTTAAAAGTCCATGGTTAAATATTACATCTACTAGAGGAGCTCTATGCTTGAGCATAACAAGGTTTGTTGTTTAAGGACTGCATGTTTCTTACTGTGAATTAACATGGGTCCTTGTTGTGTAATTGACTCTTACTTCTTGGTTTTTGGGGCAATGATTGGAATAATGCATTTACGCATGGACATCACAAGGGGCATGAGAAATTGTTAAGGACTTGAATCAATAGGCTTGGTTCCACTGTAGCTTAATCTACAAGGTATAGTAGCCAAGGAGTTGGCTTGATATCAATGCCTGAGTGGAGGGAATGTTTATATTATCATGAATGTGTTTTTTGCATGGTTAGCACATGGATTTTGTTTCCATTAATGCATGTATGTGAATTCTCATGATTGAGCATGTTTTGGTTGGAGTCAATTTCATGTTGAGTGTTTGATTAACTCCCATAGTTAACTCAAGAAAACCTAAAAAGTAATTCCAGTGCAAAAAGGAAGAAATCACATTTATTTTAGGTTGGACTTGGTTTAGTCCAAGAATGGCATAAGGTTCGAGCCATTGGAATGAGAGACAAGAGAATTATTTCCATTGCGCTAGACTTGAATGGGCCAAATTTAGTTGTACAAAGGGACAAGCGGACTGGACTAAATGGAGGTTCGGGGTGGGGCCCTCGTAGTGAGAAGTAAGTGTGGGGATAAATTCAAGTGGAGTATTAGTCCAAAGGTACAAATGTGGTCCATTACAAAGCTGTGCATTGTTGAGTGAGTCTCAAGGTCGAATGTGGGCCACACCCAGACTAGTGCGTCAATAGGAGTTAATATAGGATCTAGGGGTCCACACATGATTCAAGTGTTGAAACATAGAAAGAAAAGAGTTGGATCTCTGATATTTATTTATGACATGGAATTGTCACATGACATGGTATGGGTCAAACCTGTGGGCCTATGTGGATTAGTGACGTGGCAAGTCTTTTTCCCATGATAGGTTTTAAAGTGGTAAAAGTTTTAATGGCCATAATTTTTTTTTTAGGTATGATCAGATTTTGATAAAATTTATATTTCGAGAAAGCTCTCGATGATATCAATGTGATCATGTTATCTGAAGTTGTTTTCGCTAACTTTTATAAGGAGTTAACTTTTTTACCTGATTTTTAGAGTTAGAACAAATTAACACCTCTCAGTCAACCTATAAGGAGTTAGGGAGTGGGAGGGAGTGGTTAAAAGGTGCTATGAGAGCATAATTTTCAGCTCTAGACCTTTGGAAAATCTATGTTCTAGGTTCTAGCACAATATTGAAATTTATTAGAGCTTATTATTAGAGTAATGCGAAGGCATTGTTCAACATTTAGGTTGTATGGGGCAAGGAGGATGATTCTTAGGACTCTATTTGTATGGTTTGAAAGTGATATTAATTAATGTTGTGTGTTGTTTTATCATTTATTTTGGATTGCATACTATATGGAAGTATTGATTTTATATGGTTATTGTTTTCTAATAGGCATGCTAACTTGATGTGTGATGTTACAGATAGCTATCCACCAGTAGGCTTACTGTAATTATACCAAGGTGATGGGCGAGAATATCTACTTATGTTTCGGTTTTCCTAACACTTGTATGTGTGTGGCAACACATAAGAAGACACCAAGGAAGACTACAAGAAGAAAAGGTGTGAGCAGTAGAATGGTGTAGTACAACATTCATACATCTCAACATGGACATGAAGAGGAGTCACTAGACAAAGGGAAAGAGGAAGGTTCCCTTGATTGGATGGATACTCTTATACGTCTAAGAGTTGAGTTAAGAATATATAAGGAAGATAACGTGAATATTGTTAGATCTCTGGATAAGTAGGAAGAAGTGAATGAAGTCATACTGCAAAGCCTATCGAATATCCAGAGACAAAGACTGCATGAGCTAGGTGCCAACTACAAATTCAAGCAAAATTCATTAATACTTGGAAGATAAGAATTGAATATTAGTGGTGTAGAAGGCATAGATCCAAAAAAAGATACAAGCATGGAAGTGAAGACATAGTAAAGGGTGGAACTCCTTCGAGTTCCCAAGAAAGAAGGACAGGAAGTTATGAGGAGTTTCATAGTACTATAACAAAAAAAAATCTCAATAGAAAATGAAAGGAAAAGACTTAGTGTTGGAAGAATTCAATAATGAAAGCCCCCCTACATTTTATGAAAAAGTGAATAAGGCTAAGGAAGCAAAGGCATGGTTGCTTGTAATGAAGAAAATTTTCAGGGTCTATAATTACCTAAAAATATGAAGGCAAGAGTAACCACCTATTGACAGTATTGGAAGCACCAATAGGTGAGGGGGTCTCCTCGGTATGAATTCCTAAGAAGACCTCACACTGTTTGGGATAGGAGTCCCATACGAAATATAGGCTCAAGCGTTGTTAAATTTATCCTTAAGGATATGCCTTGGCTACAATAAACACTAGAATACATCATAACTTAGCTTTGAGAACAACAAGTGAGTAAGCTTTGTGAGACACCAATCATAATTTATAAAAGGCACTTTCATGGAAGGGAAAAGAGAGTGAGCCTCTAGTAGAAAAATAATAGTAATATCGTAGAAGAGACACACGAGAGCAAGAAAAGAGTCATTAGTTAACTTGCAAAATAGTTCACAAGATAACAACGATAATTAAATCATATAATAACACACGTTCAATAACATAAATACCAAAGATAATGAAATAGTTCCTTTTCTTTAGCATGAATGAACATAAACATATACCGTAAACATTACAAAAATAGCCTTACAACATCCAGGATACATGCAAGAAAGTGTGTTGGCTGTGAGAGTTTCTGATGTTAATTAAATGAAAGTTGCAAGTACAAAATTACATTGATGAAACATTATCCCCAATAGTGGAACATGAAGCTACCACTTGCTTCTCCGAGGAATGATCTTCTCTCCTATTCTAAACTAGAGAAGCTAAGGCTAACTCTCCGCAAATCCCTCTCTTGAGTTATGAGGCTTTACTTATAAAAAATGAGGTGACATTTCACCTCCCCTTTTGACTCTTGAGCTCCCTCATGACTTTTGAACTTGTATTTTGTCCTTTATATTCAACCATATAGTTTCAATTTAAGTTTGCTTGGGAAAAGTACAATTGCTTTGAGGCCCCAACTCCTCACTCAGTTTGGATGTGAAGGTATCGTATAAAATATACCAATCAGTTTGGCTTTGAAGGTATTGTATAAAATATACCCATACAGGTATTATTTTATCATTATTTATTATTTTATTTTAAATTGTTTTGAGTAGATCTAAAGTATACACAATTTTATGGGTTAAATGTTTCAAGTGAGCTAATTGTTTATATATATATATATATATATATATATATATATATATATATATTTAAACGATTAACTAAATTATTACAGTGTAATATTATTTTACTTTAAAAATCTTTCAAATCTTATAGAGACTATATAAATTTTTTGGAAACTTGAATATTTCTATAAAAATATGGTCAAACATTTTACATTGGACATAGACTAGTAAGATTCACCAAATTTTTTACACTTTAAATAAAATTTTATCCTCCAATTTTTTTTATATGTAAAGTTGTAGTGTATGGAGGTTTGTTTTCCTTTTTGAATTAATGTATTTTTTTGTTGATTTTGTTTGAAATCTAGTTGAAAGTGTAATAGTTTATTTCTTTTAAGTTTTAGTTTTCTGAGGGGTATGTTTTCTGGTTAATTTTACTTAAATTTAGTAAGGATTTGTTGGAATGGTAAATTTGAGTTTTGAAATTTGCATAAACCATGTAAAATACACTTATACATTAACAAAAAAATAAATAAATTAATATTTTAAATAACAAAAAAAAATGATATAGATAACAGGGTAAAAAAAACAAAAATTTAAATAGTTAGACTATATTATTAAACATTGTAATTTTAACTTATTAGATTTCTATAATTTCTCTATAATTTTCAAGAATATTGACTTTAATTCTTAAAATCAAAGTGCACTTTAAACCAAGATTAAGTTATTATGTTCAACTAGTCTATTATCACCTCATTATGTTACATGTAAATTCTAACTAATGGATAATGTTTATACCTTCACTTCATTTAGCTCAAAACAAGAGAAAAAAGGTTTATACATTCACTTCATTTAGCTCAAAACAAGAGAGAAAAGAACACTTTTATTAGGATTCACTTTCACTTTCTTCTATCTAGTTTTGCAAATGAGTTAGAGTGGGGTATTATAATATTTAGTTGGAGTAATTAAATTAATAAATAAATTTATTTTTCATATTTTTTATTTTAAAATAAATTTATTTTTCTTAATTTTTTTCAAAATAAATTATGTAAAGTGGAATAAGATAATATTGGGTTGAAATAAATATAATTTAATCTATATTGATATTAGAACAATTAACAAATTTGTGATTATTTTTTATTTTATTTTTATAGGTTTGAGGTCATTTGTTTTGATTTCATGTTTTCTTAGTTGTTTTATGAATATTTTTAGATGTTCAAGTAACAAATGAACATTTTAAGATTTGATGGGTAGACCAATTGGTTGAAACTCTCCTGTTGAGTTTTCCCCTCTCTCAACACCTCATTTCTTGTTTCCCTTCCCTCTTTACTTTCCCCCCTTTTCCTTTCTCCTTATTTTATAAATCATTCTTTTCTGTGTTATCTATTATTTGTTATATTTTCTCATGTGTTTGTTTTTTCCTCATCACCATCCTGTGCTCTCCTTTCTCCCTTTATTATACATTTTTTTATTCTTTTTCCTCATTTTATTATTATGCTTATTAATTGATCCTTTTAACAATTTACCTAATCGTCATGAATTGATCTTTTTTTGAATTTATCTAATATTACTTTCCTCAAACATTATCATTTATTCTTTCAAACTAATTAAATATGAGTTATAAGTCAAATTTACATTATTAATTGAATGTGGAATCATAAGTCAAATTATTTTATTCACATTCTCTTTTTCTTGTTTGAATCTTTGGGAGATGAACTTTCGCATTTCGGGTGGACACCCACCCATCGTGAGGGACTAGTCCTCTGTGATGATGGGTGGAGTGTCCATTAGAAAAGGATGGATGGAGTGTGGAGTGTCCATTGAAAAAGGATGGATGGAGAGTCAATCGGAAAAGTGGGACACTCTACAGAGTTAATCTATCAAAGATTCAAACAATCCTCTTTTTCTTTTTCAATTTATTAATATTTGCTTAAATTATAGTTAAATTTTATTATTTTATTTTTAAAGTGTGGTAAAAATCCCTTTTAATAATTATATTTCTAATTTCTAATTTTTTTAATAAATATATTTAGTTTTGATATTTTTTCTTTGACTTTATTTCATTTTAAATTGTGAGAACCATTAATAAATATATTTTTAATTTCTTCAAACTTTATTTTGTTTTAGATTGTCGTAAAAATTTCCCAAATAAATATAATTTTAATTTTTTATAACTTTTTAAAATTGTGAATAAAATATTTTTAATAAATATATTTTATTTCTCCACAAATATGTCGATTCCTTCTGTGGCTTCTCTCACACGTGTGCCGATTCCTTCTGCAGTTAGATCTGTGGCTCGATTGGGCCTTTTGTGGTTAGATCTGCCGGGTATGATTTAATAGGTCTGCCGATTCCTGTCTGTATAAGATTGACCCTTCAGTTTCTAACTTACAACGCTATTCGAGTGGCATTTGAAAAGAAGATCGAGAGCCCATCAGACGCCAACGATACGCGAGTCTCCCAACTTCGTCTCGATCATTTTATCTAGCCAGCGCTCTGAATTTTCAATCCACGAAGGTTGGTAAGAAGCCTAAGGTTGCTAAGAACCCTAAATACATTTTCGATTGCTGCTATGTAATTTTTTGGGAAGTTTGAAATAGATCAGGGTCTGCGGCTCGATTGGGCTCTCCAAGGTCTGAGCTCTCCAAGATCTGTGGATCTAACAGGTTTGCAGCTCTCCAAGTTAGATCTGCGACTCTCCATCTCACAGGTCTGCCGATTCCTTCTGCGGTTAGATCTGCGGCTCGATTGGGCCTTCTGTGGTTAGATCTGCCGGGTATGATTTAAAAGGTCTGCCGATTCCTCTGCGGCCCTTAGATTTTATATTTCTCCAGATCTGTGGCTCTATTGAGATATAGAGCGGCTCTCCAGATCCACAGCTCTCCAAGTTGTAGATCTACCGATTCTGTAACTTCTCTTCAGCAATCCTCTACACTCAGTAGGAGAGCATTCTCCAGATTGCTCTGAGCTTCGCGAAAATAGCTGCTCGCTCAGTTCCGTCCACTTTTGGGGGGCAAGCTCCTACCCATATTGTCAGTGAAGCCCCAGCTCCCACTGTCCAGGTGGTCCAAGCCTAACTTGATGAGGGTTTGAAGTTCTCTGAAAGTTCCCTAATCTGCTGATTGAATGGTTTTTGGTCGTGGCTGACAACTCTCCACAGTTGGATCTCGGAGGTATGGAAGCCTCTAATTCCTGATGCAATTAATATATACCCCTGTGCTAGGGGTTTCTTTATAGTAGATTTTGAAAACCCTGAAAGCAGACAATGTATTCTAGATTCCGGCCCTTGGTTTTGGGAAAAATCAGGCCTATTCATGAGGCCATGGAACCCATCATTCGATCCCTCAACAATAGTGATAACCTTAGCACTAGTTTGGGTGAGATTGCCAAACCTACCCTTGCATCTCTGGAATTTCTCTTCGCTAAAAGCCATTGGAAATGCAATTGGGAAATTTTATTGCAGGTGCCCAGAAACAGAGGAATATGCCAGAACCACCTATGCACGCATCTGTGTGGAAATGGACTTCAACATCGGATTCCCAGTTGAAATACACCTAACAAGTAAAGACTATGTGTGGAACGAGAAACTCGATTATGAAAGTGTCCTCTTGAGATGTCGATCCTGCTTTGACACAGGCCACCTAGCCAAAAATTGCCCAAAAGCTTCCGAGAAAAATTGTGCTAGAAAAAATCACCATAGATCTACATGGTGGGAAGGAGCACAAAAAGAACACTACACTGTTATCAAAGAAGAATACTCTCGAGAAAACTCTGAGTCACAAGAAATCGAGCAAGAAAGAAACAACTCTCAACACAAGCACGGGGAAAGCCTCGCCCAAAAACAAAAGAGTGAACTCGACAACCCCTCAAGTTATGAGGGTTCAAATACCGCACAAAATAAATCTCCATTTAACAGCAAAGCAGATCTCCTAGACCAAACTTCTTCTCCGACTATCTTCAAAACGACGAACACAATAGATTGCAAAACTAAGACACCAATGTCCCAAGAATCAGAAGAGATGAAGGAGATGCAAGATAAAGAAAGTTGGAAAACCGTACAACACCAATATCGCCAAGAAAGACGAGGAGCGAGACAATTAGAAACTAAGAAAGAAAATTATGGGTCTGAGATCGCAAAACTAAGACACCAATGTCCCAAGAATCAGAGGAGATGAAGGAGATGCAAGATAAAGAAAGTTGGAAAACCGTACATCACCAATATCGCCAAGAAAGACGAGGAGCGAGACAATTAGAAACTAAGAAAGAAAATTATGGGTCTGATAGACCAATTTAGTCTCAGTGGATGGTAACCATCATCATCATCATCATCATCATCATCATGGGTCCGATAGACCAATTTAGTCTCAGTGGATGGTAACCACCATCATCATCATCATCATCAATGGGTTCGATAGACCAATTTAGTCTCAGTGGATGGTAACCACCACCACCATCATCATCATCATCATCATCATCATCATCATCATCATCATCATCATCATCATCATCATCATCATCATCATCATCATCATCATCATCATCATCATCATCATCATCATCATCATCATCATCATCATCATCATCATCATCATCATTTTTTCTTTCTTTTGAAATACCCTCATCACTCTTTTTTTATGCATCATGTTTTACATGAATGCTTAATGATGAATAATAAGACCACTCAAAATATAAGACATCAGATGTAACATATATGTAAAAATTTATAACACAAATAATACATTATTACAAATTGAATAATATATACACAACTCGATGTAACATAATACAGTATAATAAGATGGCATTAATTGCCCTTGTCCTAAGCCGGTGAAACTGTTGAAATACTCTTTTAATTCCCTGGCTAATACCTGGAATGATTTTTCGGGTTATCATGTATTATTGCAAGGGAACAGTCCGTAACGGGCCGCTAGAAGTTAGTTAGCGGTCCTTATGAAGTCGCTGAAAGTCCGTAATTGTTCTGAATGATAATAAGTTAATAGTAGATTTTAACAGAGATGGAATCGTTATTTAAACGAGGATAAAGTTTAAGAATTTTTTAGATAAATTTGAAAATAGAGGCGTTAATACCAAAGTAAACGTATAAGAGCAAGTGAAAAATGTAATCCATCCTTTTTTTGTTTTTGTTTTAATACATCTTTTTTCACACGAAATTTACCAAATAAGTAAGAACAAGTTGGATAATATAATCAGTTTTAGATTTTTATAATCCTTCATTTACACAATTTTATATTTATTAAAATTTAAATATTTTATTAAGTTTTTGAATATTTAAAAATAAATTAATATGTAATATATTTAAAAAATAAACCGTAAATAATAGTATATATGATAATTAAGGTTTTATTTTTTGGTTTAAATTCTATATATATATATATATATTTCATTGAATTTATTTTATTTTTTCTAAATCAATATTTAATTCCAAATAGACTATAGTTATAACTAGTGTTATCTACATGTTATAACTAATGTAAAGGATATACACATTCCTAATATTCATTTATTTCCACTTATTGTTTATTTTTGTAAAGACTACTAGTTGTATTTGTCACTGTGGGCCTTGCAACATTCCTATGACATGTTATGAAGCTGAAATTAATTTGAACCAAAATAAATTGTTCATATAAGCTCCAATTGCAACACTTTTTCTTAGAAGAAAAGTAGTTAGCAACACCATCCTCATAGGATAGGTGTGATTGATTACAACCTTCCATTCCATATCCATGGTCAATGCGTGAACTTTCCATAAATGAAAAGTTACATGGAGATCAATGAGCAAGGTTGGTTGGTATAAATTCATCATTAGGCATGGAGATGGTGCATGATTGGGATCCACCCAATTCATATGCCATGAAACCTACTATTAGTTCCTTTGAGAATATATAGGAAGGGGCTAAGGCTAGGGGATGAGATTATTCAAAGAACTTAAAAGAACAAGAGTTTAGAAAAGCATCCCTGCACTACCAAATTGGTGCAAGAATATTTACCCTACAATATGTAACAAATTGTTGAGTGTTGGGCATCAACATTAGTGTGATCAAGGCTTAGGTGAGGACATCTTACCATGATACAATGGTAGAACCTGCATGTTCAACATGTGAACTTGTGGCTTAGGAAAAGGGTTATAGGTCATGTAGTTAGAAGTATAGCAAAAAATTTCAAGAAAAAACAACTTTGCTAGAAATATCATTGATTTACTATAGACATACATCCCCCCCTCCAAATTCCTATTGTTTGTAAATCTAGTTTGTATCCTAAATATTATTTTAGTCATCTAGTAAGCTTGAGATACTAGATTATAGTTTAACACAAGTTTAATTCATGCAAGATTTCATTTATTGTGTTATGAAAGAATGTTGAATGTTATTGTTATAGGACATTGGGGGTCTATTAACACTATTAAATAAGGAATCTGTATTCCTATATGTGTTTGCTATGGTATGTATTTCACGATTGTTCTCAAGGTTATGAGGGGCTTGGAGCTCCCTCTATGAGTTGGTATCCTTCTTGCCTTATAGAGTTGTTTGCATGATTTGCGTTGACTGTTGAGAATCCAGGTTAAATTATTATCGTGCTTAAAAGTCCATGGTTAAATATTACATCTACTAGAGGAGCTCTATGCTTGAGCATAACAAGGTTTGTTGTTTAAGGACTGCATGTTTCTTACTGTGAATTAACATGGGTCCTTGTTGTGTAATTGACTCTTACTTCTTGGTTTTTGGGGCAATGATTGGAATAATGCATTTATGCATGGACATGCCAAGGGGCATGAGAAATTGTTAAGGACTTGCATCAACAGGCTTGGTGCTACTGTAGCTTAATCTGCAAGGTATAGTATCCAAGGAGTTGGCTTGATTTCAATTCCTGAGTGGAGGACATGTTTATATTATCATGGATGTGTTTTTTGCATGGTTAGCACATGGATTTTGTTTGCATTGATGCATGTATGTGAATTCTCATGATTGAGCATGTTTTGGTTGGAGTCAATCTCATGTTGAGTGTTTGGTTAACTCCCATAGTTAACTCAAGAAAACCTAAAAAGTAATTCCAGTGCAAAAAGGAATAAATCAACTTTATTTTATGTTGGACTTGGTTTAGTCCAAGAATGTCATAAGGTTCGAGCCATTGGAATGAGAGACAAGAGAATTATTTCCATTGGGCTAGACCCGAATGGGCCAAATTTAGTTGTACAGAGGGACAAGCGGACTAGACTAAGTGGAGGTTCGGGGTGGGGCCCTCATAGTGAGAAGTAAGTGTGGGGATAAATTCAAGTGGAGTGTTAGTCCGAAGGTACAAATGTGGTCCATTACAAAGGTGTGCATTGTTGAGTGAGTCTCAAGGTCAAATGTGGGCCACACCTAGACTAGTGCGTCAATAGGAGTTAATATAGGATCTAGGGGTCCACACATGATTCAAGTGTTGAATCATAGAAGAAAAGACTTGGATCTCTAATATTCATTTATAACATGGAATTCTCACATGACATGGTCTGGGTCAAACCTGTGGGCTTATGTGGATTAGTGACGTGGCAAGTCTTTTTCCCATGACAGGTTTTAAAGTGGTAAAAATTTCAATGGCCATAATTTTTTTTTTAGGTATCAGATTTTGATAAAATTTATATTTCGAGAAAGCTCTTGATGGTATCAATGTGATCATGTTATCTGAAGTTGATTTCGCTAACTTTTATAACGAGTTAATTTTTTCCCCTGATTTTCAGAGTTAGAACAAAGTAACACCTCCCAGTCAACCTATAAGGAGCTAGGGAGTGGGAGGGAGTGGTTACAAGGTGCTATGAGAGCATAATTTTCAGCTGTAGACCTTTGGAAAATCTATGTTCTAGGTTCTAGCGCAATATGGAAATGTATTAGAGCCTATTATTAGAGTAATGCCAAGGAATTGTTCAACATTTACGCTGTATGGGGAAAGGAGGATGATTCTCAGGACTCTATTTGTATGGTTTGAAAGTGATATTAATTAATGTTGTGTGTTGTTTTAACATTTATTTTGGATTGCATACTATACAGAAGTATTGATTTTATATGGTTATTGTTTTCTAATAGGCATGCTAACTTGATGTGTGATGTTACAGATAGCTATCCACCAGCAGGCTTATTGTAATTAAACCAAAGTGATGGGTGAGAATATGTACTTATGTTTCGGTTTTCCTAACACTTGTGTGTGTGTGACAACACATAATAAGACACCAAGGAAGACTATAAGAAGAAAAGGTGTGAGCAGTAGAATGGTGCAGTACAACATTCATACATCTCAACATGGACATGAAGAGGAGTCACTAGACAAAGGGAAAGAGGAAGGTTCCCTTGATTGGATGGATACTCTTATAAGTCTAAGAGTTGAGTTAAGAATATATAAGGAAGATAATGTGAATATTGTTAGATCTCTGGATAAGCAGGAAGAAGTGAACGAAGTCATACTGCAAATCCTATCGAATATGCAGAGACAACGACTGCATGAGCTAGGTGCCAACTACAAATTCAAGCAAAGTTCATTAATACTTGGAAGATAAGAATTGAATATTAGTGGTGTAGAAGGCATAGATCCAAGAAAAGATACAAACATGGAAGTGAAGACATAGTAAAGGGTGGAACTCCTTCGAGTTCCCAAGAAAGAAGGACAGGAAGTTATGAGGAGTTTCACAGTTCTATAACAAAAAAAAATGTCAATAGAAAATGAAAGGAAAAGACCTAGAGTTGGAAGAATTCAATAAGGAAAAGCCCCCTACATTTTATGAAAAAGTTAATAAGGCTAAGGAAGCAGAGACATGGTTGCTTGTAATGAAGAAAATTTTCAGCGTCCATAATTACCTAAAAATATGAAGGCAAGAGTAACCACCTATTGATAGTATTGGAAGCACCAATAGGTGAGGGGGTCTCCTCGGTATGGATTATTAAGAAGACCTCACACCGTTTGGGATAGGAGTCCCATACGAAATATAGGCTCGAGCGTTATTAAATTTATCCTTAAGGATATGCCTTGGCTGCAATAAACACTAGAATACATCATAACATAGCTTTGAGGACAACAAGTGAGTAAGATTTGTGAGACACCAATCATAATGTATAAAAGGCGCTTTCATGGAAGGGAAAAGAGAGTGAGCCTCTAGTAGAAAAATAATAGTAATATCTTAGAAGAGACATAGGAGAGCAAGAAAAGAGTCATTAGTTAACTTGCAAAATAGTTCACAAGATAACAACGATAATTAAATCATATAATAACACACATTCAACAACATAAATACCAAAGATAATGAAATAGTTCATTTTCTTTAGCACGAATGAACATAAACGTATATCGTAAACATTACAAAAATAGCCTTACAACAACCAGGATACATGCAAGAAAGTGTGTTGGCTGTGAGAGTTTTTGATGTCAATTAAGTGAAAGTTCCAAGTACAAAATTACATTGATGAAACGTTATCCCCAATAGTGGAACATGAAGCTACCACTTGCTTCTCCGAGGAATGATCTTCTCTCCTATTCTAAACTAGAGAAGCCAAGGCCAACTCTCCACAAATCCCTCTCTTGAGTTATAAGGATTTACTTATAAAAAATGAGGTGACATTTCACCTCCCCTTATGACTCTTGAGCTCCCTCATGACTTTTGCACTTGTATTTTGTCCTTTATCTTCAACGATATAGTTTCAATTTAAGTTTTCTTGGGCAAAGTAAAATTGCTTTAAGGCCCCAACTCCTCACTCACTTTGGATGTGAAGGCATCGTATAAAATATACCAATCAGTTTGGCTGTGAAGGTATCGTATAAAATATACCAATACGGATATTATTTTATCATTATTTATTATTTTATTTTAAATTGTTTTGAGTAGATGTAAAGTATACACAATTTTATGGGTTAATTGTTTCAAGTGAGCTGTAACGTACCTCGGTAACCTCACATGTAAAAGCAGGGAGCTAGAATTTTTTATACAAATTACCTACAAGTAATTTACAAATTCACAACTCCACATTCCTCATTAATCATTAGATATAATGTTCATTAGTACATGAAGTAAGTTGCAATAGAAGACAGTAAGTTGCATAACCATTGACCACCACTGTGGTAGTGTAATAACATAAACTCTCTCATGAACCTTTCGTCCATTTTATGATTTTCCTTAACCATATTAAATAATCACGTACTAGGACATTATGATTATCACATTAAATAAAGAAACATCATCATCAAGGATTCAACATCATCCAACTGACCAAAAGGCAATCACACCATTGAACACCGATATACCCTAGAAACCCTGTAGGGTGAAAACCAAAAAATGCTTAATCTTATTATTAAACGCTCGTGAGGGTTTTCACCCTTCACTCAATGGCTTATAAGGGATTCCATCCCTTAACCATTGTTATAAAATTATTACAATGAATTATCATTAAGCTGTCACATAACTAGCTAAAAGCTAATACAGTTTCCATGAGACCTTTTACTTACATATCGCCACATGCAACATTCCTTGTGGCATGATTGTTCTAGCAATGTATGATTCCACAACTCATACTCATCTGCGTGGACCGTTAATCGTTTTCCTTCCACAATGTTAAACATCACTTTTCTTTGGCACCAACCGCCATCGTTTCCTGTCAATGTAGTTGTCAACAAGCTTTGGCTACAAGATTAGATACAATATTAATCAATCAATAAGCAACCTCTAAAAGTGATCTTTTAACATCTACTCATGTGCATGAGCAAGCATAACATAATAATTAATTAGTACATATGTTCAAGTAATTACTTGTCTTACTTCCACAATATTTATTCACACTAATGCATAATTCTCTTTAAGAGATCTAACGCATTAGTTCTACTAAAATGTATAACACAATCGTAATATCTTCATACATGTAATAAATTGTTGTTCCTATGCTTATGCACATGTGTTCTTTTCACATAGTTATTTTTCGAGAACTCAACATAGTTTCTCTATCATACAAAGAACTTATCTCTATATCACATTGACTATTCTTTGTGCATACAATAGCTTATCATAATGGCCCTTCTTAAATGTATGCAACTCATATTCTCTTCTCTAGAATACTATCATCATTTCATGTAACAAATTACTTACTTCTTTCTTAAAGGAAGTCATTATACCCTAAATTCTCTATCTTCCCATAGGTAGGTTCCTCATGCTTCCTTTTCAAGAAATTATTATAGATTCCATCTTTATGCATAAAAATTCAGGAAACAATAACATGGTTAACTTAACCTTTTATGCACTAAAATCAAGAAACCAACACAACTCATCTAACAAGACAATCTTTTCAAGAGATTATTATTTTCAAGAAAGTTAACATAATCACTTTCTCTACGTACACACAAAATCATATTTCCAAAGTCACAATAGCTACCCTTATGTGCATGCAACTTGTGTTTTTCCTAACACAATTACTTTTACTTCAATGCACATAATCTTTTCATGAAACAAGTATGGATTCTGGTTCTTTTATGAACACTATTCATATGTGTCTTCTAAGGAAATAATCTCTATTTTTTTTTTCAAGAGATCTCCCATAAGGTCATTATTTTCATGCATGAAGAATGCACTCTTTTCCTAAAAAGAAACTATATTTATGTGTATATAAAACATACGCTTTCTTCAAGAAAGTTAGAAATGAATATCTATGTGCCTAGAAGCACATCATTAGCTATTTCTATCATGCATGTAATGCATAACTATTTCACTAGAAACTTAGAAACTAGCTAGAATCACTATGCAATTAGCATATATCCTTTTTCAAGAAACTTTTATTAAATAAAAATACATATTTTAATTCAAGGAAAACTTGACCACTTTTCACACTATGTCCTCAGGGAAGTTTAAATGTCTCACCATCTTTTCTCAACAAGATATTTTGGCTATATTTAGCAAGGATTTTATTCCAAGAAAATGACAAGAGACAAGCATTTAACACACAAAACTCGCATGTAATCTTTCTAAGAGGAACTACCTATTTTCTTCACCAAGAAAACATAATCAATCTTTAACTGCATGCATTAACATATTTTCTTTACCAAGAAAACCTATAAAATAATCAATCTTTTACTGCATGCATTAAAATATTTTCTTTTAAAAAGAAAACATATAACACTTTCAATCTTTAACTACATGCACTAACATATTACCTTAAACAAGAAAACATATAAAATAATCATTCTTTTACTGCATGCATTAAAATATTTTCTCTACCAAGAAAACATATAAAATATTCAATCTTTTACTGCACATAAACCAAGAATATTTCAAGAGATCAACTTATATTTTTCCAAGATTTGGCATAGATACTTATCTCTTCAATTGTACCACCATCAAGCTATCCAAAATGTGGAGAGTCTAGCGAGAAATCCAAATCATGCATTCCAAACATTTTAGTAGATTTTATTAAAACAGAGATTTAATAAGTTAATAGTAGATTTTATTATTTAACAGAGATGGAATCGTTATTTATTTAAACGAGGATAATATTTAAGAAATTTTTAGATAAGAGTGATAATTGAGGCGTTAATACCAGAGCAAGTGAAAAATGTAATCCATTCTTTTTTTGTTTTAATGCATCGTTTTTCACACGAAATTTACCAAATAAGTAAGAATAAGTTGAATAATATAATCAGTTTTAGATTTTTATAATCCTTCATTTACACAATTTTATATTTATTAAAACTTAATATAAAATGTAAATATTTTATTAAGTTTTTGAATATTTAAAAATACATTAATATGTAATATATTTAAAAAAATAAACGGTAAATAATAATATATATGATAATTGAGGTTTGATTTTTTTGTTTAAACTCATATTTTTATTTTATTTTCATTGTATTCATTTTATTTTTTCTCAATCAATATTTAATTCCAAATAGATTATAGCTATAATTAGTGTTATCTACATGCTACAACTAATTCTTAATTCATGAATTCACAATCTATATGTAAAGATATACACATCTCTAATATTTATCCATTTCCACTTATTGTTTATTTTTGCAAAGAATGCTTGTTGTATTTGTTAGTGTGGGCCTTGCACATTCCTATGACATGTTATGAAGCAGAAATAAATTGTTCACATAAGCTCCAATTGCAACACTTTTTCCTAGAAGAAAAGCAGTTAGCAACACCTTCCTCATAGCATAGGTGTGATTGATTACAACCTTCCATTCGATATCCATGGTCAACGCGTGAACTTTCCAGAAATCAAAAGTTACATGGAGATCAATGAGCAAGGTTGGTTGGTATAAATTCATCATTAGGCATGGAGATGGTGCATGATTGGGATCCACCCAATTCATATGCCATGAAACCTACTATTAGTTCCTTTGAGAATCTATAGGAAGGGGCTAAGGCTAGGGGATGAGACTATTCAAAGAACTTAAAAGAACAAGAGATTAGAAAAGCATCCTTGCACTACCAAATTGGTGCAAGAATATTTACCCTACAATATGCAACAAATTGTTGAGCGTTGGGCATCAACATTAGTGTGATCAAGGCATAGGTGAGAACATCTTACCATGATACAATGGTAGATCATGCATGTTCAACATGTAAGCTTGTGGCTTAGGAAAAGGGTTATAGGTCATGTAGTTAGAAGTATAGCAAAAAATTTCAAGAAAAAGCAACTTTGCTAGAAATATCATTGATTTACAATAGATATACATCCCTCCCCGCACCCCCCAAAATCCTATTGTTTGTAAATCTAGTTTGTATCCTGAATATTATTTTAGTCATCTAGTAAGCTTGAGATACTAGATTATAGTTTAACACAAGTTTAATTCATGCAAGATTTCATTTACTGTGTTATGAAAGAATGTTGAATGTTATTGTTAAAGGACATTGGGTGTCTATTAACACTATTAAATAAGGAATGTGTATTCTGTGTTTTCTATGGTATGTATTTCATGATTGTTCTCAAGGTTATGAGGGGCTTGGAGCTCCCTCTATGAGTTGGTATCCTTCTTGCCTTATAGAGTTGTTTGCATGATTTGTGTTGACTGTTGAGAATCCAGGTTAAATTATTATCGTGCTTAAAAGTCCATGGTTAAATATTACATCTACTAGAGGAGCTCTATGGTTGAGCATAACAAGGTTTGTTTTTTAAGGACTGCATGTTTCTTACTGTGAATTAACATGGGTCCTTGTTGTGTAATTGACTCTTACTTCTTGGTTTTTGGGGCAATGATTGGAATAATGCATTTACGCATGGACATCCCAAGGGGCATGAGAAATTGTTAAAGACTTGCATTAATAGGCTTGGTGCCACTGTGGCTTAATCTGCAAGGTATAGTAGCCAAGGAGTTGGCTTGATATCAATGCCTGAGTGGAGGGAATGTTTATATTATCATGAATGTGTTTTTTGCATGGTTAGCACATGGATTTTGTTTGCATTGATGCATGTATGTGAATTCTCATGATTGAGCATGTTTTGGTTGGAGTCAATCTCATGTTGAGTGTTTGGTTAATTCCCATAGTTAACTCAAGAAAACCTAAAAAGTAATTCCAGTGCAAAAAGGAAGAAATCACATTTATTTTAGGTTGGACTTGGTTTCGTCCAAGAATGGCATAAGTTTTGAGCCATTGGAATGAGAGACAAGAGAATTATTTCCATTGGGCCAAATTTAGTTGTACAAAGGGACAAGCGGACTGGACTAAGTGGAGGTTCGGGGTGGGGCCCTTGTAGTGAGAAGTAAGTGTGGGGATATATTCAAGTGGAGTATTAGTCCAAAGGTACAAATGTGGTCCATTACAAAGGTGTGCATTGTTGAGTGAGTCTCAAGGTCGAATGTGGGCCACACCGAGACTAGTGTGTCAATAGGAGTTAATATAGGATCTAGGGGTCCACACATGATTCAAGTGTTGAAACATAGAAAGAAAAGAGTTGGATCTCTGATATTTATTTATAACATGGAATTGTCACATGACATGGTATGGGTCAAACCTGTGGGCCTATGTGGATTAGTAACGTGGCAAGTCTTTTTCCCATGATAGGTTTTAAAGTGGTAAAAATTTCAATGGCCATAATTTTTTTTTTAGGTATCAGATTTTGATAAAATTTATATTTTGAGAAAGCTCTCAATGATATCAATGTGATCATGTTATCTGAAGTTGTTTTCGCTAACTTTTATAAGGAGTTAATTTTTTTACCTGATTTTCAGAGTTAGAACAAAGTAACACCTCTCAGTCAACCTATAAGGAGTTAGGGAGTGGGAGGGAGTGGTTACAAGGTGCTATGAGAGCATAATTTTCAGCTCTAGACCTTTGGAAAATCTATGTTCTAGGTTCTAGCACAATATTGACATTTATTAGAGCTTATTATTAGAGTAATGCCAAGGCATTGTTCAACATTTAGGTTGTATGGGGCAAGGAGGATGATTTTTAGGACTCTATTTGTATGGTTTGAAAGTGATATTAATTAATGTTGTGTGTTGTTTTAGCATTTATTTTGGATTGCATACTATATGGAAGTATTGATTTTATATGGTTATTGTTTTCTAATAGGCATGCTAACTTGATGTGTGATGTTATAGATAGCTATCCACCAGTAGGCTTACTGTAATTATACCAAGGTGATGGGCGAGAATATCTACTTATGTTTCGGTTTTCCTAACACTTGTATGTGTGTGACAACACATAAGAAGACACCAAGGAAGACTACAAGAAGAAAAGGTGTGAGCAATAGAACATTCATACATCTCAACATGGACATGAAGAGGAGTCACTAGACAAAGGGAAAGAGGAAGGTTCCCTTGATTGGATGGATACTCTTATAAGTCTAAGAGTTGAGTTAAGAATATATAAGGAAGATAATGTGAATATTGTTAGATCTCTGGATAAGCCAGAAGAAGTGAATGAAGTCATACTGCAAAGCCTATCGAATATCCAGAGACAAAGACTACATGAGCTAGGTGCCAAGTACAAATTCAAGCAAATTTCATTAATACTTGGAATATAAGAATTGAATATTAGTGGTGTAGAAGGCATAGATCCAAAAAAAGATACAAGCATGGAAGTGAAGACATAGTAAAGGGTGGAACTCCTTCGAGTTCCCAAGAAAGAAGGACATGAAGTTATGAGGAGTTTCATAGTGCTATAACAAAAAAAAATGTCAATGGAAAATGAAAGGAAAAGACTTAGTGTTGGAAGAATTCAATAAGGAAAAGCCCCCCTACATTTTATGAAAAATTGAATAAGGCTAAGGAAGCAAAGCCATGGTTGCTTGTAATGAAGAAAATTTTCAGGGTCCATAATTACCTAAAAATATGAAGGCAAGAGTAACCACTTATTGACAGTATTGGAAGCACCAATAGGTGAGGGGGTCTCCTCGGTATGAATTCCTAAGAAGACCTCACACCGTTTGGGATAGGAGTCCCATACGAAATATAGGCTCAAGCGTTATTAAATTTATCCTTAAGGATATGCCTTGGCTACAATAAACACTAGAATACATCATAACGCTTTGAGAACAACAAGTGAGTAAGATTTGTGAGACACCAATCATAATGTATAAAAGGCACTTTCATGGAAGGGAAAAGAGAGTGAGCCTCTAGTAGGAAAATAATAGTAATATCTTAGAAGAGACACATGAGAGCAAGAAAAGAGTCATTAGTTAACTTGCAAAATAGTTCACAAGATAACAACGATAATTAAATCATATAATAACACATGTTCAACAACATAAATACCAAAGATAATGAAATAGTTCATTTTCTTTATCACGAATGAACATAAACATATACCGTAAACATTACAAAAATAGCCTTACGACATCCAAAAATAGCCTTACAACATCCAGGATACATGCAAGAAAGTGTGTTGGCTATGAGAGTTTCTGATGTCAATTAAATGAAAGTTCCAAGTACAAAATTACATTGATGAAACATTATCCCCAATAGTGGAATATGAAGCTACCAATTGCTTCTCCGAGGAATGATCTTCTCTCCTATTCTAAACTAGAGAAGCTAAGGCTAACTCTCCGCAAATCCCTCTCTTGAGTTATGAGGCTTTACTTATAAAAAATGAGGTGAGATTTCACCTCCCCTTGTGACTCTTGAGCTCCCTCATGACTTTTGAACTTGTATTTTGTCCTTTATATTCAACCATATAGTTTCAATTTAAGTTTGCTTGGGCAAAGTACAATTTCTTTCAGGCCCCAACTCCTCACTTAGTTTGGATGTGAAGGTATCGTATAAAATATACCAACAAGTTTGGGTGTGAAGGTATTGTATAAAATATACCAATACAGAGATTATTTTATCATTATTTATTATTTTATTTTAAATTGTTTTGAGTAGATGTAAAGTAAACACAATTTTATGGGTTAAATGTTTCAAGTGAGCTAATTGTATATATATATATATATATATATTTAAACGATTAACTAAATTATTAGAGTGTAATATTATTTTACTTTAAAAATCTTTCAAATCTTATAGAGACTATATAAAATTTTTGGAAACTTGAATATTTCCATAAAAATATGGTCAAACATTTTACATTGGACATAGACTAGTAAGATTCACCAATTTTTTTACACTTTAAATAAAATTTTATCCTCCAATTTTCTTTAAATAAAATTTTATCCTCCAATTTTTTTTTATATGTAAAGTTGTAGTGTATGGAGGTTTCTTTTCCTTTTTGAATTAATGTATTTTTTTGTTGATTTTGTTTGAAATCTAGTTGAAAGTGTAATAGTTTAATTCTTTTAAGTTTTAGTTTTTTGAGGGGTATATTTTCTGGCCAATTTTACTTAAATTTAGTAAGGATTTGTTGGAATGGTAAATTTAAGTTTTGAAATTTGCATAAACCATGTAAAATACATTTATACATTAACAAAAAAATAAATTAATTAATATTTTAAATAACATAGCGAATAGATTGAGTAAAAAAAACAAAAATTTAAATAGTTAGACTATATTATTAAACATTGTAATTTTAACTTATTAGATTTCTATAATTTTTCTATAATTTTCAAGAATATTGACTTTAATTTTCAATATCAAAGTGCACTTTAAACCAAGTTTAAATTATTATGTTCAACTAGTCTATTATCACCTCATTATGTTACATGTAAATTCTAACTAATAGATAATGTTTATACCTTCACCTTCACTTCATTTAGCTCAAAACAAGAGAAAAAAGGTTTACACATTCACTTCATTTAGCTCAAAACAAGAGAGAAAAGAACACTTTTATTATGATTCACTTTCACTTTCTTCTATCTAGTTTTGCAAATGAGTTAGAGTGGGGTATTATAATATTTAGTTGGAGTAATTAAATTAATAAATAAATTTAATTTTCATATTTTTTATTTTAGAATAAATTTATTTTTCTTAATTTTTTTCAAAATAAATTATGTAAAGTGGAATAAGATAATATTAAGTTGAAATAAATATAATTCAATCTATATTGATATTAGAACAACTAACAAATGTGTGATTATTTTTTATTTTATTTTTATAGCTTTGAGGTCATTTGTTTTGATTTCATGTTTTCTTAGTTGTTTTATGAATATTTTTAGATGTTCAAGTAACAAATGACCATTTTAAGATTTGATGGGTAGACCAATTGGTTGAAACTCTCCTGCTGAGTTTTCCCCTCTCTCAACACCTCATTTCTTGTTTCCCTTCCCTCTTTACTTGCCCCCCCTTTTCCTCTCTCCTTATTTTATAAATCATTCTTTTCTGTGTTATCTATTATTTGTTATATTTTCTCATGTGTTTGTTTTTTCCTCATCACCATCGTGTGCTCTCCTTTCTCCCTTTATTATACATTTTTTAATTCTTTTTCCTCATTTTCATTATTATCATGATTATTTTGATTACCATCTTTTTTTTCTTAGTCAATTTTATTATTATGCTTATTAATTGATCCTTTTAACAATTTACCTAGTCGTCATGAATTGATCTTTTTTTGAATTTATCTAATATTACTTTCCTCAAACATGATCATTTATTCTTTCAAACTAATTAAATATGAGTTATAAGTCAAATTTACATTATTAATTGAATGTGGAATCATAAGTCAAATTATTTTATTCAAATTCTCTTTTTCTTGTTTGAACCTTTGGGAGATGAACTTTCCCATTTTCGGGTGGACACCCCACCCATCGTGAGGGACTAGTCCTCTGTGATGATGGGTGGAGTGTCCATTGGAAAAGGATGGATGGAGTGTGGAGTGTCCATTGGAAAAGGATGGATGGAGTGTCCATCCGAAAAGTGGGACACTGGAAACGTCTACAGAGTTAATCTATCAAAGATTCAAACAATCTTCTTTTCCTTTTTCAATTTATTAATATTTGCTTAAATTATGGTTAAATTTTATTATTTTATTTTTAAAGTGTGGTCAAAATCCCTCTTAATAACTATATTTCTAATTTCTGTTTTTTTTAATAAATATATTTAGTTTTGATATTTTTTCTTTGACTTTATTTTATTTTAAATTGTGAGAACCATTAATAAATATATTTTTAATTTCTTCAAACTTTATTTTGTTTTAGATTGTCGTAAAAATTTTCCAAATAAATATATATATATATATATATATATATATATATATATATATATATATAACTTTTTAAAATTGTGAATAAAATATTTTTAATAAATATATTTTATTTCTCCACAAATATGCCGATTCCTTCTGCGGCTTCTCTCATAGGTCTGCCGATTCCTTCTGCGGTTAGATTTGCGGCTCGATTGGGCCTTCTGTGGTTAGATATGCCGGGTATGATTTAATAGGTCTGCCGATTCCTGTATGTATAAGATTGACCCTTCAGTTTCTAACTTACAACGCTATTCGAGTGACATTTGAAAAGAAGATCGAGAACCCATCAGACGCCAACGATACGCAAGTCTCCCAACTTCGTCTCGATCATTCTATCCCGCCAGCGCTCTAAATTTTCAATCCACGAAGGTTGGTAAGAAGCCTAAGTTTGCTAAGAATCCTAAATACATTTTCGATTGCTGCTATGTAATTTTTTGGGAAGTTTGAAATAGATTAGGGTCTGCGGCTCGATTGGGCTCTCCAAGGTCTACGGCTCTCCAAGATCTGCTAAGTTAGATCTGTGGATCTAACAGGTTTGCAGCTCTCCAAGTTAGATCTGCGGCTCTCCATCTCACAGGTCTGTTGCGGCTCGATTGGGCCTTCTGTGGTTAGATCTGCCGCGTGTGATTTAAAAGGTCTGTCGATTCCTCTGCGGCCCTTAGGTTTTATATTTCTCGAGATCTGTGGCTCTATTGAGATATAGAGTAGCTCTCCATATTTGCAGCTCTCCAAGTTGTAGATCTACCGATTCTGTAGCTTCTCTTCAGCAATCTTCTACACTTAGTAGGAGAGCATTCTCTAGATGGCTCCTAGCTTCGCGTAAATAGCTTCTGGCTCAGTTCCGTCCGCCTTTGGGGGGCAAGCTCCTACCCATATTGTGAGTGAATCCCCAGCTCCCACTGTCCAGGTGGTCGAGGCCTCACTTGATGAGGCTTTGAAGTTCTCTGAAAGTGCCCTAATCTGCCGATTCAATGGTTTTTGGTCGTGGGTGACAGCTCTCCACAGTTGGATCTCGGAGGTATGGAAGCCTCTAATTCCTGATGCAATTAATATCTACCCCTGTGCTAGGGGTTTCTTTATAGTAGATTTTGAAAACCCTAAAAGCACACAATGTATTCTAGATTCTGGTCCTTGCTTTGGGAAAAATCAGGCCTATTCATGAGGCCATGGAACCCATCATTCAATCCCTCAACAATAGTGATAACCTGAGCACTAGTTTGGGTGACATTGCCAAACCTACCCTTGCATCTCTTGAATTTCTCTTCGCTAAAAGCCATTGGAAATGCAATTGGGAAATTTTACTGCAGGTGCCCAGAAACAGAGGAATATGGCAGAACCACCTATGCACGCATCTGTGTGGAAATGGACTTTAGCATCGGATTCCCAGCTGAAATACACCTAACAAGTAAAGACTATGTGTGGAACGAGAAACTCGATTATGAAAGTGTCCTCTTCAGATGTCGATCCTGCTTTGAGACAGGCCACGTAGCCAAAAATTGCCCAAAAGCCTCCCAGAAAAATTCTGCTAGAAAAAATCACCACAGATCTACATGGTGGGAAGGAACACAAAAAGAACACTACACTGTTATCAAAGAAGAATACTCTCGAGAAAACTCTGAGTCACAAGAAATCGAGCAAGAAAGAAACAACTCTCAAGACAAGCACGAGAAAGCCTCGCCCAACAACAAAAGAGTGAACTCGACAACCCCTCAAGTTATGAGGGTTCGAATACCGCACAAAATAAATCTCCATTTAACAACAAAGCAGATCTCCTAGACCAAACTTCTTCTCCGACTATCTTCAAAAGGACGAACACAATAGATCGCAAAGCTAAGACACCAATGTCCTAAGAATAAGAAGAGATGAAGGAGATGCAAGATAAAGAATGTTGGAAAACTGTACAGCACCAATATTGCCAAGAAAGACGAGGAGCCAGACAATTAGAAACTAAAAAAGAAAATTAAGGGTCCGATACACCAATTTAGTCTCAGTGGATGGTAACCACCACCACCACCAACATCAGCACCATCATCATCACCACCACCATCATCATCAGTTCATTTAAAATTACTTAGTTATTATCTTTTTAATAGTAAATTCTTTCTTTTTAAATGGAGTTGTCTATAATGCGACTTTTTGGAGATTCCGGTGACGGAATCCGGCAGAAGAAACTGAGGTTAAATCTTGATTTGTTGCAGTCAAAATGGTTTTTTAACTGCATATTTGGATTCAGCACCCTGGAAAACCCCTGTGACGCTTTCATTGTGCAAAAACTAGCTATCAAACTTGCGATTCCAATAAATTCCTGCCAGATTTCGACCGGAAAAACCTGCTGGAAAGACTTTCAAAAAGTCGCGTTATAGACAACTACTTTTTAAATACCCTCATTACTCTTTTCTTATACATCATGTTTTACCTGAATGCTTAATGATGAATAATAAGACCACTCATAAGACATCAGATGTAACATATACCTAAAAATTTATAACACAAATAATACATTATTACAAATTCAATAATATATACACAACTCGATGTAACATAATACAGTATAATAAGATGGCATTAATTGCCTTGTCCTAAGCCGGTGAAACTGTTGAAATACTCTTTTAATTCCATGGCTAATAACTACAATGATTTTTCGGGTTATCATTTATTATTGCAAGGGAACAGTCCGTAACGGGCCGCTAGAAGTTAGCTAGCGGTCCTTATGAAGTCGCTGAAAGTTATACTCATCCCAATAAAGAGCTAATTTCAGTCATTTTCGTATTCAGATTATTATAAATTCCTGAGATACGAATTACAATGTGAATTCTTTTTTTTAAGATTTATGTTGGCAAAATAAAAATACTTGGTACTTGCACTTGTAAATGGTTTCATGAATGTACATGTGAAGTTTGAAATGAGATCTTATAATAATGAATTATTAGTTTGGTAAAGTGAAAATAATCCGAAGCTAAATTGTTCTGAATGATAATAAGTTGATAGTAAATTTTAACAGAGATGAAATCGTTATTTAAACGGGGATAAAGTTTAAGAAATTTTTAGATAAATTTGATAATAGAGGCGTTAAAACCAAAGTAAACATATAAGAGCAAGTGAAAAATGTAATCCATTTTTTTTTTTAATACATCGTTTTTCACACGAAATTTACCAAATAAGAAAGAACAAGTTGGATAATATCATCAGTTTTAGATTTTTATAATCCTTTCATTTACACAATTTTATATTTATTAAAATTTAATATAAAATTTAAATATTTTATTAAGTTTTTGAATATTTAAAAATAAATTCATATGTAATATATTTTAAAAAATAAACCGTAAATAATAGTATATATGATAATTGAGGTTTTATTTTTTTGGTTTAAATTGTATATATATATATATATATAGTGAATTCATTTTATTTTTCTAAATCAATATTTAATTCTAAATAGACTATAGTTATAACTAGTGTTATCTACATATTATAACTAATGCAAAGAATATACACATCTCTAATATTCATCTATTTCCACTTATTGTTTATTTTTGTAAAGACTATTAGTTGTATTTGTCAGTGTGGCCTTGCAACATTCCTATGACATGTTATGAAGCTGAAATTAACTTGAACCAAAATAAATTGTTCATATAAGCTCCAATTGCAACACTTTTTCTTAGAAGAAAAGTAGTTAGCAACACCATCCTCATAGGATAGGTGTGATTGATTACAACCTTCCATTCCATATCCATGGTCAACGCGTGAACTTTCCATAAATGAAAAGTTACATGGAGATCAATGAGCAAGGTTGGTTGGTATAAATTCATCATTAGGCATGGAGATGGTGCATGATTGGGATCCACCCAATTCATATGCCATGAAACCTACTATTAGTTCCTTTGAGAATCTATAGGAAGGGGCTAAGGCTAGGGGATGAGACTATTCAAAGAACTTAAAATAACAAGAGTTTAGAAAAGCATCCCTGCACTACCAAATTGGTGCAAGAATATTTACCCTACAATATGCAACAAATTGTTGAGTGTTGGGCATCAACATTAGTGTGATCAAGGCATAGGTGAGAACATCTTACCATGATACAATGGTAGATCATGCATGTTCAACATGTAAGCTTGTGGCTTAGGAAAAGGGTTATAGGTCATGTAGTTAGAAGTATAGCAAAAAATTTCAAGAAAAAACAACTTTGCTAGAAATATAATTGATTTACTATAAATATACACCCCCCCCTCCAAATTCCTATTGTTTGTAAATCTAGTTTGTATCCTAAATATTATTTTAGTCATCTAGTAAGCTTGAGATACTAGATTATAGTTTAACACAAGTTTAATTCATGCAAGATTTCATTTATTGTGTTATGAAAGAATGTTGAATGTTATTGTTATAGGACATTGGGCGTCTATTAACACTATTAAATAAGGAATGTGTATTTCTATATGTGTTTGCTATGGTATGTATTTCTTGATTGTTCTCAAGGTTATGAGGGGCTTGGAGCTCCCTCTATGAGTTGGTATCCTTCTTGCCTTATAGAGTTGTTTGCATGATTTGTGTTGACTGTTGAGAATCCAGGTTAAATTATTATCGTGCTTAAAAGTCCATGGTTAAATATTACATCTACTAGAGGAGCTCTATGCTTGAGCATAACAAGGTTTGTTGTTTAAGGACTGCATGTTTCTTACTGTGAATTAACATGGGTCCTTGTTGTGTAATTGACTCTTACTTCTTGGTTTTTGGGGCAATGATTGGAATAATGCATTTACGCATGGACATGCCAAGGGGCATGAGAAATTGTTAAGGACTTGCATCAACAGGCTTGGTGCTACTGTAGCTTAATCTGCAAAGTATAGTATCCAAGGAGTTGGCTTGATTTCAATTCCTGAGTGGAGGACATGTTTATATTATCATGAATGTTTTTTTTGCATGGTTAGCACATGGATTTTATTTGCATTGATGCATGTATGTGAATTCTCATGATTGAGCATGTTTTGGTTGGAGTCAATCTCATGTTGAGTGTTTGGTTAACTCCCATGTAGTTAACTCAAGAAAACCTAAAAAGTAATTCCAGTGAAAAAAGGAAGAAATCAACTTTATTTTAGGTTGGACTTGGTTTAGTCCAAGCATGTCATAAGGTTCGAGCCATTGGAATGAGAGACAAGAGAATTATTTCCGTTGGGCTAGACCCGAATGGGCCAAATTTAGTTGTACAAAGGGACAAGCGGACTAGACTAAGTGGAGGTTCGGGGTGGGGCCCTCGTAGTGAGAAGTAAGTGTGGGGATAAATTCAAGTGGAGTGTTAGTCCGAAGGTACAAATGTGGTCCATTACAAAGGTGTGCATTGTTGAGTGAGTCTCAAGGTCGAATGTGGGCCACACCCAGACTAGTGTGTCAATAGGAGTTAATATAGGATCTAGGGCTCCACACATGATTCAAGTGTTGAATCATAGAAAGAAAAGAGTTGGATCTCTGATATTCATTTATAACATGGAATTGTCACATGACATGGTATGGGTCAAACCTGTGGGCTTATGTGGATTAGTGATGTGGCAAGTCTTTTTCCCACGACAGGTTTTAAAGTGGTAAAAATTTCAATGGCCATAATTTTTTTTAGGTATCAGATTTTGGTAAAATTTATATTTCGAGAAAGATCTTGATGATATCAATGTGATCGGGTTATCTGAAGTTGATTTCGCTAACTTTTATAAGGAGTTAATTTTTTTCCGTGATTTTTAGAGTTAGAACAAAGTAACACCTCTCAGTCAACCTATAAGGAGCTAGGGAGTGGGAGGGAGTGGTTACAAGGTGCTATGAGAGCATAATTTTTAGCTCTAGACCTTTGGAAAATCTATGTTCTAGGTTCTAGCGCAATATGGAAATGTATTAGAGCCTATTATTAGAGTAATGCCAAGGAATTGTTCAACATTTAGGCTGTATGGGGTAAGGAGGATGATTCTTAAGACTCTATTTGTATGGTTTGAAAGTGATATTAATTAATGTTGTGTGTTGGTTTAGCATTTATTTTGGGTTGCATACTGATGGAAGTATTTATTTTATATGGTTATTGTTTTCTAATAGGCATGCTAACTTGATGTGTGATGTTACAGATAACTATCCACCAGCAGGCTTACTGTAATTAAACCAAGGTGATGGGTGAGAATATGTACTTATGTTTCGGTTTTCCTAACACTTGTGTGTGTGCGACAACACATAAGAAGACACCAAGGAAGACTATAAGAAGAAAAGGTGTGAGCAGTAGAATGGTGCAGTACAACATTCATACATCTCAACATGGACATGAAGAGGAGTCACTAGACAAAGGGAAAGAGGAAGGTTCCCTTGATTGGATGGATACTCTTATAAGTCTAAGAGTTGAGTTAAGAATATATAAGGAAGATAATGTGAATATTGTTAAATCTCTGGATAAGCAGGAATAAGTGAATGAAGTCATACTACAAATCCTATCGAATATGCAGAGACAAAGACTGCATGAGCTAGGTGCCAACTACAAATTCAAGCAAAGTTCATTAATACTTGGAAGATAAGAATTGAATATTAGTGGTGTAGAAGGCATAGATCCAAGAAAAGATACAAGCATGGAAGTGAAGACATAGTAAAGGGTGGAACTCCTTCGAGTTCCCAAGAAACAAGGACAGGAAGTTATGAGGAGTTTCATAGTTCTATAACAAAAAAAAAATGTCAATAGAAAATGAAAGGAAAAGACTTAGTGTTGGAAGAATTCAATAAGGAAAAGCCCCCTACATTGTATGAAAAAGTGAATAAGGCTAAGGAAGCAGAGACATGGTTGCTTGTAATGAAGAAAATTTTCAGGGTCCATAATTACCTAAAAATATGAAGGCAAGAGTAACCACCTATTGATAGTATTGGAAGCACCAATAGGTGAGGGGGTCTCCTCGGTATGAATTCTTAAGAAGACCTCACACCGTTTGGGATAGGAGTCCCATACGAAATATAGGCTTGAGAGTTATTAAATTTATCCTTAAGGATATGCCTTGGCTGCAATAAACACTAGAATACATCATAACATAGCTTTGAGGACAACAAGTGAGTAAGATTTGTGAGAAACCAATCATAATGTATAAAAGGCACTTTCATGGAAGGGAAAAGAGAGTGAGCCTCTAGTAGAAAAATAATAGTAATATCTTAGAAGAGACACAGGAGAGCAAGAAAAGAGTCATTAGTTAACTTGCAAAATAGTTCACAAGATAACAACGATAATTAAATCATATATTAACACACATTCAACAACATAAATACCAAAGATAATGAAATAGTTCATTTTCTTTAGCACGAATGAACATAAACGTATATCGTAAACATTACAAAAATAGCCTTGCACCAATTAGGATATGTGCAAGAAAGTGTGTTGGCCGTGAGAGTGTTTGATGTCAATTAAGTGAAAGTTCCAAGTACAAAATTACATTGATGAAACATTATCCCCAATAGTGGAACATGAAGCTACCACTTGCTTCTCTGAGGAATGATCTTCTCTCCTATTCTAAACTAGAGAAGCCAAGGCTAACTATCCACAAATCCCTCTCTTGAGTTATGAGGATTTACTTATAAAAAATGAGGTGACATTTCACCTCCCCTCGTGACTCTTGAGCTCCCTCATGACTTTTGAACTTGTATTTTGTCCTTTATATTCAACGATATAGTTTCAATTTAAGTTTGCTTGGGCAAAGTAAAATTGCTTTAAGGCCCCAACTCCTCACTCAGTTTGGATGTGAAGGTATCGTATAAAATATACCAATCAGTTTGGCTATGAAGGTAACGTATAAAATATACCAATACGGATATTATTTTATGATTATTTATTATTTTATTTTAAATTGTTTTGAGTAGATGTAAAGTATACACACTTTTATGGGTTAATTGTTTCAAGTGAGCTGTAACGTACCCCAGTAACCTCACATGTAAAAGCAGGGAGCTAGAATTTTTTATACAAATTACCCACAAGTAATTTACAAATTCACAACTCCACATTCCTCATTAATCATTAGATATAATGTTCATTAGTACATGAAGTAAGTTTCAATAGAAGATAGTAAGTTGCATAACCATTGACCACCACTATGGTAGTGTAATAACATAAATTGTCTCATGAACCTTTCGTCCATTTTATGATTTTCCTTAACCATATTAAATAATCACGTACTAGTACATTATGATTATCACATCAAATAAAGGAGCATCATCATCAAGGATTCAACATCATCCAACTGACCAAAACGAAATCACACCATTGAACACCGATATACCCTAGAAACCCCATAGGGTGAAAACCAGCAAACGTTTAATCTTATTATTAAACGCTCTTGAGGGTTTTCACCCCTCACTCAATGGCTTATAAGGGATTCCATCCCTTAACCATTGTCATAAAATTATTACAATGAATTATCATTTAGCTATCACATAACTAGCTAAAAGCTAATACAGTTTCCATGAAACCTTTTACTTACATACCGCCACATGCAACATTCCTTGTGGCATGATTGTTCTAGCAATGTATGATTCCGCAACTCGTACTCATCTGTGTGGATCGTTATTCCTTTTCCTCCCACAATGTTAAACATCACTTTTCTTTGACACCAACCGCCATCGTTTCCTGTCAATGTAGTCGTCGACAAGCTTTGGCAACAAGATTAGATACAATATTAATCAATCAATAAGCAACCTCTAAAAGTGATCTTTTAACATCTACTTATGTGCATGAGCAAGCATAACATACTAATTAATTAGTACATATGTTCAAGTAATTACTTGTCTTACTTCCACAATGTTTATTCACACTAATGTATAATTCTCTTTAAGAGATCTAACCCATTAGTTCTACTAAAATGTATAACACAATTGTGATATCTTCATACATGTAATAAACTGTTGTTGCTATGCTTATGCACATGTGTTCTTTTCACATAGTTATTTTTCGAGAACTCAACATAGTTTCTCTATCATACAAAGAACTTATCTCTATGTCACATTGACTATTCTTTGTGCATACAATAGCTTATCATAATATCCCTTATTAAATGTATGAAACTCATATTCTCTTCTCTAGAATACTATCATCATTTCATGTAACAAATTACTTACTTCTTTCTTAAAGGAAGTCATTATACCCTAAATTCTCTATCTTCCCATAGGTAGGTTCCTCATGCTTCCTTTTCAAGAAATTATTATAGATTCCATCTTTATGCATAAAAATTTAGGAAACAATAACATGGTTAACTTAACATTTTATGCACTAAAATCAAGAAACCAACACAACTCATCTAACAAGACAATCTTTTCAAGAGATTATTATTTTCAAGAAAGTTAACATAATCACTTTCTCTACGTACACACAAAATCATATTTCCAAAGTCACAATAGCTACCCTTATGTGCATGCAACTTGTGTTTTTCCTAACACATTTACTTTTACTTCAATGCACATAATCTTTTCATGAAACAAGTATGGATTCTGGTTCTTTTATGAACACTATTCATATGTGTCTTCTAAGGAGATAATGTCTATTTTAGTTTTCAAGAGATCTCCCATAAGGTCATTATTTTCATGCATGAAGAATGCACTATTTTCCTAAAAAGAAACTATATTTACGTGTATATAGAACATACGCTTTCTTCAAGAAAGTTAGAAATGAATATCTATGTGCCTAGAAGCACATCTTTAGCTATTTCTATCATGCATGTAATGCATAACTATTTCACTAGAAACTTAGAAACTAGCTAGAATCACTATGCAATTAGCATATATCCTTTTTCAAGAAACTTTTATTAAATAAAAATACATAATTTAATTCAAGGAAAACTTGACCACTTTTCACACTATGTCCTCAGGAAGTTTAAATGCCTCACCATCTTTTCTCAACAAGATATTTTGGCTATATTTAGCAAGGATTTTATTCCAAGAAAATGACAAGAGACAAGCATTTCACACACAAGACTCGCATGTAATCTTTCTAAGAGGAACTGCCTATTTTCTTTACCAAGAAAACATAATCAATCTTTAACTGCATGCATTAACATATTTTCTTTACCAACAAAACCTATAAAATAATCAATCTTTTATTGCATGCATTAAAATATTTTCTTTTAACAAGAAAACATATAACACTTTCAATCTTTAACTGCATGCACTAACATATTACCTTAAACAAGAAAACATATAAAATAATCATTCTTTTACTGCATGCATTAAAATATTTTCTCTACTAAGAAAACATATAAAATATTCAATCTTTTACTGCACATAAACAAAGAATATTTCAAGAGATCAACTTATATTTTTCCAAGATTTGGCATAGATACTTATCTCTTCAATTGTACCACCATTATAGTTTAACACAAGTTTAATTCATGCAAGATTGATTGTTCTCAAGGTTATGAGGGGCTTGGAGCTCCCTCTATGTGTTGGTATCCTTCTTGCCTTATAGAGTTGTTTGCATGATTTGTGTTGACTATTGAGAATCCAGGTTAAATTATTATCGTGCTTAAAAGTCCATGGTTAAATATTATATCTACTAGAGGAGCTCTATGCTTGAGCATAACAAGGTTTGTTGTTTAAATACTGCATGTTTCTTATTCTGAATTAACATGGGTCCTTGTTGTGTAATTGACTCTTACTTCTTAGTTTTTGGGGCAATGATTAGAATAACGCATTTACGCATGGACATGCCAAGGGGCATGAGAAATTGTTAAGGACTTGCATCGACAGGCTTGGTGCTACTATAGCTTAATCTGCAAGGTATAGTAGGCAAGGAGTTTTCTTGATTTCAATGCATGAGTGGAGGGCATGTTTATATTGTCATGAATGTGTCTTTTGCATGGTTAGCACATGGAGTTTTTTTGCATTGATGCATGTGTTGAGCTAATTTATGTTCCTAAACTAACACAATTATTTACTATCAATCCGGGTTGTTTATTCTTGGAGGCAAATTCACTATTTGTGAAGATCAAATACAATCAAACTTTGAAAGATAAATGATTAAAAACTAAGAGAAAATATATCTTAAAACTCTTGATTCAATCAGCTTAAAAGAGGAAACATTGAAAGAGTTCTTGAACTCAAGAAGTCTACTTCCAACTCAATTATTACTTCATGAATTAGAGATGATAACTAGAAACTCAAGATGCATAAATCATACATGAAAAAGGCTCTTAACTTAAGAGACACTTAAAGTTTTCCAACATAACTTATTCATCTTAAGATATAAATCTAAATGGAAACAAACTAGTTGCATGTAAACAAAAGAGACTACTTCTAATTCACCATTTCATAGAGAGAATGCCCAACTTGAACATTTGTTTCCGAACTCAATTAGATGATGAATAAACCATTAACAACTGAAATCAATCACTATTCATAATCATGATGCAATCTGAAATAAGACTTTGAAAAACTAAAGCTACCATCAACCAGATTTGCAATGAAAGAAATCTAGTCTAACTTGGAAGTGTACTTAGCTTGGAGTGGGGGCCCTCCACCCTTGCCTTGCACACTTATGAAGATGATATCAGAAGCTTTATATCAGCAAAACATCCATGTATTGATCAGCAAAATGAAAGTAACACAAGTCTCCAACTTAAGTCTTCACACCAAAAATATTACAGCATAAAAGTATCATATGTCAAGTGTTTTGAGCCATCAAAGTGTGGCTCTTAAATAAGAGGTTCATGAAACCAACTGATCTAAAATCACTCTAACAAACATATCTACTCTAATCCACCTATCCAAGTCGAATCCACCTTCCTCATCCCAAGAAATATGACTAATATCTTGGAATCCAAAAACAGCCCTATTTAGATGGGATTTCTGGATGACTAGTCATGATTGACTAGCTCCAAAAAGGCATAATAAAGCTCGATCTGGTTGAACCAAGCATAGGTGGCTTGGTCCTAGTTCCCAAGATTTCCATTCATGCATCCCATTCGTGCTAAGGTGGCCTGCATCCATATCAACCATAAAGTGATTACGGGAATTTCTGAAATTTCCAAAATTGCACTTAAAATCAAACTTTTATAAAAACTCTAGAAATTGACAAATTAAAGTTAAATACCTGATTATACTTCAAATATTCATTAAAATGAGATGGATGAAGTGAAAATGAAGGACAAATGGATAGTTAGATAAGTTTCTCAAAGCAAAAAGAGATCAAAACTGAAGCCCAACATCTCTCCCATGCTTATGATCAAGCATGTCCCCATGCTTGCTTGCTCCTCTTGGACCTTCTGCCCTCTGAAGTAGATGCTGTACCTGTAGCTGGTTCCCTGTTCACACAATCAAATTTTGATTCCTGCCCTGCCTTTAACATTGCTGCCTTCACCTTTTGTTTTTCATATTTAGCTTTCCACATGTTTTTATCTTTTAACCACTGAAATGCCTGTTTGGAAAGCAATTCATTTCTCCTTTTTAGCCTGCTTATTTCTTCTTGCAACTTTTCATTTGTTTTCATTAGTTTTGCATTGTCCTTTTTCTGTGCCTTGTTCTCTGATTTCAATTCCTTTTCCACAATTTTGCTTATTTCTATCTGATCTGTTAAGTCTTGGATTTTGGCCAAATGAATTTCCTTTTCAAAATCCTGAGTGGTTTTCATTAAGGATTCTCCTGCATCATTATATATGGAATCTCTTTCAAGGGGCTCTTGTGCTATATCCTGCTCTTCTGGTTTTCTAGGAGAATAAGCTTCTACTTCTTTCTCAAGATCAATAGAAGTTCTATTCCTATGAACAGACATAAAAGATGTTTCAGTCTCATGCATGGCCATATTCCTAGCTCTGGTCCTTGGATATAGGGGAGAATTCATCATGCTTCTACTTTCCTGTTCTACCTTTTCCTGTATATCAATAAGATGTTCTGTAAAATGATTTTTATGCATGAATTCTTTCCATTCTAGGCCCTTTGATTTTACCTGGTATTCCACTAAGATTTTAATTAACCCCTGATGATAGATTTGTGCTGACTTTGGCCTATTTTCTTGTTTCACTGATTCAATCATTTTTACAAGACTTTTGTGCAGGAAATATGGTAAATTGATTCTTTCATCCCCTTTAATATGCTGTAGTAATCTAACATGATATAAATGAGCAATGTTGTAACCACGATCACATGTTAAAAACTTCTGAACAACCAAGACTAGTTCCTTCCATGGTTCATTGAACCATTCCCTGGGTATCCCCTTAGTCCTATCAAATGTTCCTTTTCGGTTCTTTTCAAGGAAGAAAGTCCACCCTTTCTCCTTGAAATGTACACCTTTGTGATAATTTTCCCCTATCATCGGTAACTCTAAGGCTTTGGACAAATACTCTTGAGTTACTGGGATATTGACTTCTCCTACTTGAGTTTGGTCATGACTGAAATTATGGATGAAGTCTTTAGTTATCTGATCAGAATAGCCATTAAATTTCTGTAGGAATCCTATCATTCCTGACTGATGCAGTTTCTCTACAGTTTCTTTGCTCCAACTCTCAATTTGAAATTTTGGTTCTACCCGGTTTGTCATGATTTCTGTGAACCAATCAATATAATCTTCTGCTGTTACTAACTTCATTTGAACAAAAATTATGGCTATTGTTTTTAAATGAAATTGTAAAAGCAATGAGGCTTACCTTCCTCCTCTGACTCAACTGTTAATCTGCTTGACTCTGTCCTATGTAACCTCTGCTGTCTTTCCTCTGCACAAACTCTGTTTCAAATCCCTGTTAAGGCACACAACACCTACATATCTTCGATCAATTACTCTGTTTTCTGTTTGTTTTGAAAATTAAATACACATTAAGCAATAACCATGTTTCCTTGACTCAAATCAACATGCGTTACTGTGTATTTAAACAAACAAAAACTTAAAAAATTTGCTCTCGGCCTCTCAACAGATCCTTAAAACATGACTGTAATACAACAATTTGCTCTCTGCCTCTTAAAAAAACATTCTCTGCCCATAAAAATGACTGTATAACGCACAAATGCTCTTGGCCTTTCAACAAATTTGCAAGAAAATGATTGTTATGGCAAATCACTTTCGGCCTCCACAAATACTTCAGAACATTCTCGGCCTATCCATTTCATTATTTTTCACAAAAATATGACTGCGTTTTATATAACAAATACTGCATATGAATTCTATTGACAGAGTTGCAAGCCTAGAGGACTAATCACATGCGCTCGGCCTCATTTTTCCTACTGCTTATAACAGGTGTCAAACAAAATTTTTCCTAAAAACGCAGACGATGAAACACTCGGCCTCAAGGCACAAACAATGCAAATTTATCATTCAACTCAGTTCTGCAATCAACATAGCATATATTCAGGCATTCCTACGTATTTCAATCCTTTGAATATGGCAAAAATGCATTGATACACAGGGCGCATTATACATTGGACTTGTTTTGCATACACCCTACAACATTCCTGTGTTTTTAATTGACCATCCTCTCGGCATATATCAATGCACTCAGTTTAGCAGCCCATACATATAACAACCAGCGCTCAACAAACTAATTTATTGCATCAACACCTATATGACACACTCCATGATTCACGCGTTCTCTGTTTTGAACAATCCACATATTCACATGCATTTGACAGAGGTTTAGCGCTCAGCAAAGTGAAGTTTTAAATGTAACAACGGTTGTAACAAGCAGCGCTCACAACCCTTAACAATCTACTTCAATGCGTTCAACACACATATGGCAAACCTTCCATGATTATTGCGTTCCTCTGTTGGCAGTGCGCATGGAAAAAAGGAATATGCAACAATAGTAAACAAGCAGTGCGTAAATGGCTTTTAACGCTTCCTGCTTCTCCTACTCAAACTAACTATCCGAATTTAATGCATTAAATCCCACATTTAACTCAAAATTCCTTTTCGTGTTATGCATGCAACATGTAACTTTAAATGCCGGATTGTTGACCGCTGTTTCTACACCATACTTTACGCATACAAATCCGTTTAACCTATCCATACATGCTGCAAACTTGGAGTTATCCCGGTTTAAGCGTTACCTGAGTGTCGCTGGCCGCGTGGGATGCAAACAACTCTTCAAATCCCTCTTTCTTCGGTCAATCGAACTGGTGGCAGAGCAACAACGTCTGTGAGTTAATGGCGAAACTCATACTTATCTACAGTCATCGAGCGAAATCAACTCAAATCTTACCTTGTTTACTTGCAAAACTCGGCTTCCTCTACTCGCATGACTCAGATTTTGCCTTTAAATTCTCACTCAACTCACTCCTTTCCCTTTTTACTATGTTTCGGCTTCAAATTCCACTTACTGAGCTCTGGCAATGAAGAATTGTGGTTTGAACTGCGCAGGGAAGGTTTGCTTATGACCGTTTCCTTATTGTACCTGCGTTTCATTTGTTGGTATGCGTGGTTACATGGCCGTCCTCATTGACTCAGTCGCCCGACTGAGTCATGAGGATGGCCGTATTTGTTGTTTCCTACGCATATCCTCCACTGCTACTCCAGCCAATAGCCATATGCTGGCATTACACCGTGTCATCACCGTACCTGCGTGTTGGCCCGCGTGGAGTTTATGGTTTCTCATTTCATTCATTGCGGCAACGTCTGTTGATTGTGGCTTCCGTCGTGCCCTCCATCACAATGATATTTGATTATTATCATTCCTTACCTGGCCGTAGCACTGCTGTATGGTTATTATCATATGGCTGGTGTAATAATGTGCCAAAAACTATTCCATATGATTTACGTTCAAAGCTTGAATTCATAACCTTCGCAATTGAAATGTTTTGCCATTATATATCTATGCCATAGCTTGGTTAAATACCATCCTTTCTTATCATTGTATGTGAATGCCGACGGTTTAGTACTTGTGAAATATATATGACATAACTTGTTTAAACATATATGTTTTTGAAATATATATATGCCATACCATAGCTTCGCTCACCATTGTCGTTGAATGCTTACGGCCTCCACTTATATCTTTACATATTCCACTTGCACCATTACATTGCCTGCAGCCCTTTTATCACTATGTTATATGCTTTTGATTGTTTAGATATGCGCATTAGGTTATATATATATGTCTCCATATTGTATGCGCAATACTTTTATACCCAATACCTTTGATATATGCGCATACCATATTTCTTTTTGCAACACTATTAGGTTATGCACATTTGAAATAACTTTAGCGCCTTATAACCTATGATATATATGTTCAATATTTTCATACTTTAGCGCATATCTTTTATAACATAGCTTTATAATTTTAAAATGACCATTGAGGTCATATTTAAAATTATAATCATTCTAATGCTCTGAGTTCATGTGCAGGTGAAAAGAGTGGTCCCAGTTTGATTCTTTTGCTTTTAAGGAAAATACCTAGGGAAAGTTATATGAGATGAAATGAAATGGAATATGAATAGGGAATGTAGGGTATATATACTGGGAATGAATATCAATGAATATTTGCAGATACTAACTTCAATTAGATCAAAACTAGAAGTTTCTAAAAAAAATTTGAATTTCAAGCACAAAATGGCTATGAATATACTCCCTTGTTGTTGTTTGTACAGGCGGAATGTTGAATGCTGTTTGTACAGGTGGAATGCTGAATGCTATTTGTACAAGTGGAATGGATGAAAAGTAGACTTTTATTACTGCTCCTTGTTTACTATGCTCTATTTCTTGAATTGTTCAGGTCCCTCTGAATAATGTTTCATCTCAGGTCCCTTCTGCAATGCTTCTGGAATGATTTGATCTGCTGCAACTGAGTTTGCTTCAGGTCCCACTGAATAATGTTTCTTCTCAGGTCCCTTCTGGTTCTGCTGCAACAAATTTGCTTCAGGTCCAAAGTGAACAACACAATCCCTTAGCTGTGGCAGCTAAGAGGTTGCTACAAGAATCTCCCTTGTTGAATGTTTGACTTGTCCTCAAGTCAATTGTGGAAAGGTCCTGCATTGAAATTGTGTGAGAGTAGTAAAACAAGAATAAAGAATTCATAGAGTCCAAGTTTCCCTGGTTTTCCCCTATGAATTCGCGTTTTCTTAGTGCCAGTGGCCTGGTTTTCACCAGCAAACAATTTTTGTTTTTTGTTTTTTTCATATATATATATATATATTTTTTTTTTTTACTATTTTTTATTCTTTTTCTGAACTGGAAGATGGCAGAGCCATAATTTCCAGTCCTGATTCTTCTACCAGTTGTTTCATGAATGTCTCTTTACTAATAGGCTGATGATAAACTTTCAGCCTATGACCATTTACAACAAATGAGGTGGGGGCCTGGTCAATGGTCTTTATCTTCACTGCTCCGTTATCAAAGATCTCCTCGATTTCATATGGCCCTAGCCAGTGTGTTGTAAATTTCGCCTTAAAATCCTTGAATTTGGAGTCAAATAATAAGGCCCAGTCTCCCTTATGAAATGTCTTTGTCTTTATGTATCTATCATGCCATTTGATTCTCTGTTGTTGTACTAATGCTGTCTGTTCAATTGCTTGTTGACGATGTTCATCCAATTGGTTGAGTTCCATGATCCTTTGTTGCTGTGCTTCAGTCAGGTCCATGCCCAATTCTGCTGCTAGTCTATAGGTTTGTATCTGAAATTCAATTGGCAACAAGGCTTCTTTCCCATAGACCAACTGGTATGGACTAAAACCAGTTGTGTTTTTCCATGTGATTCTGTAGGCCCACAATGCATCCTTCAACTTTTCAGACCAATCTTTTCTATTCTGCTGCACTGTCTTAGTCATGATGTTTTCTAAGACTTTGTTTGTGGATTCTACCTGACCATTTGCCTGAGGATGATATGGAGTAGACTTCCTATGCTTTATCTTATATTTCTCTGTCAAATCCCGCACTAACTTTGAGGTAAACTGCGTTCCTTGATCTGTCACTATTTGTCTTGGAACTCCATATCTCACAAAAATTTCTTCAAAGAGGAAGGTAACTACTGTGTCTTCTGTCGCTCTGCTCACTGCTTTAGCTTCCACCCATTTTGTTACATAGTCCGTGCACACTAGGATGTATCTTTTTCCATTTGATGGTGGATTAATGGGTCCAACAAAATCAAGTGCCCACTGTTCAAATGGCTCAATGAGGACTTGTGGCTTGAGCGGCATTTCATCTAACATGATGGGTCTCCCTATTCTTTGGCAACTGTCACATTGTTTGACATATGCCTTAGAATCTTTGAAGATAGATGGCCAGTAATAGCCCAATTGCAGCACTTTATATGCTGTTCGCTTGTCTGCAAAATGACCACCACATGGTTCGTCATGACATGCCCTGAGAATATCTAGTATTTCATATTCACGCACACACTTTCTAATCATTAGATCTGAACCTGTATAAAACAAATCACCATTCACCCAACTATATCTAGAACTTTCTCTAACAATTTTCTTTCTTTGCTTGCTAGTGAATTGAGTTGGAAATTTTCCAGATGACAAGTAATTGGCAATATCTGCAAACCAAGGTGTTTTAACTGCTATGGCAAACATATGTTCATCAGGGAAGTTGTCTATAACTGGATTTGGGTCTTCAGGTGATTGGATGCGGGACAGAAAGTCAGCCACCTGGTTTTCTTTACCTGGCCGGTCTTGGATTGTAATGTTAAATTCTTGCAATAACAGGAGCCATCTAGTAATTCGTCCATTAGTGATGGGTTTGTTCATCAAGTATTTTATTGCTGAGTGATCTGTGTGAATAAAAACTTGATATCCTGTGATGTAATGCCTGAATTTGTTTACTGCATGTATAACGGCTAACATTTCCTTTTCAGTGACTGTATAGTTTGTTTCTGCAGGTGTCAAATTCTTACTGATAAAGTATATTGCATAGTTGAACAAATTTTCTTTCTGCCCCAAAGAGGCACCTATTGCAGTGTCTGATGCGTCAGTGGAAATATGAAAAGGCAAAGACCAATTTGGCCCTCGAAGTATGGGTGCCACTGACAGTTTATCTTTTAAAATTTGAAAAGCATTTTGACAGCTATTCGTCCATTGGAATTCAACATCTTTTGCTAAAAGTTTAAACAGGGGTTGAGCTAATTTGCTGAAGTTTTCTATGAATCTTCTGTAATAGCCCGCATAGCCCAAGAAACTTCTAACCTCCTTTTGAGTTGTAGGTGGCATTAAGTTAACTAGGACTTGAATTTTGGCTGGATCCACCTTAATTCCGGAGCCGGAAATATGGTGTCCCAGAACTATACCCTCTGTTAACATCATATAGCATTTTTCGTTACTTAATGACAGATTTGTTTCAATACATCGCTTCAAGACTTTCTCAAGATTGTTCAAACAATCTTCATATGTGTTTCCATACACTGTGAAGTCATCCATATAAACTTCCACACATTCATGGACTAGATCAGCAAATATCGCAAGCACTGCTCTTTGAAAAGTTGCAGGTGCATTGCATAAACCAAAAGGCAAAACATTATATGCATAGGTTCCCCAAGGGCAAGTAAATGTAGTTTTGTCTTGGTCTTCTGTTGCTATTCTAATCTGATTGTATCCACTAAACCCATCCAAGAAAGAGAAGTATTTCTTTCCAGCCAAAGAATCTAGCACCTGGTCAATGAATGGTAGAGGAAAATGGTCTTTCAATGTAGCCTTGTTTAATTCTCGGTAATCTATACATACCCTCCATTTTCCGTTTTTCTTTGGTACAACAACCAGTGGTGAAACCCATTGACTATCTGAAATAGGATAGATGAATCCAACATTTAACAGTTTTTGCAGTTCTTCTTTCACTATTTCTTTCATCATTAGATTCATTCTTCGTTGTGGTTGTCTAACAGGTTTAAGTTTATCATCTGTATAGATGTGGTGGATACATGTGTTAGGATGGATTCCTTGCATGTCAGTGTAATCCCAGGAAAATGCTTTTGAGTATTTCTGTAGTAATGCAATTACCTCTTGTTCTTGTTTTGATTGCAGCTGGTTTCCAATATTTAAATATTTTCCAGGATGTACCTCAATTGTTTTGATTATTGGGTTGCTAATTGTGTTTACAGGAAAGATGTCTCCCAAAGAGTGCTGCAAAGTTCTAATAGTACATGTTTCCTGAAAACATTGATTCAAAAGTTCATTTGCAGCTTCATATTGAACTTTCCTAAGCTGCTCTGAAATATTTGGTTCTGAGATAAAGAGATCCATCAGATCTTCATTCTCCTCTTCTTCTCTAAAATCAAAGAATTGATTGATACTTAAAACTGCTTTTGTTTGTTGCTTTTCCTGGGTTTCAAGTATTGATTCTAAAGAAGTGGTTTGTGCAGGTGAATAAAGAGTGACATGCTTCCTCTCATCTCCATGTGAAATTATCATACTTCCAGATCTGCATCCTATGAAGGCATCTGCAGTGGCTAACCATGGTCTGCCTAATATCAGAGGATGTCCTCCCAAGTTTGTCTTTGGTTGCAAGATCAAGAAGTCAACAGGATACTCCCATGAATCCAAGGAAACTATGATATTTTCTAACATTCCTTCAGGAACAACCTTAGATCTATCTTCTAATTCCAATACCGTTGAGGTTGATCTAATGTTGTTTAATTGCAAAGTTTTCATTGTTTCCATTGTCATTACGTTGATAGCTGCTCCCAAGTCTATTAATGTATTAGGTACAGAGAAATTATTTATTGATATGGTAACCATTAGGATACCAGGATCAATATATTTTTCTATTACAGTTTGAGTAGACATGAGACTTGCTAATTTACCAATGACTTGGATTGTTGCAGGATCCTTTTTCTTTCTTTCTTTCCTAATGCACAATTCCTTTATTGTCTTTGCATATATCGGTATTTCTTTGATGGCTTTTAATAAAGGAATCTTAACATATGCATTTTTTAACTCATCTAAGATATCAAATTCAGGAAGGGTTATTTGATTTTGAATTTGTTGTTCTACCAACCTTTCAGGATAAGGTGGTGTTTGTGTAATATTTGCTCCTTTCTGATTTTGTACCTTAGTTTGTGTTGTTTCAGATGATTCCCCTTGTTCAACTGGTTCTTCTATAATTGGAGGAGAATCTTTCTTAAGTACTTTTCCAGACCTTAAGTGGACATCATCAAGAGGAAGAATTGAATATGCAGGATAATATGCTGCTTCCTCTACTGTATATGCAGATTTGTCCGCTATGTTATTTGGATTTGCCACCGGTTGGGATGGTAATTGTGTTGGTCTGGGTTGATTTGAAGGTAACTGTAACTGTTGTGGTTGTGACAGAAATGGTGGTGGATTCTGCTGCTGGAATGGATATGCAGAATTTTGTTGCGGAAATGGCATGGATGGAGGATATTGCGGATATGAAAATGGCTGTTGGTACTGTTGCTGGTATTGCTGTTGATATTGTTGTGGCTGTTGGTTTCCATAACCATATCCTCTCCAACCTTGTGCAGGTTGTTGTGGATATTGTTGTGGAGGCCAAGCTTGCCATGGCATTGGAGGGGTCCAAGGATTATAAGATGGATAAGCATAATTTTGCTGAGGGACTTGTGGCTGATTCGGTTGTGGCATTCTAGGTGGCCATGGTCTCCTTGGTGCAACATAATAGAAGCCTTCTGCTCCTTGCATTTCTTCCATTGAATTAGTTTGTAAGTCTTTTAATGTTACACAATTTTCAGTGGAATGATTGCCTGTACAAAGACCACACACTTGAATGCTATCTAAAGGACAATCTCTCAAAGGATGTTTCTTTTTACATTTTGAACAAAATATTGCTAAGGCTTGTTCTTGTTCTTCCTTTTTCTTGTTTGCCTTTAGCACATCTACTTGTGTCCCTAATGTACTCAAAAGATCTGTTTTGAAATTTTCCAATAGACTTCCTATTTCAGCCCTTGTTATCCCTCCTGCAGCTGACTTTGCTGCTTTGGAACTCACTTCCCTTCTTCCGGCTTTTGATCTTCCTCTAGAATATTTCTGACATAACTCGACAATTTCATCAAATGGAAGATTTGAAATATCTCCTTTACCCATTACATTTAAAATGTCAAGGTACTCATCTCTTATGATTTTGAGGAAGATTATTCTAACAGTTTCTTGGTTTAGGGAATGTTGTTTAGATTTCTGCAGATTATATGCAAACCGTTCTAAATATTCTTCTAGATTTTCATCTTCTTGCTATGTCATTCTAAACACATCTTCCCTTGAATCTCTAGATCTACAATAAGGCTGATATTTCTTAAGGAAGACAGTTCGCATATCATCCCAGGAGGCTATTGTTTGTTCTCCTAAACCCATAAACCATTTTAAGGCTGCTGCTTTTAATGTTGCAGGGAAAAGACGGAGCTTATGGACATCATCAGTATAGCCATATGTTCTACATAAGATATCGAATTCAAACATGAATGAATCCGGATCTTCTGTAGACATTCCATAGAAGTTTGGCAACACAGAAGGTGGAATGTTTTTCATCTTTACTTCTTCTCCTAGTATTGCACTTGTATCTATTATTGGGAAACCAAAAGTAGATTCTTGGTCAAGTCCATCTTCTTGTCTTTTCCTGTCATTTTCTAATTTCCTATCATTTTCTTGTTTCCTTTCTTCCTCTCTCTTCCTCCTCCATTCTCTTTCTTGTCTTTCATTTTCAGCTCTTTGTTCTTCAGGAGTAAGTGTTGGCATTATGATTCAAGTGTTGTCCTTGATGGCAACTCACTCAGAGGTTGGTACAGGTGCTCAGAGGTTGGTACAGGTGATGGCAACTTAATCAGAAGACAGATCCTAGTACAGCATGCCAAGGAAGTTCATACACGCAGGTTCGTTAAGCCCAAGTCGCGTGTACACGCAGGTTGGCTTCAGCAAAAGCGCGTGTATGTGGAAAAGTACCTTTGGTCCATGGCGGTTAGTCCTTGGAAGTTGTGCCTATGGTTTCGGACCATTGTGTCTCGACGGGCGTGTCGATCCCTAGTTTTGAAGTTGATGGTATTGTGTTACTATGGTTTTGGCTCTTGGTATTGAGCAAGGCCTAAGGCTATATAAGGAGAAGAAGATCATTAGGCAAAATCATCTTTTGACAAGGCTTGAATATCTGAAAGAGAAAGAGATCTGATATGCAGGGTCTGGGTTGCTTGATCTGAGCTAAGGAGAAATCACATCGGTTGATGGAAGACTAGATCTAAGGATAAATCGGGATCTAATGGTTTGAAATGCACTATTATGATATGGTTGATTATGCGTATTTCTAGATCTGCATACTGTCGCAATATTATGTTATGGGTCTAACTGATGTCTGGTACAGCTGCAAGTTGAGAGAATTTATTTTTAGATCTGTACGCAGGTTGGCTTAGGTAAAAGCGCGTGTATACGCGGGTTTCGCTCATTGAAGTAGCGTATATCTCTTGAAGCTTGATTTTTTGGGTTTGCAGTTGGATCTGACTGTTATTGCAGAGTTCTGTAGACTGCTCTGTGTTCTGGTATCTGGTGATTGACAGGGTTCAGTGGTTCAGTGATTCAAAGTTTGATGATGCTAGTATTGGTTGTTTTATGCTTCAATGATCTGTTGTGAAAGTTGAATGAATTGTGGTCTACAGATTGCTTCAGGAATATCCAGTCTGAAAATGTATGAAAGGTGGTACCTGAAAGAAAGAAGATTGTAGGTCAGCACCTACGTACTAGTATCTTAGCTAGTACAAGAGCAAAGGGGGGTTGGAGCTCCCTTCCAAGGAAGTTTGGAGAACGAGAGAAGGTTGTAGCCTTCTGCAGGTTGTAGCCTGCGTACTGGTATAAGGTTGCACCAGTACAAAAAGATTGTAAACTGAAGTTTCATATTAAAGAAAGATAGAGACAACTTGCAGCAGGTGGTTTTCACCCACATTGGGTTTCCACCTTATATCTTGGTGTTCATGTGTATGGTTTCTGTGTGATCTGTTCTACTGCATCTGCTTACTCTTAATATGGTGAATAATGTCCTAATGCACTTAACTGAAGATAAACTGACTGAATTATAAGATTTCTAGTTATATGCTGTTTTCTTTATTCACAGTTGCGTGTACACGCTGGTTCTCTTAACGAAAGTAGCGTATATGTTTCTAAGCATTGAAAAAGTTTTATAGTTCTGATAATACTGATTCACCCCCCCCTCTCAGTATTATTTCCAACAATTTGGTATCAGAGCAGGTCCTTCAGAGAAGCTTGATCGCTTGAAGGTAGATCGTTCATCATGAGCAACTACGAGAGAGAAGCATCAATCAGGCCACCCGTTTTTGATGGGACAAACTTCAATTATTGGAAGGTAAGAGTTACTGCATATCTTCAATCTCTTGGTACAGAAGTTTGGGACATTGTAGAAACAGGCTATGCTTTTCCTTCAGCTACTCCTACAGATCCAGCTGAGAAAAAGAAGTATGAAACAAATGCAAAAGCAGTCAGTACTCTATTAGGAAGTATATCCCAAACAGAATTCATGAAGGTAATGCACTTCAAATCAGCAAAGGAGATATGGGACAAAATGGTCACAAGCTATGAAGGAGATGAACAGGTAAAACAAGCTAAACTTCAAACTCTCAGGATTCAATATGAGACTCTCAAGATGTATAATGATGAAAGTGTGGCTAATTATTTTCTTCGGGTAGATGAGATTGTTAATTGTATGAAAAATTTGGGTGAAGAAATAAAAGAGGCTATAGTAGTTCAAAAGATTCTAAGATCATTATCCCCCAAGTTTGAATCTAAAGTATCTGCAATAGAAGAAAAGGAAAATCTCCGTGTTCTCACTATGTCTCAGCTACATGGAATTCTAACTGCTTATGAAATGAGAAAGGGAGGTCCATCAGACAGAAGGGAAGCTGCTTTTAAGGCATCAGGCAAAGAAGATTACTATGAAGCAAGCCATGTTCCAGAAGAAGAGGAAGAAGAATCAAATTTTGTCAGAAATCTTCAAAGGGGTTCTGGAAGGTTCAGAGGTAAGCTACCTTTCAAATGCTTTGCTTGTGGAAGAGTAGGTCATTATGCTGCAAAATGTCCTTATAAGGATAAAGGAAAGGAACCTACTAGATGGAACAAGAAACAAAGTGCAAATAAGAAAAGCTACTACACCCATGAAGATAGTGATGGTTTATCAAACAGTGATGAAGATGAACAAGGTAATAAATATAAGTTGTTAATGGCATTTGAAGATGATGATTATGAGGATGCTGTAGATGTGAATACCCTCTATGATGAAATTACTAGACTCAAGAGATGTATAGAAGAAAAGAATGTGATCATTGATACTCTACAATTTCAAATTGATGAAAAAGAAAAACATCTTGAAAAACTAGAAGGTGAAATTGTTGGTCTCAGAAAAGAAATTGAGAAAACAAAAGCTATTAATCTTAAGTTTGTCAAAGGATCTGAAACTTTGGATGAGATTATCAATGTGCAGTGGTCTCCTCTAAACAAGACAGGTTTGGGTTACAATGGAGAAACCTCTCAAGCATCCACCTCAAAAAGTTATCTTGATGCGGCAAGAAGAAATGAGCAGAAGAACAATGAAGATAATCAGGTAAAGCAGAGACAAAATACAAACAGAAACTATCAGGGGCAATCCATCTTAAGGGTGAACAAAAGCTACAACCAGCCACAGGTAAAATCTTCTCAGTTTGGTTCAAGAAAAGATGAAAATAGAAATTACAATCAGTTGGCAGGTAGATTCAATAACCGCAGAAGCTTCTTCAATGGACAATGCTTTTCTTGCCATAATTTTGGTCACAAAGCAGCTCAATGTGTTGCATATAAAACAATCATGACTAGGGAAGCTCAAAAACAAAGAAGTATGACAGGGATGACAAAAAGGACCTATAACAACTTTTCGGTTCTTGAAAATGAAGTCGAATGTTCTATTTGCAATAACTTTGGTCATGAAGAATCTGAATGCAGGAGCAGGTTTCAGCAGAAAAAGGAGCAAGCCTCAAGCACCAAAACATGGAGAATAAAGGAACCTCAAACAGAAAGATGTGGAATAGCATTTTATGCAGAGGGACAGGAAAATCTATGGTACATTGACAGTGGATGTTCGAAGCATATGACAGGTGATAAAGAAAAACTTGAATCTTATTCTGTTCTAGAAAAAGGAAAGAAAGTCTCTTTTGGAAACGATACTCCTGCAACTATAAAAGGAAAATGCATTGCTCAGTTAAAAGGAAAGGTCAAAGCTGGAAATGTTTTGTATGTTGATGGATTGAAGCATAATCTTCTAAGTGTCAGCCAGATGTGTGATCAAAGAACCGAGGTTATTTTCAGATCGAATGGATGTCTTGTTCGTGATCTTGATACAGGTAAAACAGTACTCAAAGGCAAAAGAACTCCAAATAATCTGTACATATTTGAAGAAGGACAACAACAATGCTATCTAAGCAAGGATGAAGAGCACTGGTTATGGCATCGAAGGTTGGGACATCTAAGCTTTTCACAAATAAGGAAAGCATGCAAATATCAGGCAGTTCGTGGTCTTCCAGATATCAAAATTCCAGACAATACCATATGCAAATCTTGTCAGTTTGGAAAGCAAACCAGAACTAACTTTCCAGAGAAGGAAGGATCAGCTAGCATGCCTCTCGAGCTAGTCCATACAGATGTTTGTGGTCCATTTAGGAAGAGGACACCTCGAGGAGAAGAATATCTGATATTATTCATTGATGATTTCTCCAGATTTGTTTGGTTAGGTCTCATGAAGCACAAAGATGAAGCATTCGAAAAATTCAAATCCTTCAAAGCCTTGGTTGAAAATGAATCAGGACACAAAATTAAGTGCCTCAGATCTGACAGAGGTGGGGAGTTCACCTCAAATGAATTTTTCGATTTCTGTGACGAACATGGGATAAGAAGAGAATTCTCTACAGCTAGAACTCCTCAGCAAAATGGGGTTGTGGAAAGAATGAACAGAACTATCCAACAAATGGCTCGTGCTATGCTCGATGAATCAGGTACTCCCGCAACCTTCTGGGGTGAAGCTGCACATGCTGCTGTTATTATTCTTAACAAAACAAATGTTCGAGTAAACAGCACTCAAACACCTCATGAGCTCTGGAGTGGTAAGACTCCTTCGGTGAAGCACTTCAAAATCTTTGGAAGCAAATGTTATATCAAGAATACTGATGAGAAACTTGGCAAACTTGAACCAAGAGCAGATGAGGGCATTCTTCTTGGTTATTCTCCACATAGCAAAGCATACAAGTGCTACGATAAAAGACTTGGCAGAATTGTTGACAGCATTGATGTAGTGGTTGACGAGAAGGGATATATTCCTAGGCAAGTTCATCATGAAGACATTGAAGAAGATGAAGGTTACCCCCAAAGGCGGAATGATGAAGAAGAAGAACCTCAAGAAGAAGAAGAACCTCAGGAAGAACCAGAGGAGCAGACAAGAATAGAAGAGAAGACTCCATCCAGATATGTTCAAAAGAATCATCCAGAATCTCAGATTGTGGGGCAGAAAGAAGCAGGAGTACAAACAAGAAGGACACTTGCAGAAGCTTCAAGCTATTTGGCATTACTCTCCTCCACTGAACCACAAAATGTTAAAGAGGCTTGCAAAGATGAATGTTGGGTCAAAGCAATGGATGAAGAACTTGAGCAGATCGAAAAGAACAACACTTGGGAATTAGTTCCTAGACCAAAAGATAAGAATGTAATAGGAACAAAATGGGTCTTCAAGAACAAATTAAATGAAAATGGAGAAGTAATTAGAAACAAGGTCAGACTTGTTTGTAAAGGGTATGCGCAGCAAGAAGGAATAGATTTTGAAGAGACCTTTGCTCCTGTGGCAAGACTTGAGGCCATCCGAATGTTCCTTGCTCTCTCAAGCTTTCAAAACTTCAAGGTATTTCAAATGGACGTGAAATCAGCCTTTCTGAATGGGGACTTAGAAGAAGAAGTATATATTGAACAGCCAGATGGTTTCATTCTTGGGAATGATCCAAACCTTGTATGCAGATTGAAAAAGGCTCTCTATGGACTCAAACAAGCTCCAAGGGCTTGGTACTATCGGTTGGACAAATATCTTCACCAACAAGGCTTTTCAAAAGGATCAGCAGATAGCAATGTCTATATAAAAGTTGAAAATAACAAATTACTAATTCTTGTTGTTTATGTAGATGATATTATCTTTGGCAGCAATGAAGAGACTATGAGTCAAAACTTTGCCTTGGTTATGCAGAAAGAATTCGAAATGTCACTACTTGGAGAATTGACATACTTTCTTGGATTGCAAATCCAACAAAATGAAGGAGGTATCTTCTTGTCTCAAACCAAATACCTCAAGCAGATCTTGAAGAAGTATGGCATGGAAGAGTCAAAGCCTGTATGTACACCCATGGTTACAGGATGCAGCCTCAGTGCAAATGATGGATCAGCAGCAGTTCATCAACCCACTTATAGATCCATGATTGGGAGCTTGCTTTATTTGACAGGTACCTGACCAGATATTACACATGCAGTAGGAATTGTTGGAAGATTTCAAGCCAACCCAAAGGAAACTCATCTTCAGGCAGTCAAAAGAATCTTCAAGTATCTTCAAGGGACACAAAACTATGGCTTATGGTATCCTAGAAATACAGATCTCACTCTTCATGCTTACACAGATGCAGATTGGGCTGGAAGTGTGGATGATAGGAAAAGCACAAGTGGTGGTGCTTTCTTCATGGGTTCCAGACTAGTATCTTGGTTCAACAAGAAACAGAGTTCGATTGCCTTATCTACAGCTGAAGCAGAATATGTGGCTGCGGCATCTTGTTGTACACAACTTCTTTGGATGATGCAAACCTTGCAGGACTTTCAAATCACTTGCACTCCACCAGTCTCTATCTTATGTGATAATACAAGTGCAATCAGCATTTCAAAAAATCCAGTCATGCACTCAAAGACCAAGCACATACCAATCAAGTACCATTTTCTTCGGGAGCAAGTGCTTGAGCAGAAGGTCAAGTTGGAGTATGTTCCTTCTAAGGAACAAGTTGCTGATATTCTCACAAAACCACTGCCCAGGGAAACTTTTGAATATCTCAGACAAAAGCTGGGAGTAGTTGATGCTTCATCCTACTGTTAAATCTTGTCTGTTCTACAGAAAAGTTGGTATACGCAAGTTACGTAAGGGATATCCGCGTATATACACAGATTTATGGGGGGTAAATCATGTGTATGTTGTACGCATGTTGCAGAGAGTATATCCGCGTACATACGCTGGTCTATGCAGGAGAAATCACGTATATGGAGTTCTGAACAGCAAGTGCAAACTCTGGTTTAAAAGATCTGAGATGGGTATGTCAGAATTCTTCAGACACAGTTTCAAGGGGTGCAGCAGGCACAGGTTCAGGGGGAGCAGCTTAAAAGTCTCATAAAGCATTGTTGGCATTTCGATGTTTTGGTTATTGGTTTCTCAGAAAGAAATCCTGGTTGCTGATCTAAAAGATGTTTATCAGATGCTGCTGGTGACTTTCATAAGTCTTGGTCTAGATCTGTTGTCTCTATGTCATGCCTCTCTTTTGTGATATTTCTTTTATGGTGTCAAGGTCATGTAACGGCCTATGTTGGTTTCCCCACTATGCCTGGGATGAATGATGTAATATAATTGGTTGTTTCTGATATGTCCCCTCTTGGTAGGGAGTATGGATGTATGTATTGAGTCTTTTGGTGATAGGAAGGTCCCTTATGGTGTATAAGTCTTGGTTCTTGTTGAAGAACATCTTTTGCAGATCTGGCCTACTGTCAGGGGGAGCATGAGTCAGCACAGCCAAGCAGAGGTATCAGCATGTCCTCAGGGGGAGCACAGCCCTTTGCCCTTGATGTCAAAGGGGGAGAGTGACTTGGTGTAGTGACTTGGTGTGGTGGTTGCCATCAAGTCCAAAGGGGGAGATTGTTGGCATTATGATTCAAGTGTTGTCCTTGATGGAAACTCACTCAGAGGTTGGTACAGGTGCTCAGAGGTTGGTACAGGTGATGGCAACTTAATCAGAAGACAGATCCTAGTACAGCATGCCAAGGAAGTTCATACACGCAGGTTCGTTAAGCCCAAGTCGCGTGTACACGCAGGTTGGCTTCAGCAAAAGCGCGTGTATGTGGAAAAGTACCTTTGGTCCATGGCGGTTAGTCCTTGGAAGTTGTGCCTATGGTTTCGGACCATTGTGTCTCGACGGGCGTGTCGATCCCTAGTTTTGAAGTTGATGGTATTGTGTTACTATGGTTTTGGCTCTTGGTATTGAGCAAGGCCTAAGGCTATATAAGGAGAAGAAGATCATTAGGCAAAATCATCTTTTGACAAGGCTTGAATATCTGAAAGAGAAAGAGATCTGATATGCAGGGTCTGGGTTGCTTGATCCAGGTGGATGTTGGTGGCCACCCACTAACCCATTTGGCCCCCCACAACTGTCTCTTTCAGCTTTTTCAGTTTCCTAAATTGTAGCATAGTTTACTATTTTTAGCAGTTTTTCGGGTCCTGAACTTCCGGAGCCGTTTTGAGGCCCTAAACGACGTTTTTTTGGAATTCTGGGGCGACCGAGCCCTATTGTTACCTCCCAAAGTGGTAGTACTCGGATAGATCTTTCTAACAAGCTATCGTACGCGTCAAACGGAGATCGTATGCCAAAGTTACGACCCCGGGAAATTGATGTACCAATTTACCCAAACGGGGCCCACAATTTGGCGTTTCATCTTCTAGGGTTAGGTTTCGGTATGTGAAGGGTTTTCCATTGTTTCTCAACAATAAATAGGCCTTCGAGCCTCATTGTAATACAGTTCGGAACAGTTTAGAGGCATGTAGCCGCACATCTCTTCTCAGAGATAGCTACCATCGCCCTAGCTGGTTTATTTCCATTTCTGGTTGTATTCAGTATTTTCCATTAATGAAATGAGTCATTATTTCCGCTGCATATATGTGTTTATGGTTATTGCATCTCTGTATTTATGGTTATCTCTGTAATCTATTGCGTTCCTGTTTAAATCCGGATCAGTGGTATCAGAGCGGTCTGCTTTTTCTCTGTTTTTCTTTGCATGTCCCCAACGAGGTCGGGATATAAGGAGTTAGGGCTTGAACTGGTCGAACCTTTGCAAGACCAGCCTCGCAAATCCAGACGGCCTCCCATGGCAGATGAGAAGAAAGACGAGGGGGCAGGAGATCCTATCAAATTCTTGCTCGAAGAAGCACTTGAGCGGCAAAGGAACGCGATGATGGATAGCTTTGCGCAAATCCTTCAGCGGCTACCCAGAGGCGACGCATCGACTTCCAACCGTGACTCTGGAAATGCCACGCCGTTTAAGGTACAAGTTAATTTTGAAATCCCCATATTCGAGGGTCAGATAGACGCAGATGCCGTAGATAAATGGTTAAATCTGCTAGAGGGTTATTTTTCTGTTCATGAATTTTCGAGCCGGGAAAAGATTGTTTTCGCTCTTCTCAAAGCAGCCCCCCACGTCAAGGACTGGTGGGAAACCTACTGCGAGCAGAAGGATGAAAGTACAGGCTCACTATTTTCAGCCGCACCCACTTGGAATGACTTCCGGGATGCCATCAAGGAGCAGTACTACCCTGTCGGAAGCTATGAGGACAAATACATCAAATGGACCACACTGCGACAGGGACGAGACCAAGATGTGCCAGATTTCACAAACATTTTTCATACCCTTCGCACACAGTTGGGTATCAAAGATTCTGAGCTGCATCTGGTACTCAAATACCGCGGCTGCCTGCACAGATACATCCAGGAAGAGATGGTGTTCTTGAACATCTCCTCACTCGGCACAGCATACCGATACGCTGTCAAAGTCGAGCAAAAGTTCAAACAGAAGAAGCGAGACTTTGGATCTGCAAATCCGAAGCCCAAAGGACAAAGCCAAGGCGGGGTGACCCAAGACAACCCGTCGAAGCCGCAAGAAAAGAACAACACCACGAAGCCGAAGAAGGACACAGGAAAGTGGTGTGAGTTCCACAAGAGTCCCACTCATAACACAAGTGAGTGTCGGACCAAGCAGTCGCTCGTGGCGGAGTTGAAGGCTTCCGAATCAGATGCATGTTCCGACCCTGAGCCAGAACTCGACAAAGGGAATGGCAAAGGGAAGCAGATCATTGATGTGGATCCCAGCGCCATTGTTGCCACCGCCAAGATCCAGAAAGATGAGCCCGAAAATCCAGAGGAAGGCGAGCGTCTTTTCCACTCACAGATGTGGGTGAAGGGTTCACCACTGCGATTCATTGTCGACAGTGGTAGCCAAAAGAACCTGGTTTCAGCAGAGGTCGTGAAGCAGTTGGGCCTACCGACTACACCACACCCGCAGCCGTACAGTATAGGGTGGCTTCACGAAGGACGAGATCTGAAAGTTCGCCAGCAGTGCCGCCTTCCCTACAGCATCAAGCCCTTCACTGACGAGGTATTATGTGATGTTACACCTCTGGATGTTTGTGATGTATTATTAGGCCAACCATACTTGTGGAGGCGACATGCTGTGTATGAGTCCAGGCCTCGTGCTGTCATTATTTCTTTGAATAATTCATTATACAGGATACCGGAGGTAGCCCCACCTACCGCCACATCTTTGATTACTACCAAGAAAGGCAGCAAGCTCATATCACAGACCAGGAAATTCATCTGTCTGGTTCACTCCCAAAGTAAGGGGAAGATCGTTGCTACATCCATGACTCCTACAAAGGGTTCCTCCACGCAGCAGCAGCAGCAAAAGGATACGGTCATGACAAAACACAGGAACAACTTCTCCTCACCCACATGGGTACCACACAAGTTTCAGGTGGGCAACAAAGTCTGGTTGCATCGACAGAAAGAACGCCTTACCAGAACCCATCAGAAGCTCAGATCACTCGGACATGGTCTTTACAACAGTACCAAGGCTATGGGGAACAATGCTTTGGAGCACATCATTCCTCCATTCCTTCACTGGCACCAAATGTTCAATGTGGACCATCGTCAACCATGCTTCCCACCATCACTGGACACATCAGAGATTGCAGGACAAGTTCAGCAGATGGAGGAACTCAACGCAATGGAGACCATTGCTTCCTAAGGGGGGAGGAATGATCCAGGTGGATGTTGGTGGCCACCCACTAACCCATTTGGCCCCCCACAACTGTCTCTTTCAGCTTTTTCAGTTTCCTAAATTGTAGCACAGTTTACTATTTTTAGCAGTTTTTCGGGTCCTGAACTTCCGGAGCCGTTTTGAGGCCCTAAACGACGTTTTTTTGGAATTCTGGGGCGACGGAGCCTTATTGTTGCCTCCCAAAGTGGTAGTACTCGGATAGATCTTTCTAACGAGCTATCGTACGCGTCAAACGGAGATCGTATGCCAAAGTTACGACCCCGGGAAATTGATGTACCAATTTACCCAAACGGGGCCCACAATTTGGCGTTTCATCTTCTAGGGTTAGGTTTCGGTATGTGAAGGGTTTTCCATTGTTTCTCAACAATAAATAGGCCTTCGAGCCTCATTTTAATACAGTTCGGAATAGTTTAGAGGCATGTAGCCGCACATCTCTTCTCAGAGATAGCTACCATCGCCCTAGCTGGTTTATTTCCATTTCTGGTTGTATTCAGTATTTTCCATTAATGAAATGAGTCATTATTTCCGCTGCATATATGTGTTTATGGTTATTGCATCTCTGTATTTATGGTTATCTCTGTAATCTATTGCGTTCCTGTTTAAATCCGGATCATTGCTTGATCTGAGCTAAGGAGAAATCACATCGGTTGATGGAAGACTAGATCTAAGGATAAATCGGGATCTAATGGTTTGAAATGCACTATTATGATATGGTTGATTATGCGTATTTCTAGATCTGCATACTGTCGCAATATTATGTTCTGGGTCTAACTGATGTCTGGTACAGCTGCAAGTTGAGAGAATTTATTTTTAGATCTGTACGCAGGTTGGCTTAGGTAAAAGCGCGTGTATACGCGGGTTTCGCTCATTGAAGTAGCGTATATCTCTTGAAGCTTGATTTTTTGGGTTTGCAGTTGGATCTGACTGTTATTGCAGAGTTCTGTAGACTGCTCTGTGTTCTGGTATCTGGTGATTGACAGGGTTCAGTGGTTCAGTGATTCAAAGTTTGATGATGCTAGTATTGGTTGTTTTGTGCTTCAATGATCTGTTGTGAAAGTTGAATGAATATCCAGTCTGAAAATGTATGAAAGGTGGTACCTGAAAGAAAGAAGATTGTAGGTCAGCACCTACGTACTAGTATCTTAGCTAGTACAAGAGCAAAGGGGGGTTGGAGCTCCCTTCCAAGGAAGTTTGGAGAACGAGAGAAGGTTGTAGCCTTCTGCAGGTTGTAGCCTGCGTACTGGTATAAGGCTGCACCAGTACAAAAAGATTGTAAACTGAAGTTTCATATTAAAGAAAGATAGAGACAACTTGCAGCAGGTGGTTTTCACCCACATTGGGTTTCCACCTTATATCTTGGTGTTCATGTGTATGGTTTCTGTGTGATCTGTTCTACTGCATCTGCTTACTCTTAATATGGTGAATAATGTCCTCATGCACTTAACTGAAGATAAACTGACTGAATTATAAGATTTCTAGTTATACGCTGTTTTCTTTATTCACAGTTGCGTGTACACGCTGGTTCTCTTAACGAAAGTAGCGTATATGTTTCTAAGCATTGAAAAAGTTTTATAGTTCTGATAATACGGATTCACCCCCCCCTCTCAGTATTATTTCCAACAGTAAGATGAATGGATCCATGTCCCTCTTCTTCTGCCATTTGTGGAGTTGTTACAATTTCAGGTGGAGGTTCAAGTTGCGGGAAGATAGGAGGATCGAAGGGTGGAAAAACAACTTGTTTCCCTTTTTCTTTTAGTTTTCCGGAAGTGGAGAATTTTTGCTTTGTCTCCCAAGCTGACAAAGTTTGCCTTTCAATCAAGGTTAATCTTTGGCCACTCCTTTGTTTTTCAATCAGCTCTTCAATGATTGGATTACCAGTCACAGGTGTATGTGATGATCCTATCTCTACTTGTGGGGGGTTTTTGATAAATCTACCTTGAGGATCTCTAACTCTAGGCATATAGAAACATAATTAAAGAAATGAAATGTAACTAATGTTTTTGTGTATTTTGGATTTTATCTCTCTATTGACTATGCTGATATTTGCCTCCCCGGCAACGGCGCCAAAATGTTGAGCTAATTTATGTTCCTAAACTAACACAATTATTTACTATCAATCCGGGTTGTTTATTCTTGGAGGCAAATTCACTATTTGTGAAGATCAAATACAATCAAACTTTGAAAGATAAATGATTAAAAACTAAGAGAAAATATATCTTAAAACTCTTGATTCAATCAGCTTAAAAGAGGAAACATTGAAAGAGTTCTTGAACTCAAGAAGTCTACTTCCAACTCAATTATTACTTCATGAATTAGAGATGATAACTAGAAACTCAAGATGCATAAATCATACATGAAAAAGGCTCTTAACTTAAGAGACACTTAAAGTTTTCCAACATAACTTATTCATCTTAAGATATAAATCTAAATGGAAACAAACTAGTTGCATGTAAACAAAAGAGACTACTTCTAATTCACCATTTCATAGAGAGAATGCCCAACTTGAACATTTGTTTCCGAACTCAATTAGATGATGAATAAACCATTAACAACTGAAATCAATCACTATTCATAATCATGATGCAATCTGAAATAAGACTTTGAAAAACTAAAGCTACCATCAACCAGATTTGCAATGAAAGAAATCTAGTCTAACTTGGAAGTGTACTTAGCTTGGAGTGGGGGCCCTCCACCCTTGCCTTGCACACTTATGAAGATGATATCAGAAGCTTTATATCAGCAAAACATCCATGTATTGATCAGCAAAATGAAAGTAACACAAGTCTCCAACTTAAGTCTTCACACCAAAAATATTACAGCATAAAAGTATCATATGTCAAGTGTTTTGAGCCATCAAAGTGTGGCTCTTAAATAAGAGGTTCATGAAACCAACTGATCTAAAATCACTCTAACAAACATATCTACTCTAATCCACCTATCCAAGTCGAATCCACCTTCCTCATCCCAAGAAATATGACTAATATCTTGGAATCCAAAAACAGCGCTATTTAGATGGGATTTCTGGATGACTAGTCATGATTGACTAGCTCCAAAAAGGCATAATAAAGCTCGATCTGGTTGAACCAAGCATAGGTGGCTTGGTCCTATTTCCCAAGCTTTCCATTCATGCATCCCATTCGTGCTAAGGTGGCTTGCATCCATATCAACCATAAAGTGATTACGGGAATTTCTGAAATTGCCAAAATTGCACTTAAAATCAAATTTTTATAAAAACTTTAGAAATTGACAAATTAAAGTTAAATACCTGATTATACTTCAAATATTCATTAAAATGAGATGGATGAAGTGAAAATGAAGGATAAATGGATAGTTAGATAAGTTTCTCAAAGCAAAAAGAGATCAAAACTGAAGCCCAACAGCATGTATGTGAATTCTCATGATTGAGCATGTTTTGGTTGGAGTCAATCTCATGTTGAGTGTTTGGTTAACTCCCATAGTTAACTCAAGAAAACCTAAAAAGTAATTCGAGTGAAAGAAGGAAGAAATCACCTTTATTTGAGGTCGGACTTGGTTTAGTCCAAGAATGTCATAAGGTTCGAGCCATTGGAATGAGAGACAAGAGAATTGTTTCCATTAGTCTAGACCTGAATGGGCCAAATTTAGTTGTATAAAGGGACAAGCGGACTGGACTAAGTGGAGGTTCGGGGTGGGGCCCTCGTAGTGAGAAGTAAGTGTGGGGATAAATTCAAGTGGAGTGTTAGTCCAAAGGTACAAATGTGGGCCATTACAAAGGTGTGCGTCATTGAGTGAGTCTCGAGGTCGAATGTGGGTCACACCCAGACTAGTGTGTCAATAGGAGTTAATATAGGATCTAGGGGTCGAGACATTATTCAAGTATTGAATCAAAGAAAGAAAAGAGTTGGATCTCTGATATTTATTTATAACATGGAATTGTCACATGACATGGTATGGGTCAAACATGTGGGCCTATGCGGATTAGTGACATGGCAAGTCTTTTCTCCATGACAGGTTTTAAAGTCGTAAAAATTTCAATGGCCATAATTTTTTATTTAGGTATCAGATTTTGATAAAATTTAGATTTCGAGAAAGATCTCGATGATATCAATGTGATCATGTTATGTGAACTTGATTTCACTAACTTTTATAAGGAGTTAACTTTTTTACCTGATTTTCAGAGTTAGAACAAAGTAACACCTCTCAGTCAACCTATAAGGAGCTAGGGAGTGGGAGGGAGTGGTTACAAGGTGCTATGAGAGCATAATTTGCATCTCTAGACCTTTGGAAAATTTATGTTATAGGCTCTAGCGTAACATGGAAATGTATTAGAGTCTATTATTAGAGTAATGCCAAGGCATTTTTCAACATTTAGGCTGAATGCGGCGAGGAGGATGATTCTTAGGACTCTATTTGTATGGTTTGAAAGTTATATTGATTAATGTTGTGTGTTGTTTTAGCATTTATTTCGGATTGCATGCTATATGGAAGTATTTATTTTATATGGTTATTGTTTTCTAATAGGCATGCTAACTTGATGTGTGATGTTACAGATAACTATCCACCAATAGGCTTATTGTAATTAAACCAAGGTGATGGGTGAGAATATCTACTTATGTTTCGGTTTTCCTAACACTTGTATGTGTGTGACAACACATAAGAAGATATCAAGGAAGACTACAAGAAGAAAAGGTGTGAGCAGTCAAATGGTGCAGTACAACATTCATACATCTCAACATGGACATGAAGAGGAGTCACTAGACAAAGGGAAAGAGGAAGGTTCCCTTGATTGGATGGATACTCTCATAAGTCTAAGAGTTGAGTTAAGAATATATAAGGAAGACAATGTGAATATTATTAGATCTGTGGATAAGCAGGAAGAAGTGATTGAAGTCATACTGCAAAGCCTATCAGATATGCAGAGACAAATACTACATGAGCTAGGTGCCAACTACAAATTCAAGCAAAGTTCATTAATACTTGGAAGATAAGAATTGAATATTGGTGGTGTAGAAGGAATAGATCCAAGAAAAGATACAATCATGGAAGTGAAGACATAGGAAAGGGTGGAACTCCTTCAATTACCCAAGAAAGAAGGACAGGAAGTTATGAGGAGTTTCCTAGTACTATAACAAAAAAACAATGTTAATAGAAAATGAAAGGAAAATACCTAGTGTTGGAAGAATTCAATAAGGAAAAGCCTCCTACATTTGATGAACAAGTGAATAAGGCTAAGGAAGCAGAGGCATGGTTGCTTGTAATGAAGAAAATTTTCAGGGTCCATAATTACCTAAAAATATGAAGGCAAGAGTAACCACCTATTGATAGTATTGGAAGCACCAATAGGTGAGGGGGTCTCCTCAGTATGAATTCCTAAGAAGACCTCAAACCGTTTGGGATAGGAGTCCCATACGAAATATAGGGTCGGGCATTATTAAAGTTATCCTCAAGGAGATGCCTTGGATACTTTAAACACTAGAATACATCATAACATAGCTTTGAGGACAACAAGTGAGTAAGATTTGTGAGACACCAATCATAATGTATAAAAGGCACTTTCATGGAAGGGAAAAGAGAGTGAGCCTCTAGTAGAAAAATAATAGTAATATCTTAGAAGAGACACAGGAGAGCAAGAAAAGAGTCATTAGTTAACTTGCAAAATAGTTCACAAGATAACAATGATAATTAAATCATATAATAACACACATTCAACAACATAAATTCCAAAGATAATGAAATAGTTCATTTTCTTTAGCACGAATGAACATAAACATATACCGTAAACATTACAAAAATAGTCTTACAACATCCTGGATACATGCAAGAAAGTGTGTTGGCTGTGAGAGTTTCTGATGTTAATTAAGTGAAAGTTCCAAGTACAAAACTACATTGATGAAACATTATCCCCAATAGTGGAACATGAAGCTACCACTTGATTCTCCGAGGAATGATCTTCTTTCCTATTCTAAACTAGAGAAGCCAAGGCTAACTTTCCGCAAATCCCTCTCTTGAGTTATGAGGATTTACTTATAAAAAATGAGGTGACATTTCACCTCCCCTTATGACTCTTGATCTCCCTCATGACTTTTGAAATTGTATTTTGTCCTTTATATTCTAATGACTCTTCATATTCCCCATGTGAATCTCAGACTCACACTTTTACACATTTACATTTCTTATATTTTCGAAATGAAAAAATAAAATAAGATTAAATGTGGCTCTTAGTCATAAGATAAAAATCCTACATTATACATAACTCATGGAAGATGTAACCTGACGATGGAAAAATGTAATTTTGTAGTAAGATATTGATGCCAAGCTTTGTATTTTGTTGTTATCTTCTCAACCTTCAGTGGCATATCTGAATTATATTTGATTTTGCGCTCCAATGCATTTGGATATATGGTATTATAATCTGTTTGAATGGTGCTTAGTAGCATGATTACTTTCATGTGTATCTTACATGGATTAATCACATACTACAAAATAATTTATTTGGTCACCTTAAGTTCATCCTAAATGATCGCTTATATGATATTGTTCAGGAAATATTTTATTTCTTCTCTAGTAATGATTTTTCTCTTTAAATCCACAAATGGACCAATGGAAGGGACCTTGTGCATCCTAACCAAGGATTCCAATCCATTATGAAGTTGTGAATAGGTCGGTGTGGTGTTGGTAGCAAACATTTGGACATGTTCATAAATCTATATAAACATTTTGATCTCTTCCCTTTTTATTTCAACATCATGTTAACTCTTTCTAAGAAAAAATATAGGTAGATTGAGATATTTGGTGCCCCAATCCTGGATCATGTCAACAGTAGTAGAAGTTGTCTTTAAGAAATTCACCATCTTGTGTGATCCTTTCTACACTTCATGCAAAAGCACCACTGCTTTCTAAAGAGTTTACACCTCATCATATAGTTGCTTCATAGTGTCCTCCAAATGCTTAATCTCTGCAAGTATAGATGATTGTAATTCCATCTTGTTAGCATTGGTGGAAGACAACCTTTGATTCTCATCCCTGATAATATCAACTTGTTTCCTTTCAGAAGCTAATTGCTTTATCAATGTTTCATTTTTTCTCTATAACCACCCCCTCCCACATTTACCCAATTTTACTGACCTATCAATGTAAACATGAGACGAAGAGTTATTAAGACATGGCTTGACCTCCAAGATCCAGTTATGGAAGTGGGGCTGATAAACTAACAACTCAAAATATCCATAAGGGTTATAGGACATCGAGGGGTCAAAGAACCACCCTCGATGACCAATCCTTGAGTTGGCAATGTTTTTTTTCACAACTTAATCCCCAACCACAGGCATAATAGGGCAAGGGTGCGGTTAGAGGCCTCCAACTGCATGCACAACATTGCTTCCATGTAGTTATGACGCAACTTGCCTAGTTCAGAGGGTGAATTCCCGATATTTGAGCCACTTTTCCAGGCCAACCTCTAGACCACTTCCGAGAACTGCTTTTAACTTCCCATAATGATAAATAACATGATAAAAAATCTAATCATACAAAAATTGAACAAGAACTTGATGAGGACATGCCTAATCCACAAAAAACATTTCATCAAACCTATGGAAAACATATGAGCTACAGGTCATGAATGCATATTTGATCATAAGGGTTTGGAATCCATCTGATAATCATTAAGAAGGTTTGATTCCCTCTCATAATAGTTGCAATAACAGTTGTTAGCCCATGCATTCATCAAGCATTGATTATCTTATCAGAGCATGCAAGTATTCATAGATAGAATACATCATATAACCAACATATAACCAGCTTATAACCAGAATAGAAACCATGGAAAAGTATCTAGAAGATAACCATCATAATCAACACATATGCTCATAGCTCACAGTATGAAAATAAATCATATTAACATATGAAAATGCTAACCAAGTCAGGGACTTCCATGTACCACCAGACGATAGATTGAGATTAACCAAATCTCTCTTTCATTCATTCACCCTCGCACAATATTCCAAGCGTGAGTGTGGGATCTCATGGAATAAACCAAGACAAACTCAACCAAGGCTTCTAGAGGTTTGTTGTAGTGGCTGCAACACCCTCCAAAATTTTGGCTTACACTCAAATTTTGGAGCCTTCCTTGGTTTTTCCTATTATACTTGCAAACACTTGAACTTATTCCTTGAGCTCTGCCAGAGTCTTGTCACCCTTTATGTGTGCATAAACAACTCTCATCTTTTGGCATGTTGATTTAATTTTCATGCTTGCGATCCTGTTCTCGTCATTTCGAAGATTTGTCTTTGTGTGTTGGAGTTGTCTTATCTATGTGAACACCTATCGCACTCTCACACAAAGTTGTATGAATTGTCACGCAAGTGTCATCACAGTTGACCAAAGCTCTATCCAAAGTGTCACGCTTGTCTCTTTCACCTCTAGAAAATCCATATAGGTTCATGCTTTTTTATGTTGTACCAGTGGTTAGTGTCATCTTGTTGTCGAAGTACGCTAAGTGTGTGATCAGGATGTTGAGTTTTCACGAGCCCACTTGCCTTTCACACTTAGCCATTTTCCTAAAAATATCTCGAAGGAACAACTCCACTTCAACGGATCCCGACTAAGTTGAAATGTGCAGTATCAGCCCTCAGTGGTGTTGCTCTGTCTCTTGGAACTTCGCAGTGCCTGAGGCTATCCTCTGGGCTAGTTGCATTACACAATCCCAGAAGTGAGAAGTTGTCTTCCTTCCCAAAACTACACAAAAAACTAGCTCACAGCCTGTCTGAATTGCACATTTCCTAAGAACAGTCATCAATCCTCCTTCCTGCTTGCTGGAACCTTGCATTGCGTAGAGCCCTGAGCCTACACTACTCCCAGTAATTGCACAAAAGGTTCTTCTGAGTGACCTCCCTTAGTCGGGACTCACTGCTTTGAAAAACTGTGTAGACCTATCCTATGGTCCCTTTGATTTTTGCCTTGTCTTCCTCCTAGAAACTACGAAAAGGTGTCCCTGAGGGTCCCACCTTGCAGCTGCCACTGGTGTCCTTGACTTCATAATTCTGCCTCCTAGTGGCATCTACACATTTTTCTCAGACAGTGAAGACTATGCATTGAAGTTCCTTGACCAAGCCTGAGTTGCGCTCTGCATAGTCTTAGTGACCAATCCTCCCTTCGTGTCATCTGGAACTGTGCACTGTGTAGTTACTGGGCCCTTTCCTAGCCTGTCATCTGTCCCGGGCCCGAAACATAGAAAAAAATGCATCATGCTAGACTAGGATGTTTTGGATTTGATGTCATCTCGTCATGAGTGAATTGCAAGAATAGGCATAATGATAGATCATGGCGAGATGATGAACGGTATGAAGAAGGAGCACACTTGCTCGAAGAATTACTTGTAGCTGGATGGAAAAAAAAGCACACCTAGCAGAAAGTGAAAGGAACACATGCATGGAACCATCTTACAAGAGAAAGACCATCAAAGACCCTGCAACACTAAGCCATGTGAAGGAGAAGACAAAGTACACCCGAGACTGCATCCGTCACTTAGCTGCATAGTAACTTGAAATGGACACTATAGCCAGCCAATACATGTTAGCAATGTCATGTCAATTTGTGTCATGAGTTGTCAAGGCTACATCACTACCATGGGCCATATCTGTTGTAACTTAATGTAATGTAAAATTGGAACTCCAATGGATGCACACAAGAAGTTGAAGAGTTGTCTGAGTTGAAAAGTCATAGGAAGTTCAATGGTCATGAGGGTAATCCAAGAGTCACAAGGGTCAAGCATCACCCTTGGCTATATATACCTGTCCCATTGTATGAGCAAGAAATTTTGACCTTGGCTCCTCCCACATAACCTTGAGAGAGGACAATTAGTTTTTTGAGGAGTGAGGAGTGGCTCCAACATTCCACTATTGGGACTAGTGATGCATGGTGTACAGCTGTGTCTTGGGACTTTTTATTAATACATAAGCCTATTAAGGCCAGCATGTTTTCATGCTTGTTTAGTAGATGTTTGTAAGAAAATTCTTTCGGCATTTGTAATGCATGTTTGTTTCATGTGTACAAAGCTAGTTGAACTATTTCGGTTGTTTTATTACTTAAATTATTGGGAATGTGTTGTACTAGTTATCACCGTTGTCTCATGCCTATGGACTACTCGACGAGATACTAGACAAACTACCTTTGTGTACTGGTTATCACCACTGTCTCATCCATGTGGGCTACTCCGTAGGATACTAGACAGACTACCTTTATGTACTAGTTATCACCGTTGTGACATCCTTGCGGACTACTTTGTGGGATACTCGACAAACCACATTTGTGTTCAGCTTCCAACGACCATCACATCTGTGTGGAATACTTTGCTTGGTGGTGTACGTGTTGTCCCATTCACTTCGGTTTTAACGACTGCCGCATATGTTGTGGACTATTCCGCTAAATGCTGGATAGACGTTTATGGTTCGTGTGTGTCTCTTTCTCGGTGGTATTATTACCTCTCACTTAGAGGCTCACTTTACTCTCTCCCTTTATAGTAAGAGAATCGAGACACGAGTTACATTACGCACTCACCAGAAATACTCACCTCGCTTTTTGAAGGAACCAACATAACACCCTCATGTGCTGAACAACAAAAGCTACGGAAAATATCTAAGTAAATGGAAATCGGTCCATCATGTCGGATGGAACTCCTACAACAAACGATGTGAGGTCTAATTGGGACTTCATACCAGCGAGATCCTATAAATGTTGGCGGGTCCAATACCGTCAACATTTTTGCTGCTAGAAGGAGGGCCTCCATCAGGTTATGGTTGATTGTCCCACCGACCCAACTCATCCATCATCTGGTCAAAGAAGTAATACTCACTCCCTCTCGCCTACATGTGACTTGTTGGCGGTGCTGGACCCGCCAACATTCAGGCAATCACCTTGGTATGAAGTCCCAACTAGACCTCACACCATTTGGTGTGGGAGTCCCATCCGATATGATGGTCTGGTTGCCATTATCTTAAAGATTTGCCTCAACTCTTTCTTGTCAACACATGACAGTGGTCTAATTTATCTTAGATTAGTGAAGTTCACATGCCTGGTGATTGCTAGTGTTAGTTGTGTCAATGGTTCTTTCAATATAGAGGGAGAAGGTGGGAGTAAGTCCCAAGTCGGTTGGGAGGAAGCCCAAAATCTATTAGGAACACATAATGCAACAAGACATGCACAACTTCTGGAAGAACAGTCCATGCAGATGCGGAAATCACAACACACAAGGGAGGATAACACGTTCAACAATTAGTGGATGAGTCCGTACGAGTGCAACAAATTTTATAACAAATTTTATGTGAAATATTTGTCTCATGTCCAGGGAGGTAACCAGCACGGGCGGGACAAGGTTAACAACATATACAACACATTTTCATTAACATATATGTATTACAACAAGTGAATGAGTTCAAGTGTTAAACACAGGTTAAAGCAACTTGCATTACAAGTGTTCAAGGTTAGTCTTACAACAATTATAATACATGTGTGAAAACGTTCTGGCCTGTTAGCAAGATTCTTAATTAAGCGAAAGTTCCAAGACACATCGTTACACCATACATCACTAACAACATGGGTGGGATGTTGGAGCCACTACTTACTCCTCAAAGAAAAGATTACAGACTCTCAAGGGTATGTGGGAGGAACTAAGGTGAAAAAGTTCTTTGCATGTACAAATGAGGGGGTATTTGTAGCCAAGGGTGAAACTGACCCTTGTGCCTATTCGACTACCCTCATGACTGTTTGACTTCCATGACTTTTCGACTTTAAATGACTCTTCATACAACAAGTGGGTCTCTTGGACTTCCACGTTACATTACATTGACTGACAGTATGGCCCATAGTAGAGATGTGGATGACACGATTCATGATAAGACTCGACATGACAGTGCTGGTACATTCGTGCTACTACTAGTGTGCATGTCAAGCTGCAGTGTTGTTGGGTGATGGATGTCCTCATGGTGTGTCACAACTTCACCTCCACTTGGCAACATGTGTGGAGTTTTCGATGGTCGTTGGGTTCGCTTGATGCTGCATTCGCACGTTTCTCCTTACTTGTAGGTTGGTAATCATGATAGGTTCGTTCGTTCGTGAAAAGTGCATGTTCATTCATTTGTCCATCCACAAACACATCTTGCATGTTTGCTTGTTTGTCTGTCTGTGAACACGTCTTTGCATGATCATACGTTCGTGAGAACATCTCTTTGCATGCATCGTTTCTTCATCCATTGGTGAACATTTCTTTCTACATGTGGTCATTTTGTTCATCCCATCCGTCATCGCACCATGTTTGTTTGTGTACCTGTATCTGTAGTCACTTATGATGAGACAACATCAAATGCAGGTGACCGAGAGAGGAGACAAGGTTGCAAGATGGGATGGGGGTTCTAGGCACTATTGGTGAAAACTATGTAGCAGTCATTGGGTGATGGAGATGGGAGTTCCGGATCGACAATTGCTGTTAGTGGGGTTTGGCTCAGCTTGAGGACAAAACTACGCAGTTTTTTAGAGGAACAATCTGGGTTGTGGGAAGGCTAGGTAGGAAAAATTTGTGCAATTTGTGGAAGGAGTAGGAAACAGGAGTTTGGTAGCCAAAACTACATAATTCTTGGAGGGAAGTGGCAGCTGGCTGCTTGGTCAATGGTAGAAAAAACTATGCAATTCCTGAGGGGACCTCGCAGTCAGCTGTCAGAAGCTGGGTAGCAGAAATTGTGCAATTCCTGGAGGGAATTGGCAGTCAGCTGCTGGAGCTTAGAAGAAAAAACTACGCAATTCCTGAAGGGAACTGGTAGTTGGCTGCTAGGAGCTACTGGTGGGAAAAACTACCCTGATGCTAGGAGGGTGGCCTATTGATCACCTATGCACAGTTTCTGAGCTGCGCAGAATGCTAGGTAGCAGAGGGCTTGCTTATGAAAACTGCGTAGTTTTCCGAGTGACCAACTGGTCGACTGGCTGGAAAAACTATGCAATTTTCTGAGGGAGGCGAGGACGGGAACTGGGTGTTCGTCCGACTTGTCTATGCAGTTTTCTTAGTGAGTAGAGAAGGCAAGGTCTGCAGCCTTCGTGCAATTTTTGAGGGGAGTCAGTCCGGGGGTGGCTATCGGGTCAAACTCTTCGGTTAACCAACATGAAGGTTGATTGATCTGCTTATGGGCAACGCAACTTGAAATGTGTTGCTTGGTGCTTCTGCACTATTTTGGGTGATAGTCGATCAAGTCAATGGTGGGGTGATGGTCTGGCTATCAGAGGAGAATTCGGTCGTTAGAACTTCAACAAAGTGACTAAGTGTGTGAACGAGTGAAAGATGCATATGTGATCTTGCAAACACACTTACATGACTAGACAATGAGATGAATCAAACCATCCAGACACACATGCTCAACATGACTGACCGACGGTGTGAGTGACAAGCGCGACACTTGTGATTGATCATTGGTCGACCATGATGATGCTTTCATGACATGGTATGTGACTCCGTGTGTGAGCGCGACAGATGTTTACAAAGTGAACACAACATGTATACATGAAGCGAAGATCTTGAGTATGACCAGAACATGGTCATAAACATGACATTAACATCATCATGCACAACATTTTCAGTGGAATGATCAAGCAAGGTGGGTGGGAAGACTCACATGAGCTCACGGAGTGAACTCGAGTGTGTGCATTCATCAAGTAAATCTCTCAAAGGAGGCTTCGAAATTGGATATAGGCTAAAATTTTGGAGGGTGGTTGTAGCCTCTGCAACACTTGGTGACACATTGGTAGAATTCCAACTTCTTTGTTTTGGTTCATTGATAGCACAGGGCCTTGGTCTTTCTGGGAGTATTGAATCGTTGTGTGGGTTACTTTGGATTCCCTACTTATGCCATGGACATACATGGTTCAAATTTTTCCAACTCAGTCAAACAAAATCACAAGTTCAGCTTGATCATAGTGTTTTGAAATCGGGAAGGGTAGTTTGGCTCGCGAGTTGAAGATTTTCAGAGTATAAGTTTTCATCTCTGGTGTTTCTCTGCTGCTAGTAGGCTTGGACAATACCTTGACAGAGTCACGTAGGAACACACTCATTGCTCCACTGCTAAGGCGCCTGTTTAGTACCCTGGTGGAGTTGCATGCTTCACCTCTCTACGTAGGAAGCCTTTCTCTTCTTTCGCCTTTGTATTTTTTCAAGAGGACTGTGCATATGCACTTATTTATGTTTGAGGCAGAAGAGGGATCTCGACTTATTGAGAGTAGAAGAGGTTGTTCCTTCAGAGAAGAATGTAAGACCTCTGACATAGGTTTTCTCGTTTATATTTTCCCCTTCTCCATTTCTACTAGTTGGATGAGCTTGAACACACAGAGCAGAAGGCTGAGTACATGCATGGGGCTTCCTAGTGTGGACACAAGTTCATGGTTGGACCAAAACTTCCCTTGCAGATAGCTCGTATTTTATGTCAAGATTTCATTGGCCGAAGGTTATAACCAAACACAAATAAGATGGACACAAGACTGGCCAAGTGCTGCAGTGTCACAAGTCCCTTCATATCTCAACCACATACTCATTCAAAAGCCAGAACGCAGTAGATGGCAGCACTTATTTTTGGAAACAAAAATAGTAAGGTATTAAGCAACTCAAACAAACAAACAAACAAAATAGTAAGTGAAACAAACCAAATAAAAACAAAGATAGTAAGTAAGGAAAACAAAATGAAAACAACAAGCCACAAGAAAACTATGTACATGGCATGGGGTGTGGCCCAACCTACTGGAAATAATTCTTGAGATCTTGGTCGTTGACACGAAGGTTGTCAACTGTCCCGTCAAGTGGTTGCAGATGATATATGTGTGGACCAATCTTCTCCTGGACTTTGTACGAACCAATCAACAGGGACTAGAACTTCGTATGTTTGCCTTTGTCTTCTTGGGACTTATCCCATTTTAGGACTAAGTCACCAACATCGAAGTTAGCTTTCCCTGTAGACTTCTTATCGAACCATCTCTTGATATAGTTTTGGTGGAGTGTGAATTTTTATTTTTCTTTCATCCTTTCTTCCTGAAGCTTATGAAGAGAATCCATCCTACTTTGAACTATCTAGCAAGGTTTGCCTTGGGATTCTTGGAAAAGTTGAAGTGCATGCAAGTAGATATTCGGTGGAAGGATGGCTTCTTTACCATAAACTAGGAAGTATGGTGAGGTATTTAGAGAGGGTTTAGGTGTTACAACGTCAACCCATAATGAATTCATCAGGGTGGTATGCCAGTTGCATTGCTTAGAGAAAATAATATTTTTAATTATGCGGATGAGTTTTTTATTTGTGGATTCTGCTAGACTGTTTCCTTGCGGGTAATAGTTTAGATGAGTGTTTCAACACAATACCATTCTATAATGCAAAATCATAAAGTTTTAAATAGGAAAAGTATGTTGCATTATTAAAAACAAGTGATACCAGAATGTCGAAGCATGAGATGATGTTTTGGTGGAGGAAGCTGATGACCTACTGGTCGTTCACTTGTTTGAGCGGAATAACTTCTATACACTGCGTGAAGTAATCAGTTGTTGTTAGAATGTCGCGATGCTACTTTGACTAATGTGGGAAGATTTCCTCGATGATGTCCAAGCCCCATTTTTGGAATGGTTCAGTCACTACAACATGGTGTAGTGGGGCTGTTGATCTTTGTGTCCTGTCGGTGCATTGCTGATAGACCGGGCACTTGTGGGTGTAAGCATGTGCATCCTTGAATAATGTGGGCCAGTAGAAACCGACTAGTATAACTTTGGGCATAGTGGTGTTTCCCGCAAAGTGACCCTCGACAGGCTCGTCATGCAAATCTTTTAGTACCTATTCATGTGCCTCCAGGCACCTGAGAAAAACTCTGTTACTGTGCTTCCTGTAAAGCACTCTGTGCACCGATTGATATGCTAAGGCTTTGAGGCACAAAGGCGTCCTTTGTCTGATGGAAACGTGAGAGGTTATGCTGCCCTACTTAAGATACTGGCACACATCTGTGTACCAAGAGGTTCCCTCTTTAATGGGTGTTTCTCGCCTTATATCATACATCTCAATTTCCTACTCGCAGCCGACAAGGTCTTCTTCCCTCTCCAATGTGTGTATTTCTTAAGCTGTAAGTATGCAGAGACCATGTCCTTTGATCGTGTGAACTGGCTTGATTTCAAGATCATACTCTTGCAATCTTGTCATCCAGTTCACACGTCATTCACCCAGTTCTTGTTGTATAAGCAATGTGCGGACTGCTGGGTGAGGGACGAGACTATGTAGTGGTTCTTCAACAAGCAGGGCCTGAAGTGTTTCACTGCCTTGTAAACTGCATATGCTTGCTTTTCAACAGTGGGGTAGTTGAGTTCTGGTCCCTGCATGCTTGCACTCATGAAGGATATTGGGTGTTCATCATTCATCTCGTCCTTCTGAGTGAGTACTATAGCTAGCAAATTATCGGAGGCGAAGGTGTATAGGAGGAAATCCTTCTTGAAGTCTGGGTTGTAGAGTGCAGGCACTTCTACAATAATCTGCTTGATTTAGGTGAATGCATACTTTTCCTTCTTTCCCCAGCTGTAGACTGCATCTTTCTTGATCGTGTCCTGCATGGGATTGACTATCTGTGCATAATCCAAGATGAACTTCCGAAGGAAGTTTATCTTGCCCAAGAAGGACTACATAGATTTCTTGTTAGCTGGGTGAGGGATCTGTGTAATAGTCTGAACTCGGTCCGGATCCACCTTGATCCTACTTTTGGAAACATTGTTTCCGAGAAGGTATCCCTTAGACACTGCGAATACACTCTTTTTTGGATTCAAGGAAATCTCGTATCTCTGGAATCGCTCAAAAAAATTCTTTAGATGGTGTATGTGGTCCTCACATCTTCTTGAGAACAACGTCACTTCGTCGAGATATACCACTACACTCTGTCTGATGAGTTCGTAAAAAGAGATGTCCATGGCACACTGAAAGGTTTCATCTGTAAGTGAACGTACCCCACTTGGTATGGAAGGTAGTCTTAACTCTACACATTCTACTACTAGAACTTGATTGTATCCTGAAAAATCACCGAGAAGGAAAAAAATATGTGCCCCAGATACTATTTGTAGAATGTGGTCCATAGACGACATGTGGTAGTTGTCTTTGTCCAAGGTGTGGTTCACATTCCGGAAATCAACACACAATCGGATTTCCTCAGACTTCTTGCATATAGGAATAGGGTTTGAAACTTAGTGAGCGCTTACTATATGAGGGGTTCAAGTGACGGATGTACTTTTCTCAGTGTCTGCTGATATGCCTTGACCCCTTATTTGATCGGAATGATGTGCTAGATGATCCATGTGTCATAGGTTTTCAAATCATCATATGTCCACGCGAACACATCTCAGTATTGTTTGAACAAGCGGACAAAATATTTCCGCTCTTGCTGTGTGCAACATGTACCAAGATTGATGAACTTTGGATCTTGTTTTGTTCCCAGGTTGACCTATTCATGCATCATGGTGGAGATGTGGGTCTTGCCATTCCTCCGCCCCTGAAATCATTCTTGCAAGTCATAAAGTTTTTCCAATGTTGCCACACCTTTTGTGATAAGGTGGCCTTTCCTATTACGATCTTCTACTTTCAGAGAGTGCTCGTGCTCGTCATCATCTATCGTTGCATCTTTGAAGATGTCAACGTTGGCCATGAAATGTAGTATCTCTTGCTGGTAACTATTGAGATGCGGTGACAAACAATGAATGGTGTTACGCAGGGAAAATTTTAAGAAGCACCCTAAATTTATATGTATAATAAATGGGCTAATCCCCATGATACATAGGAAAAATGGGAGGCGATTTTATCAATAATATAATATGTATATATAATTTTTTTGGCGAATCTCTCACCAGATTATATTATCTTGTACAGTGATGGAGAATCTTTCATTGAATTAAAAAATCTTGTAAGATATTGGCAAATATTTTATTGAATAATAAAACATTGTGAAGTCTTGGCGAATGTTTTGTTAAAGTATGAAACCATATATGATAATAAGAAAACATATTCATTAAACTGTAATATACTAACATACATGTTTGGAAAAAGAAACATAATTTTCTCTTCCTACAAACAATGTTCCAAGTTTCAATGGCCGTTTTTGTCGAGGTTCTTACAATACACTCTTTCATATCCTTCTATTAGTTTTGATAATATTCCACAACAAAGTTCTTGTAGGTGTTGATATTGACAACGAGTTTTGTCAAGGTAGGAGAGATTAATATTTTCTCTACAACTTTTGTCAAGCTGTACCACTTTTTTCAAGTTAGCAAATTTCTTTCTTATTCCATAAACTCTAACTGTGAGATAAAAAAAATCACATCAAGTTTGTTTACCCCAACACGCCAACAAGTAGCAAGCCCCAACTATATTATATAAGAAAGTATTAGGTATCCCAAGGGCTTGAAGGGCATCTAATTGAAAGAAGTGACCATTGTGAGAATCCTTCCAATCAATATATAAATATATAAATGTAGATTTATTATTATTTTAATTGGAAATCTTCAATTAAATAATAAAATTTAATTACGTCTCTTCCAATCTAAATTTCTTATTAGCATAATTCACTACCCTCATAGGTCTCGCATTTTTTAACAGCGTTGTAACATGTAGATTAATTTCCTTTTTGGTGAACAATCTCGACCTTTTAGGAAAATATGGTGCAGTGGCTCCAACCCCTACAGATCATTAGGACAAACTAAGAATAGCACAAAAGATGAAAGGTTGTACAAACTTCAAACAACTAATCCAACATCAGTACCTAAAATTTTTCATAAAGATATCATATTGAGAATGTTTGAAAAATGGTGATAAATCTTATGCGAGGGTGATGCGGAAAGAGTGATAAGGTTTCATTGTTTTGGATTTTTTTTTGTTAAATTAGAAAAAGTTAAAAACCAATATTAACGGAGATATTGGTATTTTTTACTAAATTTTTTGAAGTGACTAAATGTAGCTTTAACCATTCACCTTAAGATGTTTTTACAATATAATTTCCTAAGTCTATTTAATATCTTCATTATCATAAAAACCAACCTATATCCATCTTAACTCCACATCTACCACTCTTAGGGGGATGAAATCTATTTATCCCTTTGAGCACTTGGTAGACTCAGAATTATGATGGATCTAAGATGATAGAATTTTCCTTTTAAATAGTCTATGCTCACATGAATACCATGGTATTACCATGGGTCAATACCATGGGTTATCATAAACGTGGAGCTTAAAAATTACTATTAGTAATTTATAAAAGTTAATAAAATTAATAATTGATTTTTTTTATTTATTTTTTTTTATTTTAACCAAGTTAAAATGTTTAACATACATATTAAATTACAACATCCATTTTTACTCTTGATCCACCAAGCCCCGAGAGGGATCAAATATTTTTTCACTCTATGCTAGTTTGCATATCACGATATTTGATACCTCTCGGGGCTTAGTAGATCCAGAGTAAAGATGGATCTATGCTGGTTTAATTCCCCCATTTAAATAGGCTACATTCCAGGTGAATACCATGTGTCAATACCATGTGCCATTTTTATTTTTATTAATACTAATATTTGGGTTAATAATGTTTTTTTGCATGGTATTAATAATAATCTAGCCCATGGTATTTGGCCCATAGTATTTTGCCCATAGGTTTCACCTAAATATAATGCATTTTTGAGTGTTTGTAAATATAAGGTGACTTATGGAGTAAATATAAAAAAATGTTTTATTTGTTTACCATACCTCTCGTTTATTTATATTTTTATTAATTTACCATACCTCTTTTACAAATATGATATTTGGCCCATAGGATTCACTTAAATAAAACCTCTTTTTTGAGGCTTCATAAATAGAAAGAGGGTTATGGACTAAATATAAAAAGAGGTTTTATTTATTTACCACACCTCAACTTTATTTATATTTTTATTTGTTTACACCCTTGCATGTATATAAGGTGACTTATGGAGTAAATATAAAAAATGTTTTATTTATTTACCATACCTCTCATTTATTTATATTTTTATTAATTTTCCATATTGGCCCATGGGATTCACTTAAATAAAACCTATTCTTGAAAATTAGGGTGAATGGAAGGTTGTAACTCCTAATTTCAAGGGATAAATTTACCTTTTTTACCCTCTCCCTTAAAATAAAGTGGCTATTTGAGGCGGTTTGTAAAATGTACTATCATACAAAATATTTGCCCACTAAAAATTTAAAACCCCTTATTAATTTTGCCAAAGGGTGAACATTTGCCCCTAAAATTTTCCATGGCACCCTCAACTCTCTCTCTCTCTCTCTATTCCCTCTGTAATTTCGGTTTTCAACCATTGGTTTAGTAGGAATGGGTTCCTTTTCTTCTTCTTCCCCTGTAGCTTCTTCAAATATGTTAGGTTTCTCACCTAAAGGTTCCTCCAGCTCACAGCCACCGAAGAAGATAGAAGGTTGGTTATTGGATGTAGTGGGGGTATTTGGAAAAAAATTCCCTAAGTTGTCCCTATTCCTATGAGGCATGAAAGGAAATATTTTTGGGTTGGTTTTGTATTTTTTTTTTAAACTTGGAAAGTACTTGCAGAAATGAAATTGCTGATTAAATGAATATAACTGACATAATGAAAAATCTACTTGCTGAATTTAAATCCTACTTGCAGAATGGAAAGGAAAGAAGATAATGAAAAATGAAAGAAAGGAAGAAACTAGGTTACTTTTGCAAAAATAAACTAACGATAGAATATTGAAGACAAGAAATAGAAGAAAAGAAAGTAGTAATCACATTCTACACAGACACCTCCTCGGCAACGACGCCAAAATGTGATGAGCACCAGTATTACAGCAAGGATGCTGCAACTCTTAGGCTACCAGCTTTATTTATCAACCTGGGGTTCATAAAAAATTAGAGGTGACAGTGTTGTATGCACAAGTAAAAGTGATGGTCCTGCTTGTTGTCACTATTCAGCCGGTGGGAGACCACTGGGGTTCCAAGCCAGACTTTTATAGAGTTAGAAGAAGCTTGATTCTTTGATGGAAGAAGGGAAAATCTACTCTAAGAGAGCCACTCTACTGCAGTAATGAAAAAACAACATGTAATGCTAAATCACACCATACCCTAATTAACCATTTAAGCAGCTATGCTAAGAAGAATTGCTAAATGAACACTAAAAAAATGCTACTATCTAAGTTGCAAAAGTAAAATGCATCAAACCATATTAATGTGCAAGCAAAAAAGCTAAACTAAATCTCTTTTCACTTTTTTGGTTTTTTTAGACAAAATCAAGTATGCAAACTAATTGTTCTTGTGGATGTGACAAGTGGATGGAAGGTGTTTGAGGATGGCTAGAAGGTTTTTGAAGTGGTTGGATGGTGTGGAGAGGTCCTAGGAGGATTTTTGTGACTTCCTAGAGGTTTCCCATCAATTCGGCCTCAAAACAAGCTATTTCAGGAAAACTTATAGGATGTACTAGAAACCTACAGGATGATCCTGTAGGAATTACAAGAAACCTAAAGGATACAAATGAGAGCTAATTTTGAGGTGTTGGGATGATTGGGAAAGGTGTGTGATGAGCGGAATGGGGTGTTAGAAGGTCTAGGAGCACTCAGGAGTCAATATGTGATATAAGAGATGGCTAGATTCACTCAATGTATCTAGGGGAATTTCAATGAAAAATGATGTAAAACTAGTGAGGGTGATGGTGAAACAAGAGATGGCTAAGAAGTGGAAGGTGGCTATTGGTGATGAAGTCTGGGTCTCCTCCTGAAGTACCAGCTCTACTTAAAACATGTTTGTCTTGCAAGAACTATGCAACAGGATACATTTTCATAAACTAGAAAAGCATGAATCAATTGCCTATATTATGCATGACAAAATTTGTTGAAGGGAGTGAAAGCATGAGTGAGATCTTAATGCAAAAATGGAGATGGAAAAGGATGATAATGAAATCTTCCTTGCAACATGAACCAAATACCGAATCAAAGACAACAAACTCCAAAGCTCATACAAGAATTAGAAATCTATGTTTTTGGGGCTGTTGAAGGGTCCCTTCCTCAAGTCATGGTCCCAGAGGGAGGAAGTGAGGCCGAGACACCTATTATCTTTTTACTAACCTACTACTTGAAAGAAGGCACAAATGGAAGCAAACTATCACACAACCAATCTAATTTATACTATTGTAATGGAAATGCATCTACTAAGCAAATGAACAATTAAGCTATGAATCTATACTAGCATATATGTAAAATAAAGAGGGCCTTGGCTACTAGAGTTGGGCCCTAACCCAAGAGCTTTAGCCCTCTGAATTAACTCAGTGTTAGCTCAAAACAAAATTCATTCTTATTACCAAAACAATGGATTACATTAAAAGTTGTCACAAGTATTGCAGCTCGATAATAGAGTAGAGTTTTACAATAAAAAATCTGAATCCTATTGAGATCATCGGCCTCTCTACTTGTAAATCTAAAGTCCCCAACAACTTCCTTAAAATTAGGGAGTCTTGGCTTCCAAACTCGAGATAAACTGGTGCTTTGTCTTTCACTTGCTCGGCTGCCTTCTAGTCCTCATGATTTGGCTGTTTGCACTCCGAGCTAATGGATGAATTTTCGAATGGAGGGGTAGTAAATGAGGATAATTTCCTTCCTACAATCCCTCTCCCTTATCCCATTTGAGTTTTTACCTTGGTCTTTTCCAAAATTCCTTGCTTTTACCCTTTAATCTTGCATTAAATGCATACTAGACCACAAAGCAAAATATCCAACTCTAACTCATCTCATAGAAAAAATATAATCAAAAGTATGCAATAAGTTATGAGAATAGTTAGTTTGACTAAGCTAGGAGGTGAGGTGAATTAAGGCCCATATAATTACCCAATGATGAGGCTGATCAGGTACTTTAGCGCGGGGTGATCTGTATACATCTTAAAATGGCCTCCCAGCAAGTAGTGCCTAAACTTCTGGAGCACATACACCATAGCTAGCCCTTCACGCTCAGTGGTGGAATAGTTCTTCTCCACTTTGGATAATCTTCGGCTTGCGAACGCGATAGGATGGTCCAAGCCTTCTCTACCAACCTGTGTTAGTACTACTCCCAGCACTATACATGACGTGTCGACATGTACATGAAACTCCTTCTTCCAATCCGAGAAGACTAGAATTGGCGCGGTGACCATCTTTTCTTTTAATATATCCAAGCTCTTCTTACAATCATTGTTCCAACAAAATGTGACATCCTTCTTCAACAATTTCTCCATAGGTGTGGTGATCTGGGCATAGCCTTTGATAAACTTTCTGTAATATCTCGTATGTCCTAGGGTAGCACAGTGCTGCTTCACACTCCTCGGTGCTTCTAAGTTCAATATCATCTCTATCTTTGTGGGATCTACCATCAGTCCCTATCTACAAACCACATGCCCCAACAGGTTCCCAAAAGGAACACAAACCAAACACTTCTTGAGATTGAGCATGATCTGGTATCTTTGATAGGTATCCAGCATCAGGCGCATGCTTGCTAGATGGTGTTTAACTAGCCCAAACACACTCCAATCATCAAAATATACCTCCAGGAACTTATGAATAAATTCCTCGAACGCAGCAACAACTACGCACCAGAATATCGTAGGTGCATTCTTCCATCCAAACGGCATCACAGTGTACTGAAAACAACCCCACTCAATCGCGAAGGTCATTTTTCTCCTGTCCTCCGGCGTGATTTTGATTTGGTGCTATCGAGAGAACCCATCAGTGAAGGAATATGCTTCTTGGTTGCCTACATTGTCCAAAACTTCATCAGTGAACGGAGTCGGGAAAGGATCATGTACGCAAGTGTCATTCAAATTTCTCAAATCTACACATATCCTTATTTCATCCTTATGTTTTTTCTCCTATACCACCATTGCGCTTACCTAGTCAGATTCTTCCACAGGCTCAATTGTGCCTACCGCGAGCATCTTGTCTAGCTCTAAGTGGACCTTCTCCTTATATTTCAGATTGAGATGGTAAGGTATTTTCTTAACCAGTTTCGCGTCGGGCTTCAATGTAATCTTCATCATTCCTGGGTACCCAATTATCCCCTTCAGATCCGTATACTTGGTCGGCAATAAACCCTGGTATTCACGGATCAATTCAGTGACCTTATGCACCATTGCATCGTCCCAGTAGTCCCCAATATTCATGAATTTGGGTTGTGCCTCCATACCAATGTTTACTTGTTTTGTTTTCAATGGCGCAGTTATGTCAGGGTTCTCAATCCGCGGTCCTTTAACCTCACGAAGACCTTATTTTTCTGGAATGTTAACCTTCTGCAGATCCTCATCTTCTTCTTTAGTAGTTACGTTATAATATTCCAACACGTGACTTAGCAGAGTAGCCCACTAAGGCTGAATCAAGTCCAAAGGATCCTGTGGTATCCAAAACATAGCTTCTTTCACTTCTTGTAGTGCCTCATTAATACAGTCAAACCCGTCTTCAAAACTGAATGTCATTACAAAGTCCTCGCACAGAATATCCCATTCACCAGTTCCATGGTAGAGCTTTGTTTCTACGTACCAATTCATCGAGACAACATCCAGGGTATGACAGAACGAGTGCACCCATTCAGGGTTGGGATTTTCTCCATAAGCCTCGAACCATTTGGCCAAATCCACGCGTGCGTCATCCTACCCATCATAGTTGTATGTCATTCGCATATTACACTTCCCAAATCGTGTTCTCATCATCTTCCTACATTTGCAACAATCATAAATTCTTCCCTTATGCATACCCCACCATCTTGCGGGCATAACGAGCAGTGCCCAGTCCAACGCCTAGAAGCACTGCTTTTCTGGTACCTCCCTTTCGAATGCATCCAAAAAGATATCTGCCTCATTCAAGCCATCATAAGTACATATATTTCTTACCTCTAAGGACACACAACACAACGATCGGGTCATCATGTTGCAGTTCAACGTAGTCACTTCATGTAACCAATTCTGCTAGTGTTCTAACTCTTCATCAGAGTCCGAATTGCAGGAACTCTCACGATCCCATGTAATTTGTCCATCTGCGGGGGGATTCACCCAATCTTGGTCTTGCACTATTATCCTATAGATACAGTCCAAATTGTCATCACTCTCATAATTGTGGACTGGTTCCATATAGCACGATCCTTCAACTGAATCTAGGGATACTATTACACGCAGCGATTTCTTCCCAAATATCGTCTTTCGCTTCTTTAGGTTGATTACCCCGTTCATAATGGTAGCCCAATCAATTCCAAGGAGCACGGGATAGGGGTTGCTCTCATCCACTATCTCTATTACTTCAAAATCAGTAAGTGCGCTCGCACCTTCGATATCCACAGTCACCCCCTGTAGCCGCTCCATGGGGGTGACCTTCTATTGATTTTCCATCCTTAGCTGAATCGGAGACCATTACAGCGTGGGTCTCCCCATCCATTCCCAAGTCTGCTTTGGTAGGACATTCACATCTGAGCCCAGGTCCAAAATAACTTGATCCATTTCATACTCTCCTATCTGCACCGTCAATCTCATCTCTCATCTCATTCTTTTTTTATGCTTGCCAATATTTAGTACTACGCGCGGCTCACCCTACATGGTTCCAGCGCATCTATTTGTGAGCTCTTGTAACCATTTCACAGCCTTACTGTCGTGTAGTAACTTCATATAGGTCTCTAGGAAAGTTGTGAGCATAGATGGGTCCATCTCCTGATCAGGCTTATCCTTGCTTCCTGAGGTGGAGGCCTCAACGAAGCTCTTCGTAGCTTCCATGAGGGTTTCACGTGTGTGCTCCAAATCGAACTTAGCCTCCTTCTTCGGAGCTTTGTGGACCCATTGACTCTCTTCTGGTTGTTTCCTCTTGTCGTCTCCTATCGCGATTCCACTCCTAAGCACTATATTTACATTTGGATCCTCTTCGTGCGGCTCAGACCTCATCATCTGCAGGTTCTAAGTCAATGGAAGTAGTAGCATCCCTTTGTCACGTATCATTTCTATCAACGTAGGACAATATTCCATTTCATGATCAAACAACATGAAATACTTGCATGACGGAAGTGTTGGGTTAGTGAAATTGTGGGCATAGTGTCCTGGTCATCCGCTATTGTAGCAGATCAACTGTCCTCAACCTCTGCCAGGTCCTCCTCCACCTCAGCCTTGTTCGTGCCCTTGAAATCCTGTCCGTGCCATCCCTGCACTCTGGTCAGGGGGCTGCGTTTCTGCCTGAACCCTATAGGTGGGAGTTCTATCCATCATCAATTCATAACTCCTGTAATTACACTCATCATGCCCTGTCGTCCTACAAAAGTTGCAAAATATTTGTTGTGATGTCTGTACAAAATTCTGCAACAAATGACAGTTATCTGTGGCATGTTTTCCTGCTACCTGGCAGATAGTGCACCATAATGTAGGCCCTGCGCTCGGTCCTTCTTGAGCCTCTTGCCCCAAAGGCATCGATCCTCCTCCTACAATATAGTTCAAAAACACCGGGCAATGGTCCTTTTCGTGTCCCTCACTCTTTCATTTCAGGCACCATACCTCTTCACGCACCTTGGGTCGGACTGTTTTGTCCTGCTTCATACTTTACATCTCAAGGCACAAATTCTTCAACTGCACATGTATTTGCTGAACCCCTAGATTTGGATCTTGCACCGGTGTTTCATGCAGTCTCATTCCGATCTCCAAGGCCTCTGCCTGAGTTGTTATCTTTTGTTGTGACAACGCAACTCTTAAGTGTGGTAGTACAGAAGTCACAAACCACTCACGATGTTGTTTTTCTGTCAAATTCATGTTGGCTTTGTGGATTGTACACTTCAACCTCTGATCTAGTTCCCAAGGTGTCTCACCTGGTTGCATCGCGATCTCCTTGAATCCCACAATCGACTGCACCTCAAATTTATGGCTACTGAACTCTTTATTGAGTGTTGTCTGGATGTCTGCCACTCCAGCATTCGGGTTGTCATTAGAGTGCTTAATATACCAGGTTAGTTCATGATCTTGGAGAGCACTAACCAATGTCTCCTTCTTTATATGATCATTTGTAACTCCCTGAGCTTCCGATATAGCTTTCACAACAAACCAGAATTGGTTTGGGTCCTCATTTCCCAAGCCTTTGGACAAAGGTAGCTTCACTTAATTTTCCATACTCAACTGTGGTGGAGGTGGAGGTGGTACAGGTGAAGTCGTAGGTGATGGTGGTGAGGTCGGAGGTGGTGTGGGTGGAGGTGGTATTTGTGAGAATCCTTGTCTTATTAACTGAATAACACTTTGCGGAGAAACCTTTGCTATCCCTTCCTCGTCACCTCGTGGAAGTGAAATCAATTGACTATACTCTAGACCCTTTTTTTCTTCGTTCTTGTAAGTTTTTCCACTTAGTGTAGTTCCGAACATCAAGGTAGCTGCATAACTCGCTTTTTTCACAATAGCATTTTAATCCAGGTATTCAAATATTTCATGTGCTTACCTTGTGGTCCTTTGAAAAAGTACCTCTTTGCCTCGCTATAGCTGACTGAGGTGTCGACCACGAATTCAGTCAGAAATCCTCCTACGACACAATCAAGCCAATGATCGATAGCGTGGGTGATCTTGTCCTCAGATGCTTCCAATTTCTGTACTAGCTCCGGGGTCCAAACAATAGGACTCGCAAGTTTCCACCTTCCTTTGCTATCTGCTAGCTTCGCGATCCACTCGTATAGCTCAATTGGGGAGCAGAAAAATATCTCATGGATCTCTGTATACAGGTATCTATACAACCATTGTTCCTTTGCAGTTGCGGGTTTCTGTTCTCCTGTGCCGTGAATTTTTGGATCTTCCTATCCAACCAGTCTCTGATCTCCTTCTTAGTTGGATTCTAGTGATACGACCTCACACATCTCTTATGCAGATTCCTATCCTAGCAACGTAACCATTTATTGGATTGAGGGGGCCTGACCTAGGTTCAGCATTGATTAGCCAAACAAATCCGTACACTAATGGCCCTTTCGACATCAGTCCGCGGAGTGTGGACCGAAGTCTCACCCGAAGCAGTATGGGGGGATTCCAGAACCAACTTACCTGAGATGGTTGTGATGTTGTTTGATTCCCTCTATCCTTGCCTTCGCATAGGTTGCTTCGCTCTAGGTCTTGCAAGATGAGCTCTCTATTCCAACCTTCAATACCTCCGTGAAAGGGTACAATCAACCTTTGTGTTGCCCTAACCTGCTACGTAGGTACTTTCGCGCTGCTAGGGAAATGGTCTGTGCAGATTCCCAAATTACTCTAAGAATCTTATTTATCTTATTAGATAATTAAAGTTAACACTACATAAACAAATATCCTTGATCACATTCAGTTATCCAATCTAATTGTATTCATTTGTGCATCATATAAGTGTAATAAATGAAATTCATACATAACATATCAAGATGCATCAATAGAACAAAGATGCAGAAATTATAGAATATATCTCTTTATTAATGCCTTACAAGTGTTTACAAACTTTGTCCACCCTGCGCACAAAGTTGCAGGGGTCCACGCACTTAGCTTTGGACTTCTACCCTAGGCCTCTGCGCACTCACCTATAGAGCGTCTACCTACGATACGACCCAAGACTTAGACTTCTTACTTCAGAGCTACGAATCTCTTACATGATTCATTGTTGTGTGTCTCTCCAAAACTACTTAGATCTTAGCTCTTTTTATACAATCCCATGGTCCGAGGACCATGGGTAGATCTCTTACAGGCTACTTTACTTTACAAAACTAAGGGCGGCCTACCCTTTATGACACATGACACCTTCGCGCTCGGAAACCATAAAATGTGGAGTATTTACAATTTTATTACAAAATTTTACTCAAACATGGGCTTTTAGCCCCAAAACTGTCCTTGGTGGATCTTGCTCCCAACAACCCTACTATCTAATATGCTTCCTTATGTGCTAGATTTATCTATTCCACCCAATGATTTATTACCAATGGTAGCCATATTGCAGGCATCGCCTAACCTATCCTATGAATATGGGACAAGCAAACACAAAAATAGTCAAAGAACACCAAGAAATGCCAAGACATCAAAAGGAAAAGAGAAGATCATCAGTTGGGTAGCTAGGTTAGTAAGACCGAAAGGATTGGAGATCAAAGAGACTTGTTATCATTATGCTTCCACTACCACCTGGCCCATGAATTCACTAGTTAAACCAGAGGAAAACCACCTTATGATTCATAGGGAGGGTGACAACTTCCCTATAGAACCATAGTTTGAAAGATCGGACTCAAGCTTTGGCTCTACCACCTATCAACTTGAGTTTCGACTCGGTTTTTTGAAGAAATACATAAAATAATTAAATTTTAATGAAAAAAATATTTTTGAGATTCCAAACCATTAGAGACAAAATATGCAAAGCTTGCTCATCTATATACTATGTGAGGCTGAATATATCAAAATGGCACCAAGTGCAATACATATCAACAACAAAATTCATAATTAGTGAGGCTCTAAATGGCCTTTGGAGTCCAAAAGCCATGATACAATCTATTGGCCTACAATCAAAATGATAATTCATCAGACTCATTACCACTACCAGAAATGGGGTCATCAACAAGAGACGTAAAAAAAACATCTGGCTTAGAGTCTTTAGATGCCTCAGACCCCTTGGGGACATTATCATTCGCATCAACTCAGACATGTTCGGGTTGGTTCAAGCCAGTCTAGTATCAAACTTCCCCCACAAGCTGAGTTGAAGGCCAAGTCAACTCAATTTCCTATCAACTCAGCCAGTTTGTCTAGTTCCAAGTTGAACTAAACCAATTTTTAAAATAATGCACTGTATAGGTGTGGAAAGAGGATTTTTTTACTGGCTTTAGAGACATTTGAACAAGAAATACAATTGAAGAATGTTTGAATAATTAGTGTGAGAATACAAGTGTAAAATGCTACAATGTGTTTTCAATCATCATTTCATGAGGGTATTTGACTTGCTAGGAATGTGAGTTTATTCGATGATAAGAATATGCCAACTATACATCTATATTATGTGCTTCTCCAGGCCTCAATATACTCAACAAATTTAAACAATAAAAAATTGAGAAGCTTGCAAGATAAATATTTGTGGAAGAGCTAGGAAAATCAAGTTTTTGTACTTATTTTGATGGGGCTTCGTAATGTCACCCACAAGTTAGTGGGTCTTTTGTTTTATTCCTAAGGGAGTCACATGTGATAAAGTGTAAATCTAGGTTGGAAAGAGGAACATATAACTTTCTAGTGGAGTTAATTATCATGCTTGCAGTTGAAAAAAGTGTACAAAAAGCCAAATTCTATGTGACTATCTTGTGGTAATAACTGCACGAGGGGGTTAGAAATTCTAGAAAATTCTTTATTAAGGCCTATATTTGAGGAGATACAAATATTTTATTTGTATTATAATCATATCTCTTTTCATCATGTTTGCAAGGAGAGGAATGAAGAGGCCAATGGATTTTCAAAGGTTGGAATATTTTGGATGCTGGTCAATGCAACATTTGGGAAGATATGGATGAGCAGTCCTTTGAATATGATCATCCTAATTTTTTTATGATAGTTGTATCATGAAATATGTTTCTGTTTATTTTTGGGGGTATATTGGGATGGTACTTGGACTCCAATTGATGATACATGCAAGTACATTAGATGAGGGGGATCACTAGAGACCTCAAGTTTTTATTGATATAGTTTGTACAACTTTTTTTAATGGGAATTTGTCAGCTTGGTGTAAGAAAATAATTTAAGATTTTTGTAACAGGTTTTCAAATTGGTTTAGTGTGGGTGCCTTTAGATTTTCTCCATTTCTGATACAACGTTATCCATTTTTTCTATTTGTTTTGCTATAACACTGGAATTCTTTTGAGGGATCTAGGACAAGCTATGAAACATAAAAAGAAAGTGATTTTGTTTCATCATTAAATGTGATTATAATTTTTTGTTTTATCCTTTCTCTCCATGCTATTGTGTCCAAATATTCTATTTATCTCCACTTCTTGAGTCCATTTCTGCAACACAAAGGGCTGAAGAATTCTATAATTACCTTAGGCATTTCTGGTATGGAAACATGCTTCCCAAGAAAAATTCTATAATTATACTACTTGTTATGAAAGTCCCTTCACAAGCAGAATTCTTCTTGTGTCCATTTCTAGGCCATGAAGGTTGAAGAAATCTATAATTACAATAGGAATATATGTTAAGGAAAAACAATTCCTGAGAAGAATTCTATGATTATACTATGCACTTATGTTATGTAAAATCATATTTGTTGACCAAAATATAATAACTTCACCAGATTCATATACCAAACTACATGAAATGTATTAAACAAAATAATGAAACAATACCATATGTGTACCGAAATTGTAATTCACGATATTTGTCCACCAAGATAATGAAACAATGTCATATGTTTAGTAAAATAAAACCTTTTTTCTACATACAATTTTTCAATTCAACTTGGGGCCATCCATCTTCTCTATTTTTCATGATCGAGTTGGCTAGGGACATCCAAATCCACTAACGACCATCTCTGTTGTTTCCGTATACATGTGACCAACCCTAGGACTATGCTTGGATTTGGAGAAGCGTTATTTGGTCACTTTGAAACCTACTATACTCTAGGTCTAATTGAACCTAAGCTTCTATTTGGAAAGGCATTGTTTAGTCATTGTAGAATTTTTTTAGGCCTAAGTCTAGCTATGACCCCCAAAAAGAAAGATATTATAGCCATGATAAGGCTCCTCATGTTAAAGCTCAAGCTCAATTATAGAATATTTACCTTATGATATGCATAGATATTGGTGGATGAATGATATAGTATCAGATAGAATCTCACTACTTGAAAAGAGGATAATTGATATGCACAGTAGTCTGGTTGTTGCCTAGGGTCGACTAGAAACTACTTTATTGGAATAAAAACATTCATTTGTTAATATAGGGACCAAGCTGAGTTGGATTGAGAGAAAATATGCTTCTATAAAGCTACACATTTTGAATATGAAAGTAGTTAGTATTCATTTCAGCCGAAAATAGTGGAGTCAAGTGGGCCCTAATATTTATCCTATCTTCTCTAATCATCATGTTGATCACTCTTTTTGGTCTTGTCCTTGCGCTAAGAACTGTTGGCTACTTATATTTATGGTATTTGTTAGTTATGATGTTGAATATAGGTTAAATAAGTGTCATCCTAAATAACTTTGATACATATTTTTCCTTAATTATGGCATAGTTCAAGATTTTGGTTTGAGAAATCATCCTAGCTAAGGAAACCACTTCTTTTGGAAATTCAGGTAGTCATATAACCATGATTTCACATGTTGGTAGCACAAACTTCTTCCCTCAAACAATTTTGATCTTTTGAGTTCAGGATAAAATAAGAGGTCAAGTTTGAACAACAATCAAGCGCACCGATATGTTATTAACACTTACTTAGGGTTTAGCCACAAAATTTTTTTGAGCTTATCCACAGATAATGGGATTTGTTTTCACACCGGTCTAATTTAATGTCTAGAGGGGTTTGGATGTCACTGAATCAATCCAAAGCCTCAAAAAACCCTAAATCAAGCCAATTTCATTGGAATTTTAAACTTTTATTACATTAGAAGCTAGCAAGTGACAGAACTAGACTAGCCTTAAAACATTTTAGAAGAGACTTTGTTACATCATGATTGATTGCAACATTTATGATTAATCTACTTATGATTGAAGCTTTCCAAAAAATATCTGATAATAAGGTGGTATTACATCAAAATTTATCGGTGGTTGTTAAATCTTGACACTATCTATGCAAAAATCAAAACTCACATTTTCAATCCACCCTCGTTAGAATTTGGTAAAGCAAATCATCCAGATTTACACGTCACGAAACTTACAAATTGATTTGATGATACTAAGAAAACCCTCAGAATAAAGTGTGAAAAAATCACATTTCAGAGGAAAAAAACAGAGTTGCAGATAATTGTTTATGGGAAAGTGCCAGGAGGTTATTTATTAAACTGTCGCGCACACCTAACCCAATATCTACAATAAACACCTAGAACCTGACAACGAAGACCCGAAAACTAGAAAAATTTCTTAGCCAAACAGGTAATTGAAAGAGCTTAACCCATATACTTTAAATAGTCAAAGATTTAAAGGCAATTTGATAAATCTCCAAAGAAATAGAGAACGCAGATTAAATATCTTTGGATAATCAAGGGTTTGAAGAACATTTTAAGCTAAGGGTTTATGTATAATTAACAGATAACATAAAACTACCTCTACTAAAGGAATAGACAAATTAGAGAAATGAAATGAAAAATCCTTACCACCTTGGAAAATTCGATTACAAGAGAACTGCCTCCCATGGCCAAGCCCTACAGACGCTCCTTGGTCGCTTTTTCATTATCAATGTGTGTGAATTACACAAATGCATAGTTTTGTTGTGGTACATCACTATACTGTCGATATCCCCAAAATTAAGGAACTTTTCGATGAGTATAAGATCTTTGGCCTTGCTGGACTTGTTACCTAAACAAATATTGTCCAAGGGCAAAGCTTCCTCCTCCTCACCTCCCTTTTTATGTAGGGTGTTCCCTGGCGGTGGTCCCCCATGAGGGTTGTGGTTGAAAGGAGCATTGATGATGGAAGGAAGCACATTTTGCATAAAAAAAAGTGGTGGCTTGATTTAATAAAAATAAAAATCAAAGTCAGTCCAAACAAACCCATATATACACTTTCCTATTACCATAGACCAGGCCGTAGAGTAGTGCCTCTTGGATGGGCCATCAATTCCTCTCGACAATACATCTCACAACCCTTCCTCATTTATTGCATTATCACATACCAATTGAGGTATACAAGAAGTGCACCATCAACTGTGGTTTAGCCATATCCATGGGAAACCTTGTTGTTGTCTTCCTACCAATCCATGCCTTGATAACTCTCAGGAGAAAGAAAGAAATTATATAACCTTCATACTAGTCGAGGTTGTGAAAACTCTGATGGGAAAGGAGAAATTCCATAACCTCATGCGAAGAGAGAAAAATTTGAAGCAGCGAGCCATGGAAAAGATAGAAATTATATAACCCTCATGTGAAGAAAGGAGAAATTCATAGCAACAAGCCATTTTTTATTTATTATAGCTAAAAAATAAATAAGTTAGAGAGTAAATTTTAATTTTAAGACAGAAGGAGACTTTTAAGCCACCTTGTCTGTATATTAGTGATATAATAATATAAGATGGCCAAGGAAAATAATGTTTTCAATGAAAGGAGGAAATGAGACACCTTGTGTGTAGTAGTGATATATTAATAAGATGGTAGAGGTCAATAATGTTTTCAATGAAATGAGGAAATGAGGAAATGAGGCTTGTGTGAAAGGTCATAAAATTTTTTGACATTGACAAATTCCATGTACTTCTATTGAGAAATGTATACATCCAAAATGCTAGAGCATAGTTTGTGATATCTCTTGATTTGAAAAAAAAAATGTATAGAACGTGAAGCTTGTGTGACTAGAAAACTTAAGCATGCCACCTCATTCAAAAAATATATTATTAATAAAACTAGACAATTACGCCATGTTTTAAGCGTTCAACTGTAGTCTGAAGATTACCAGTTTCAAGAACTTCTCCAATTGGTTGAGGAGTGCCTCTTATATATGGAACAAAGTTATACCCAAACAAACTGACGAGAAGCAAAACTGCATAAACCACAACCTTTCACTGAAATGCTTCACACACAATGAACTTCTACAGGGTATGCACAAAGACCCATAACTGAGATCTGTTACTCAGTTTGGCTCTTATTTTTCACTACAATTAACCTAACTTTTGTTAGCTGGTATGAGACGATCTACATGCTTGAAATATTGGCTAGGAATGCTCTCAATATACCACAATATTTTGACCCCCATGAACCACTGGTTGCATATCATTATGTTTAACATAGAACATGGATTACAAGAAGATTGAACATGAAGGTTTTAGAGTAGTACCTTGGCCCAAAGGTCTAATTTGAGGTTCCTCTATAATTTGTGTTACGATTTTAGCTTCTATACTTTTAGTTGTAGCTTCCCCTATTTGTGATATAGCTATTTCTTATTCTGGCATCACAATCTATCCCTTGTCTTCCAACTTTGATAGAAATAGGGGAATACCTACAAGGTCACCCCAAATGTGACCCACATATTCTAATTCATGCATGACAAGAGGTAACACATTGTACATTTGGACACTAAATACAATCTACTACAACATTTTCTAGAAAAAGAAGGGTGATTTACCAATATATGGTGTTGTAAATGGTTCAATAGCTTGAAGTGGTATAAGAAAATAAAGTCATGTTTCCCTTAGCAAGTGAATTAATTTTGAATTCTGTCAAACCCATTTCTTTTCTGCACCAACACCTCCCCTTCATGCAAAAATTCATTCTTTACTTATAGTAGCAACACCTTCCTAGAAAACAAATGTTGTCCCTCGTGAGGCAATCCTTTGTCTATAGATCTTCATCCATTATAATCCATATGAGTTCCCATAACTATAACCTATTACCAAATTCAGACAATCAATGGGTTTCCAATCTTTGTCTAGGTTATATTTTTATGCAAAGATGTAATTAGCATCTTCGAACCATTCATAGACACATTTATGAATTTAGTTTAGGGATATTAAAACTAAAAATAGAATAAACAAATTCCTTAAGATTTGGTAAGTCTTTTTGGAAAATTCCAATCTTAGCATGTTTAAGCCAATTTTTTCCAAAATCGACCCTTTCAACAAAAATGACATTGATCATTACCAAGAAAAAATATAGCTTTAGATATCCTCAAATAAATAAATTTATGGATAATGGAATCATAGTAGAAGGATTCTTACATATATATGCTAATCTTAGGAGTCCAACAAAATCTTGGGTTTTCCCATCTAAATCCCTAGGCATACTTTTATGGAAAGTTATAAATCACTTCATTCAAAAACACATTGTGGATTTGATCCATGAGTGGAGAAGCTAAACCAAGTGGTATAAATGAGTTCCAAAATATTAAAATAGCTTGTTTAACCCAATATGAACACACTATCCGAAATAACTTGAGTCATGGTATTGCAAAATTGGACACTGTGAAAAAATCATATTGATATTTTCTAAGCTAAACTCTATCACAAAAGATCTTCAAAGAGTACAATTTTAAACCAATGGGATCATAACAAAAGGATGCTCCTAGATATGATCTAATGTTAGGAGTCTAATAAAATTTATGGGTCACCTATCCAAGTCCCAATTAGAATTTTTGGCAATTTTCAACATCTTCATTTGGATTTTAACAAATGGATTACTTCTCTATTTTGGTTTTAACATCCATATCTTGATTCCAAAGGAAATAAAAGATCAAATAATAAGAGTAAAACTAAGGCATACTTCAACTTTAGATGCATTTTTGGGAGCTAATATTTGGTGGCATTGGCTCCAAGGAGTCTAACACCTTTGGAAATGTATTTGTATGAAAAAACATGCAAATGAAATTCCTATTAGGAATTTCAGAAGAATTCTCATCTCCAAAGAAGGCTCCTACATTTATAATTTAGAAATTCCTATGAAAATTGACTCCAATGCTTGATTGAGGGAATTTATAGGAGGAAAAACAAAAGAGAACTAAAAGGGGCTTATTATTTTTGCATGTAAAAAAAACAAAGATAAAGTGGGCATTCATTATAGTATCCCTTAGTATTTCCTTGATGGGTGGGGCATTGGATGTGAAGCTAAATATCTTGGAAGCCATTGGGAAGATAGTTAGGCTGAAGAAGAAGTACAACTAGGTGGATCATGTCACCAACATCCTAAATAATAACTACAAATAATGTCAAATTTATACGAAGGTGATATGGTTCCCATCTCTTCTTATTTAGTTAGTGATGTTGTAGGTCACTCTAGTGGGAAATACCTATTTTAATAGAAAGGTCATCTCCATCATGAGGAACTTTAAGTTCACTACTAGTAATTAGTTTGGCAAGACATAGTCTCCATCCCTTTAATAAATGTTTATAAATTGGGTTATAAAATATGAAAATAGTATCATAAACATTGTGAGTTCCATAGCAAGTCCGTCGACCCTTGTTAGACTAGTCACGCATCTAGCTTGTTTTGGACTCAACAGAAGCATATTGTGTCAACTGAGCTGACATGCATCCAAAATACTTATCTTATCAACCATATGAACTTGAAATTTTAATGAGCTGAATTGACAAAGAAACATAGTATTTGTTATTCTAGAGTTAATCCTCCTAATACTGATCGAGACAATTCTCCTCGTAAATAATGGTGAGTGGGAAGATGAAAGGGAGTTAGAACTGTATACTATACATTTAAAATTGAATTGTCAGTTTTAGTGAGACTAACTAAAAAGAAGATGACAAGTCAGTCAAGATATCTACCATGAATAGCGAAAAAAATCTTGGAAATATAGAAGTACTACAAGATATCATCTTAGAGGAGCCCAAGCTTCAAAAATTTTTTGTAAGAAATAACCAAAAAAGAGTTAGAAAAATTAGTCATGAAGGGTAATTCGACCCAACGCAAACTAAGACAATGTATTTCATGGGCTCATCCAACAAATCTCAAATTTTAGAAGCAGTTGGGAAAGCAAGGGAATTCTTATTGAGATTGCCACGTAGAAGATGTTGGGAGAACATGAAAAAGTAAAGTGACAAACTCAATAGGTGTAGGGCATGAGTTGATCACTAAAGTTGATTGGAGCATCCCCAACAACAATTACTAAAGGGTATTCAAGTCAAATAGAGAAACAAAGGATGGGACAATGACATGCACTAGTTGACTTGAAAGCTAACTCCCCACTAATTGAAGGAATAAGAATAGAATAAGAAATTAGTTAAAATAGTGTAGTAATGGATAGGAGGATTCAAACCTAGGTTTTTTCATTGGAACATATATATTAATTTGATGTATAAAATATGTAAGTAATAAAGAAGAACTACATGATTCAGATGCAATAAATAACTTACCTCATCAACAACAATGATGACAACAACAACAATAGTCACAAAAGGTTAATCAGATGATGTTCCACAACTATCATGACATATGAACAAGTCCACTTGAAGGATAACATAAGAACACATAAGAAAATACACAATTATAAAATGAAATTGAAGGGGCATTTTACATCAACACAATAACTTAAACCGACTCAACTGGCATATGATCCAAAATATGTATTGGATATTTATCTATTTCAACTATTTCATGTTGTCTCTAGAGAAATTTCTATTAGGTGGAAGATAATGGGGAAGGATATTATCATGCTATGAAACAAGAAAGAAAAGTAAGTAGCCTAGATTAATTTCATAAGTTGGATAAACTACAAATAGCTTGTCTAAGCAAAAGTGAGGACCGTTTGAACTCAATACACGAATTAGTTCATCAGTTGGTTGCTCAAAATGTCCAGATGAGAGAATAGGTAGAGCAGTCATAACATCAGAATAAGAAACAAAATACATATGAGCTATCCTCTATACTTGAGTAGGAAATTACCACATTTAAAGAGGTAAAGAATAAATTATGAGAACCAATGGATAGGCTAAATACTCGTAATGCTCTCCTCAATTACTAGTTGACAAATTTTACAGTTGCCTGCAATGAATTTCATATTCGAAAGGTACTCATAAATATTTGTTGGAGAAGAATAATTTCATATTGGATCCTTGGGAAGTATCATCCCTTGTACTTGGTTTTCTTTTGGTTTCCTTCTACATTAGGTACTTATTGGTTTGGTCAATGACTATTCTCTATCTTTTTTTATAAGATAAGTGTGCAATGCCTTCCAGGTTTATGATAAACAATCCTTAAATGTGGATATATGTAATTTTCTAAGAGTTCATCACCTCAAAGTTTCTCATTAATTTCCCCCTTTAAATATGTTAGAATTCTTATATTCTTTCATTCAATATAAGTACTAGCCCAATAGCTGCACTCATCATTGTAATGATCACACACATATCATAGTACTTATATGCAACTTAGCATAGGATCTGAGCCAAAATTTCAATGGTCCTCTCATACCAAATTTTGTGAGGTCCAGTTGGGACCTCATACCAGAGAGAGTCACAAACTATTGTTGGAATTTTCTTTTTTATCAATAGGTATGTCAATTATGGAATCAAGGTCTATAATAAGGTTGAGAGCAAAAAATGTGGTCTTTTAAGGCCTCAATATGGATGCTAAAGCTTTTCTCCGTAAATTTTCAAGGTGGGAGTAGTAGTAAAAATGACACATAAAGTTGATTCCTCCGAATATTCTGCTCTAAAATATGGCTGAAAAATAATATATTTATCCAACCACAATTATTTATACTTCACAGACCTTCCCCTTGGATTGTATCTAACAACACATGAATGAATTACTTTACCTAGAACATTTAAGTAAAAATGCTACTCACATTTCTTAGAGGAACATGATATGCCATCCTCAAAATCGTCCACCTCCTCAAGTTAAAAAATCATATTAGGGGAAGGAAAATTTACGTTGAATCCTAACACACCAATGAGATTTTTTCTACTTGTTTTATCAAGAAATATAATTATATTAATGAAACAATATGACTATGTAATCAACAAATGCTAACGCTCAAAATAGTTTTGTGAAATAGTTCCATCACCTAAGGACAACATATAGATGAAGGAGATACTAAAGATGAGGCTCCCACAATAGGTACAACTTGACCTCCACCCAACATTATCCCATTCTAGTAGTTTGCGTTAATTTGATTGTCCCTCTTTAATGCATCTATCACTACAACACTTGAACTCTTGAAGCCTAGTATTTTCATATATTAAAAGGGCTTGGTTGATCCAATCCCTCTACTCTAGTACTTCTCACATGGATACATTGTCAAGATATTGTGTGTAAACTTAAGATAATTTGTGATCTCGTCTTTAGTACCATGAATTAAAGATTCACATCCATTCTCTACTTTATTTTGTATAAAAATGAGAAGGAGACATAAAAACTTGACTTACTAGTGATGTGTTATTTGAATAGTCCACAACATCATAAGATGATCCATAGAAACATCACTAAAAGTCAACCCATATTAAATAGTTATCAATTTAATAATTCATTATATAGTTTAATATAAGTTATTTTCTACATAAACCATGGTTATTAATATTTTTTTTAACAATAAATTAAAAAGTTGATCATGTTTCTATTTGATTTGAAAAAAATACACATGGAAAATATTTATAACATTCACAAGGAATTGAGGTTGTTATATTCTTGTTACAAATTTCTATCTCAATATTTAAAATTCTAGCAAAAAATTAAGAAGTTCATAGCCCTTTATAATTTGATTGTAAACATCTAATATGTAAAATATTTATAATTAAATTATACCATGATAAAGGTTTAATTATTTCCAGTAAGAAACTAATTTACTCTATCATCACCTAGAATAGAGTACTATCGCAAAGGTTTATGTAGATATGACATTCTATTCACTCAGTATTGATTATTGCAAGAAATATTTGGAGTTATACTCTTCACCTAGCCATAGACCTTGTTGCTCCAAATATTTCAATAACGAGTCATACATGAGCCATCAATCCATTACTATGTTGTCTCTTCTTGGCCTTGTCCTCAATTACACAAGAAAAAGTGATGTCGTCTTCTCCTTCCTTGTATAGAATACATCGATGATAAGGAACCCAACCCCTATGATCCTCCTATCATTATATAATTCTTCCTTTGTCTTAACATTTTCCTCTCACATAAACCGTTATGAAACCAACTCAAGAAAAGATAGAAAAGATAGATCAACGCCTTAGAATTCAGCCTCGTCGAGGGGCAACCTCCTTTACATTACATAAATGAACTATTCTTGGATGATACAAATGACAAAACCTCCTTTCTATATATAGGAGTCTAAGGAGTCACAATATAATCCAGCCGACCTAACAATAATAATATAAAGCCACAAAAATAACAATAGAGGGATTCTATGGGGCACAAAAATAACAATATGGGGTTAATAGGGGCACAACAATATAAATAAGGGGTATAACTACAATAGTAATGGGGTAATCACTAGTATTATAGGGACCCAACATGCCCCTCTCCTTCAAAAAAGTGTTGTCCTCAATGCTTGAGTAGTTTTGGATACTTCTGCATAAAATTCTCATCCTCCCATGTGGAATCTTCAGCGGATAAGTTCTTCCACTTGATAAGATACTCTGAAATTGATCGATTTCGTAGCTGTCGAGTTCTTGTTTCTGTGACTGCTTCCGGTTCCAATATAATTTTTCCTTCCTCGTCAAGTTCTGGCAATATTGTTTGAATTGGGAGCTTGTCGCCTATAACCTTCTTTAAACATGAAACATGGAAAACTGGGTGCAATCGAGAAGCTGCAGGAAGCTCCAATTTGTATGCCATAGTACCAATCTTTTGCAACACCTTGTACGGACCATAATACTTTGGTGATAATTTATTATCCTTCTTAGCTTGCTTTAGGGACATTTGCTTATATGGTTGTAGCCGTAGGAATACCCAATCACCTACATCAAAACTTCTTTCACTGCGATGTTGATCTGCCTGTTGTTTCATTCTATTTTGTGCCAACACGAGGTTATCCTTTAAGAGTTGGAGGACTTGTTGTTGATGTTCGATGTGATGTTCCACTGCCTGAACCTTAGAATTTTCTCTTAAATATGATGTGATGGATGGTGGTTGATACCCATAAAGTGCCATAAATGGGGTCATTTTTGTTGCTGTATGGAAGGAAGTGTTATACCACCATTCAGCCAGAGGCAACCATTTGACCCATTGTGTCTGTTTATCAGATACAAAGCAACGAAGATATCCTTCCAAACATTTGTTTACTATCTCAGTTTGCCCATCAGATTGAGGATGATAAGATGAGCTATGAGCTAACTGAGTACCAAGACAAGAAAATAATTCTGTCCAAAAATTTCCAGTGAAAATGGGATCTCTGTCACTTACAATAATCTTTGGGTTTCCATGTAGCTTTTGAACTGTTTCCATAAATGCAGTAGAAACTGTACTGGCTTTAAATGGATGTGATAATGCACAAAAGTGTGCATACTTGGTAAGTCTGTCAACTACCACCATGATGACACTCTTTCCCTCAGACTTGGGTAAACCTGTGATAAAATCCATTGAAACCTCCTCCCAACGTTGGCTTGGAATGGATAAAGGTTGTAATAGACCCGGTGTCTTAATTGTTTCAACTTTATTTTGTTGGCAAACCAAACATTCCGCCACAAACTTTTGAATATCTGATTTAAGGCCATCCCAAAAAAATTCCTTCTTAACCCTGTGGTAAGTTTTTAAAAATCCTGAGTGCCCTCCTAAGGGAGAAGTGTGCAATTCCATAAGAATCTTTTGTTTTAGCTGGGAATTCTTACAGAGGTATAAGCGATCTTTGTACCATAACGAATCATTTTTCCAGCTAAATGTATCAGAAGTACTGGAATCTTGTTGTAGCTTTCGAATAAGTGCCCACACTTCTTCGTCATTCTTCCATTCCTCCCTTGCTTCGTTTATCCAATCTGGTTGGATAATAGAAATGGCACACAACAATGCTTCCACATCCTCATCCTTTCTTGAGAGTGCATCTGCCACCACATTTTGCTTCCCTTTTTTGTAGATGATTTCAAAGTCATAACCCAACATCTTTGTGACCCACTTTTGTTGCTCTTCAGAGGATAATCTTTGTTCTAAAAAGTATTTAAGGCTATCATGATCCGTTTTTACCTTGAAGTGTCTTCCCATTAGGTAGGGTCGCCATTTCTTAAGTGCATGGAGTATTGCCAACATTTCCTTCTCATAAATAGCTTTGCTTAAAAACTTTCCCTTGATTGGACGACTTTCAAAAGCAATGGGTCTTTCATCTTGCATTAGAACAACACCAATTCCATTTCCTGAAGCATCACATTCCACAATAAAGGTTTTTGTGAAGTCCGGTGTAGCTAAGACCGGTGCTTGGCACATTGCCTCTTTAAGATGTTCAAAGGCCTTTGTTGCTTCCGGAGTCCATGAAAATGAATCTTTCTTCAATAATGTTGTTAGAGGTGCTGCTATTCTCCCATAATTCTTAACAAACTTGCGATAATACCCTGTCAACCCAAGAAATCCTCGCAGATGCTTTATGGATGTGGGGATTTTCCATTCCTTAATGGCTTTAATTTTGCTAGGGTCTACCTTAACTCCTTCATGAGATACAATATGACCCAAATATTCCACCTCCTGGACTCCAAAGAAACATTTGGATCTTTTTGCATATAATTGTTTCTCCTCCAATAGTTGTAGCACCCTGTCAACATGTTCAACATGATCCTTCCAAGACTTGCTGTAGATTAGTATATCATCAAAAAATACTAACACAAATTTTCTAAGGAATGGTTTGAAAATTGAATTCATCAAACCTTGAAATGTTGAAGGTGCATTGGTAAGGCCAAAAGGCATGACCAAAAATTCATAATGACCCTCATGAGTTCTAAATGCCGTTTTCGGAATGTCTTCAATCTTCATTCTGATTTGATGATATCCCGAACGAAGATCCAACTTGGTGAAGTAAATTGATCCATGCAATTCATCCAGTAATTCATCAATAACAGGAATGGGGAACTTATCTTTAATAGTGAGCTTGTTGAGCTCCCTATAATCCGGACACATGCGCCATGATCCATCCTTCTTGTGCACCAATACTACTGGAGCTGAGAAAGAACTTTGACTCGGTTGAATTATACCAGCCTCTAGCATTTCTGCAACCATACGTTCAATTTCACTTTTTTGGACATAGGGATATCTGTACGGCCTGATGTTTGGAGGAACACTTCCTGGAATCAGATGAATAGCATGATCATGATCACGCATAGGTGGGAGACCTTTGGGAGTCTCAAATACCTTGGAATGATTGTCCAGGACTTTTTGGAGATCTGGAGAAATAGATGATTCCAATGTGGAAACATCTAGCGAACATAATTGTGCAATTACACCTCTTTGCTCCTTTTTTAGAAGCTTTGTCATGCCATTAGAGCTGATTATCTTTCCTGGTTTCCCTGCAATACCCCTTAATTCAACTTCCTTTCCTTCCGTAGAAAATTTGATGAAAAGTTCTTGAAAATTAAAAGCTATTGTACCCAAGGATTGTAGCCATTGGACTCCTAGTACAACATCAGCACCTCCCATTGGAATGGAAAGCATTGGGCTAGTCAATACATATTCTCCCATGGATAGCTTGATATTATGGCACTTTCCAGAGCAATTTATTGTTCCTCCATTTGCAATCATCACTTGACACTCTGGTGCTGGATATAGGAAGCAATTCAATTCTTTTGCTACCCTACAATGAATAAAATTGTGGGTGCTTCCTGAATCAATCAACACTATTACCTTTTTCTTCTTGATTTGTCCTTCTATCTTGATGGTTTGAGGAGTGGTAATTCCCGCCAATGCATTACAAGATATGGTCGGATTTATTTGTTCTTCATCTAGGCTTTTTTCCTGGAGTATATCCTCTTCTTTTGACCTTTCTTGCTCCTTTTCTTCTTCCTCTTCACAATCTATGTAGAATAATTTCTTCTCAGCACACTTATGACCTTTTGTGTATTTGCTATCACAATTGTAACAAAGCCCTTTTGCTCTTTTTCTTCCAATTGTTGTGGTGTCAACCTTGTAGGTTGTGGAAGACTAGGGGCAACAACACTTCCGTCTTTATAGTTGTGAATGGTATGCTTCCTAGTTGCCATAATTTTGCTTTCCATTTTTCTTGCTAACCTGAATGCCTTCTCTAATGAATCAGGTTCCCAAAGGCAAACATCATGTTGGATATTATCCTTTAAAGACCCTATGAACACATCAATCCTATGCTCCTCTGGAATATCTTTTACCCTTATGTTCAATTTTTGGAACTCCTCAATGTGCTCCATTATTGAACCCTTTTGTTTGAGACTTATCAATTGGCTAAAAAAAGTGTTGCTTTTTGTATCCTCATAATGTGCTATCAATTCTTCCGTAAAAATTGCCCAAGTGATAAATTGTTTACGAGAACAAAGCCATTGATACCATACAAACTGATTTGGTTCCAAATATACAGTTTCCATACGTACCTTTTGTGTGTTTTGCACATTATTGAGATCGAAGAATTGCTCCATCTGTAATATCCATGTGGCGGGATCCTTGCCATCAAAATTCCTCATATCGATTTTTGGAATATGGTGATTCTTCGATCCAACATTAGCGTCTATGGAATCATGATTAAAATTTCTTTTGTTCTCATCATGAGTTTCCTTTAGTACCCTTTCACCCTTAGGGACCATTTCTTGTAGCAACTTATTCATATTTATCTTCAATTCGTCCATGTCTGTCTTCAAATCTATCTTCAAATCCTCCATCTTAGCTTCCATGTCAATCATCTTAGCTTCTACGCCTTTCATTAAACAGTCCATCTTAGCTTCTACACCTTTCTTTAAACCATCCGTCTTAGATTCTGTTCCTTTTTGTGCAAGGGATAGTTGTTGCACTTGGTCTTGTAATTTTGATATATCATGTTGCATTTCTTCCTCTTCTTCATGAGTCATGCTAGAGCTTTCAGGTTCCTTACTAGGTGTTTGCATTTTCTTTCCTCGGGGCATCCGTTACCGATAATAATGCTCTACTATGCCCTTGAATTCCTTCAAAATAAATTTTCAAACCAAGCTTAAAAAATTTAAGAAAATCTACACATTGTTTTTCACTTTGTAGGAACTCGATATTGCTTCTGATGTATCTCTGTACCTTCCAATCATCTAGTTCTGAATTTGTGAGCTGTAGTAGCCCTCTATGTCCTCTTTCCAATGCCACAAGTCTGACCCAAATTGGATTCTCCAAGGAAGAGTTATGTGAAATCTCCCACAGTGACCTGCTTATAGACTAGTTCAGTAGAGCTAACTTGTACGACGTGCCACGAGTCACTGTTTCAACCTTTGGATCTAAAACATGCATACAAGAAACTAAAGTCCGTCCTATTTCTATACATTCTTACGAAATTTCAATCCGATCCCCAGAGAGGAAGTTATGACTATTTTTCCCAGGTCACTTGTTTTGAATGTAATTCAGGAGTGTGAAAAAGGACCAACTTACTTAGATCATATCTCCGCAAATATCGCGCGAAAAGCTCTGAAATACGGACCCAAGGTTCAGCATGATTTCTTCTCAAATGGGTTTTTTTGCTACTTCTGAAACATCACAGAAAAAAAGTTATAGCGAAAATGCCACGATGACCTGTTTGGAGCAGCGAAACCCTATAATCCAAAGCTCTGATACCAAATGTTATGAAACCAGCTCAAGAAAAGATAGAAATGATAGATGAACGCCTTAGAATTCAGCCTCTTCGAGGGGGCAACCTCCTTTACATTACATAAATGAACTATTCTTGGATGATACAAATGACAAAACCTCCTTTATATATATAGGAGTCTAAGGAGTCACAATATAATCCAGCCAACCTAACAATAATAATATAAAGCCACAAAAATAACAATAGAGGGATTCTATGGGGCACAAAAATAACAATATGGGGGTAATAGGGGCACAACAATATAAATAAGGGGTATAACTACAATAGTAATGGGGTAATCACTAGTATTATAGGGACCCAACATAAACCTACATTATTGTTAATGTTTTTTGTCTTATTACATAAGTCGTCATCATCGTCATCATCATCATCATCATCATTTTTTATTTCCTTTATATTCTACTTTGAATTTTGTTTATATATTATTTTATTATTATTATATTACATAATATTATGTGGGATCTGATGCTCCCTCTAAAGGGAGCACCACATCACATTCTCCTCAGCAAAATTTACATCTCTTCACACAACTATCATTTTGAGAGATGGAAAGTACACATGGTAGTTATGGGGATTTTATGTGTAACCGACAAATACCCCTAATTTTGCGGTCGACTAAAGCTTATTCTTGGATTCTTTGGAGACATGGTAGTAAATAGAGGCTCCAAAAATACTGAAGTGCGACACATCCATATTTCTCCTTGAAAAAGCATCCTCTAGTCTAATCATGCCAAGAATCGGAAGAGGACTCTGGTTCTTCAAATAGATTGTTGTGTTGCATGCCTCAACCCACAAATGCAGAGGTAGGCCTTGGTAATACAACATCACCCTCACTTGTCCCACAATGATACAATTCTTTCTCTGAGACACCCCATTCTACTGTGGGTTGTAGGGTGTGGTTTCAACTCTGGTTGAATGCCTTCTTTGGAATAGAAATTTTTAAATTCATTAAACATGTACTCACCTAAATCATTTCTCCTCAAAGCTTCACCTTCTTGTTGGTTTCTTTCTCAACTAGTGCCTTCAATTCTACATACTTGGAGAATGTCTCATATTTCTTCTACATGAAGAAGATCTAGCACGTCCATGAGAATTCATCAATAAAAATGACAAAATATTAGTGTCTGGTAGTGGAGATTGTTCAGAAAGGTCCATCAGCATCAGAGTGGATACGTTCTAGGACTACATGTGCTTTGTTGTCTTGATCATGGAATGTGGATTTGGTGTACTTCTTCAATGTACATCCTTTACATACATCTTGTTTCTCAAGTGATCCTTTAGGGAGGCCAATGGTTATTTGTTGTATAATCTTCAAGGTACCATGATGTAAATAGCCAAGTCTTATGTGCCAAAGTTGACCGACATCACGTCCCTACACTTTCTCTACCTTAGTACTTAATGTAGCACAATTTTCTACATTTAATTTATATAGGTTCTTCACATTAACCTCAATCTGTTTCACCCATCCCATGCTATCTATATTAGGAATATTTTTCCTTTGCTGAAGATCACATCATAATCATAGTCTTACAAAACTACAACAAAGATGATATTTTTCTTTAGACCTAGAAAAAACATGACATCCATAAGCCTCATAGGGGAGCCTGACTCCCTCTCAAAAGGTGACTGTACCAATATTAGTCGTGATGTACGTTTTGTCGTCGCCTAGCCTGATGTGCATCTAGATATTTTTCTCCTCCAGGTCAATGAAAAAATATCTACACCCTGTCATGTGGAATGATGCACTTGAGTCCAAGTACCACATGCTCCCCATCATTGTGCTAGACATGCATGTGATAAGGGTAAAGTCAAGCTCGAATTGTGAAGCCAAGGCTTCACCTGCTACTCCTCCTAAGGTCTTCTTTCTTGCCTTTTTGTGTGGACACTTTCTGGCATAGTGCTCATATTCATGACAATGGAAGCATTTATTTTTTGACAAATCTTTCTTCTTTCCCCTTGGCTGGATTTTTGTTTGGTTTGAGATTTCTTCCCTTTTCCGTTCTTTCCCTTTCCAACCAATGCAAAGTTTTATTCATCCTCACCCTTGGATGAGGTCTCGTCTTTGGTATTCCACCTTATTTCCTCTTGTACCAAATTAGACCATAAGCATTCTCAATCCAGTAGTTTCTCCCTTCCATTCACTGAATCTTGATAGCTACACAAGCTCTTGGGAAGCCCCAAAAGGGCTAGGCTTACCAAGTCATCCTTTGAAACAGTAACACCAACTCCTACAAGCTCATCATGAACTTGTGTGAACCTTCTCTGATACTAAGAGATAGTGCCATTCTTCTGCATCTTGATATTTCAAAGTTTATCCTTGAGCACCAACTTCTTGTGGTCACTACTATTTTGAAACATATCTGTCAATTCCTACCAGATTGCATAAGGATTTTCTTTCCCATGGATATTAGTGATGATGTGGTCTCATACTCCCTCCAATATTATTCTCCTTGCCTTGTCTACATATTTCATCCACTGAGAAAGGTTACGTGCATCATATTCCACTGTTTTTGCAATATCTCTCTTGATGTATTCTAGCAATCTATTGTCATTGAACAACTCCTCCATGCAATGCAATTAGAGTTTCCTTCCAAGGCATACTCTAACCACATCACATTGAAGTTCAATTCTTATCTCTAAGAGATCTTGCAACACTAAACTGCAAATTCAAACCTCCTGAGAAAAAAATTTGAAATTCCTACTCTATTGTGAATCATGATGTGAAGCCACATAGAAATTATGGTGTATATTTGCAACTACTCATGATTTTTTTTCGAAATCACAAGGTAGAAACCTACTATACCGCTCTCTAATGTTGGGCTGTGTTATATTCTTTCCACGGCTAGCCCATGTAATGAAATAGGGGGTTAGAGGGGGGGCAAAGCCCCTCCTTTGTTGCGTCGATTGCATAGTGGGGGGGGGGGGTCACAAGGGGGTTTGAGGGGGGGCGAGTAGGCCCCCTCTATGGGGTCTGGGGCAGCGCCCTAGGATTTTTTTTTGTTTGGACCCTATATTAGGTTGGGCGGACCTACCTATGGTTTTGTGAATGACTTTTGCACATGGTTTTGGACGCGATGGTTTTTGGTCCATGGTTTTGGAAGCGATGGTTTTCGGTCCATGGTATTGGATGCTTCGGTGTGTATAAATATGTATTGTAACATTGAAAGGAACTTAATGAAAAGTCAATCTGGTAGTCTTGGTTTTGGGATCTAGGGGAAAATCTCTGTGTGTATGTGTTTTATGTGTTATGCTCTTGCATTTTTTATTTTATGTGTTTTAGAATTCATATGCAGGTAATTTCTATACAAGGTTAAAACCTAGATTTCATATCAGAGCTGTTTTGGCTTCAAGGGGATGACTTTATTACTGAGGGGTTTCGCTCAGGCCTGTGGTAGACCCTGTTCAATGGGAGATCTAGGGGATCGATTCTGGTGGTGAAAGAATATTGCAAGCAGTAGAAAGATAAAGATCGAGAAATTTAATAGTCAAAGTTTTGAGTTACGGAAGTTTAAGATGGAGGTTATGTTGGTGGATAAAGATCAATGGATCACGGTAGATCTGGGTACTAAACCAACAGGAGTTCTCGATGAAGAATGGAAGAAGTTGGATAGAAAGGCTAAGAGCACAATACAGTTGTGTGTCTCAGATTCAGTATTACTGAATGTATCAGGGGAAGCTACGACGAAGGCTTTGTGCAACAAGTTAGGGACTTTGTACCAATCTAAGTCTCTAATGAATAAACTGTTCCTACGAAAAAAGCTGTATAACCCGAGGATGAAAGATGGAGACTCGATGACAGAGCATCTAAATGCATTTAACACTGTGATAAGTCAGTTATTGTTTGTTGATATTAAAATCTCAGATGAAGATAAGTGCATCAGTTTGTTGTGTTCTCTACCAGATTCGTGGGATAGTCTGGTTATTTCAATAGGTAACAATGCAGCTAATTTTCTGTTTGATGAAACAATCTCATCCTTGCTGACGAAGGAGATGAGACAGAAAAATATGGAGAGCTAGGATGGTGATGCCTTGTCTGTACGAGGAGGGTCCCAGAACAGAAACAAAAATAAGTCATCGAGTGGGAGATCTAAATCTAGAGGGAGATCTAAATCTCTAGGAAAACCTATAAGGGTGGTTTGCTAGAAATGCGGGAAGGAAGGGCACTACAAAAGGAACTATACATCTAAAGCTTCTAATAAAGGAAAGGCATCTGATGATGCTCCTTCTGCAGAGTCAAAAACCACCTCAGATGAAGGTGGGGACGTGTACTTGGCTTCTTCAGGTACACATGTAGATCATGAGGCATGGTTGATTGACTCAGGTGCATCCTTTCACTTCACTCCCCATAGAGAGTGGTTCTATGAGTATGAGAAATACGATGGTGGTGATGTATTCTTAGGGGATGATAGGAAGGATAGAATCATTGGTTGCAGAAAAGTAAAGTTGAAGTTGCAACGTGGAAGGGTTAGAAAACTTCCGGGTGTTCTGCATATTCCTGCATTGGCAAGAAATATGATTTCTGTGAGCAAGCTAGATGATGCAGGTGTAAAACTAGTGTTCAAGAAGGATGTTGGATTGTAGGGGCCTGACCTAGGTTCATAGTTAATTAGCCAAAAAAATCCAGGTACTACTAGCCCTTTCAGAAATAGTCTGTGGGGCATGCATTGAGGTCTCACCCGAAGTAGTATGGGAGGGTGTTGGAACCAAGTTTGTGCACCCTGGAGATGTCTGATGAGTTTGAATGGCCTGCGAGCAGGTTGCTTCTCGCACTTTCCCATTCCTCGCAGCCTGATATACTGCCTTCGCGCGACCCTACCTAGGGGACGAGCATTGTGCTTTGCGTTATTATCCAAGACCTTGCTTATATTCCAATGTTAGTTAATTATCTTTCCCTACTTGAGTGCTTTAAGTGATACATAACAACATAAAAAATTCATACATGTGTGCATAGTAGATAAATAGTATATTTGCAAATTATAGTAATCATGCATTAAGCCGAGAATAGATACACAAAATTATAACCAAACTTCTCTTTATTGATTCTTTCCATGGTTACAGACTTGACTCACCCTGCACACTTAGCTGCAAAGCCTTCTCCTACTCTACAACCCAAAGACACACTTCCCACTACAACTCAATTACTTAGACTTCTTATCCTCATCTTCTATTATCTATCTCCTCCATTTACACTTAGAACCTCACTCGATTTATACAATCCCATGGTCTACAGACCATGGGTAGGTCTATCTAGCCGACATTACATTACAAAACTAGGGTGGACAACCCTATGACTCTATCATACTTTCATGCCCCGCGCTCGCAATTCACGGAGCTTGACAACAAGAGTTAGTCAAATTTTGGGCTTTGAGCCCCAAAACGTGCCTTGGGGGGATTCCATGCCCAACAAGCCCCCAACACAAAAATCGTGACTCGCCCTTGAGGCACTCTGTCGACGCGACAATATTTGCATGGAGTCCCTCCAACTATTCTCGAACTGCGTCAAGGTCAACAATGCACTGATCTGTTGCATACACTGTTCCGAGACCTCTGTGTCGGGAATGCTTCTCTGAATCAATGTGTGAATCCCCTACATATGCATGAGCTTGTGTTCAATTTCTACTGTGATGGTGAAGGCCTTGTCAATCCACGACTGGATGTGTGCCTTTAGGATTGCGTCCGTAGGTTGTGTCGCGTCCTCTTGCTCCTTCAGCGCTTTAGCCTGCTGCATCTGCGCAAGCCTCTGAGTGAGGACCACTGCCTTCACAGGTCCTCAGACACTGTCATACTGTTGTTGGAGTTCTCATGGCTCTATCTCTAAGCACTGGATGTTGGGGTCCTCCTGTAGAGTTTTGAGGACCTCAAGTGATTCTTCCAACATATTGGTGCAGTCTCGCACTGCACCTCCAATTTCCTCCAATCCTGTTGTGATAGTGCTGACCCGCTGTTCTCTGACTTCCGAGGGAGTGGATGGCTGCACCTTTAACTGCAACTTGGAAATCTAAAGGTTTAGCTCCAGCTGAACCATTGTCATTTCTTCCCTCACTGCACCTCCAATTTCCTCCAATCCTGTTGTGATAGTGCTGGCCCGTTGTTCTCTGACTTCTGGGGGAGTGGATGGCTGCACCTTTAACTGCAGCTTGGCAATTTGAAGGTTCAGCTCTAGCTAAACCATTGTCATTTCTTCCCTCCCCTCGCGGACCCCTGATTCTAACTTGTGGATCCGCACTTCTGCTGGCATGTCTGTTGGGATGGCCAGCCCTGGGACACTTTGGCAAGCATCAACTATCACCTGTACGAGCTATTGATTCTGCGACACCACTTTGTCACGCTGCAAGCTTAGTTGTTCCATATTTATTTTCTGCTCACTAAGGAATTGGAGCGCATGGCTCTCCCTAGCTCGTAGCTCTGCAGTTATCCCATCCCGCAACACATATAAGGTCTCCCGTGGGAGTGCAAATATATTTATACCGAGACCTTTCATCACGTTGATTGTAGGCCTGTCGGCCTCATTTGATGTCATTAGTGCCCCTTCCGGTAGCACTATGGTATTTTTCATCCGTGCGCACAACATCTGCTCGGTTGCTATGGATCTGACTGCGAGGTTGGTTGAAAGGGTACCAACCTGAGAGGGGCATGCTTGTAGTTCCTACAACTACTCTCTGAGGGCCCCCAACACAATCTGGTTCTCCTGCATGAAATCCTGGAAAGCCTCATTGGTGACACCACGCATCGTTTCGTCGATGTCGTGCATATCACCCTTGGTTAGGGTGATCGAGTCAATGGACAATTTTGAGGCCTTGACCTTCTTACGCGACCCTGCCCACTATGTTGGGTGCTATCACTTTCGCTGTGTCGAGGCAGTTTGTGGTTCTGTACCTCCTTCTTCTGTCTTTGCTTCCTCTACTTATTGCCCCTACGAAGGTGTCATTTAGCCCTCACCCACCTTCACAGCTGCATCTTGTGCTGTTGTTATTGCTACGTCCTTTTCCTGTTTAGATGCTTTCTGTGCCACATCGCACGTTGCCTACACTTCTGCTACCGCGGCTTCCTTCCTTCATTTTTCAGCCAACTGTGCGATGTGCAACTTGCCCTCTTCTTTCTTTATTTGTGCCACCAACTTCTCGATCTTTGCAAGGTTTGGGGTATGCCACTCCGGTGGCCATGCCTCCAGTACATTGAAAATAACATCGTCTTTGGCTATGAATGGTAGCTTTGTCCACTATTTAGTTGAGTCCTTGCGCACCCTGATATAAATGTTATGCATGTCCGCTTTAAATTTTGGAAAACTTTACAGACTATTGTAAACAGTGGGAGACAACCACAGCTTACGGTTTCCCCATTTTGAGGTTCATCTCCATGAACACCTAGAAGATTTTGTTGTCACGTATCCTCTTAGCATCCTTCATTGCCTAGAGCGAAGCGTACTTCACGGCCTCTGGTAAATCCTTGTCAATTATGGGGAATTGACTATCCTCCGGAAATTCCCCAGAAACAAGCACTATGGACAACAACAACCATGCATAATGGTACGTTTTGCCTTGTTCCTAGGCTTCACAACAATTTTCTAAAAACTCCTTTGCAGAGGAATTCAGACTAGTTAAACTGGACCCCCTCTGCGCACTGCTCAACCAGTGCTACCACCGGCACGGGTACTTCGTCTGTGCAGCACTTGCGCATGACATTACGTGCTATAATTTGGGTCACCACACACACTGCTTTCTCATTGATGATGGAGATGGCGTAGCCCCTCTTCTTCTTTTCCAGCTTGTACTTTTTCTTCATGACCTTTGCGATGGCCAAGTCACTACACTTCCATTTCGATACGTTCCTGGGGTCCTCTCCTTTGCATGGAAGTGGGGAGACATGGTGAATTAGGTCTGCCATGATGGGGATGGGCTCCTCCAGCCATAAACATCCATCATGCACTAGGCAGAGGAGCTGCTTGATGACGAAAATGGTTATTGGGGCGCAGTGGAAGTGCGACACCCAAAGTAGGTTCAGTAGCCCAACCTTTTCCACTCTGCACAACCATTTCCACGGCTCTAATTATGTCACCCCTGATGTGGTGTTTTTCTTGGGCTTCATGAGGTTCCTTGTCTCAAAGTGAGGGAACTTCTTATGGTCAATGAGGTCCCAATCTTCAAATTTTAGGCTCGACTCGCGTCCTAGGTTCATGTCCTCAAACATAATGTTGTCTAGGAGGAGTAGGGTCTGGAGTGAGCTCTTAGTCTCGTCCCGGTCCTTGGGGACTTTCGCCTTCCTTTTTTGCGGGGGGGACATAGGCGGGAAATTTTGTCGTGTGGTGCACAGGCTGAGTGTCCTCCTCCGTTCCTTCATGCTTGTCCTCTGTGATGATAAGATCCTCTAGATCTTCTTCTTCTTCATTTGTCTCTATGGTGATGACTTTCTCCTTCTCTTCCATTGACAACTTTGTGCGCAGGAAGTTCCATGCGGACACACGTACGGGAACCATTGCTTGTTTTTCCTGCTTAGGTGTTGGCGTGCGCAGTGATTTTGGGGTTTCTGCCACAATCTCAGCTCCTTCTGGAGCATCTTCCACAGGCAGGGCTTGCGTGGCCTTTCCCGTGATCATTTTGGTTATATCCATAATGTCCTGAGTAGTTGCCATCGTATTCATCCAAAAATCTAGCACTCGCGAACTCAGGGGCTCAATCAATGCTTGGCTCACAACAATTAGGGCTCTACTCAATCACTCAATTTTCAAATGACCAAGTTCTTTGTGTTGGGCAACCCTTTGTATTTTATAGCACTTTTTGAATTTGAGTTTGACCATTCCCCGCAAATCCAGTTCATTAATTCTTCCTTGGCGGCATATTTTTCCAAATCTTGCCCATAACTTGCATCTTAAATGCTTGTCGCCTGCTCCATTTGGCCTCAAGTTGAGCATTCCATCATGAAAAATGACTTCAACAATCACTTTCTGGCCAGCCCACGTGGCAACGCACCCCTCCGTGCGCGGGCGCGGACCTTGTGACTCTTTGCTTCTGCGTGCATCTCCAATATCACACAACTCCCGGGAAGAATAGTTTATAGTCTCTTGCTCCCTTTCAACTTTTTGGAGCACTAAGACAGTTCCTCCCTGGGGTAGTCAGGTGGCCGCGCCACCTATGTGCAGTTTCCTCCTGTCATCCAACATTTTTCTTGGGAAATACTTACCTTTTACCATTACTGGCGGCATCACTCACCTTATTCTCTGCAGCGCATCCCCCTGGTTAATTCTCTTAGTGATATGCGGTCCAAGCCAAAGCATCAGACTAATCAATTCGTGGCGATAGTCCTCAAACTTGTCAGCATGATCATGTGCACCTTGTTTTATCATCGTGGTCTTCTTATCGAGCAAATCGTCCCTTATCTCGTCTTCCAGCTTCTTGACTTTCGCTTCTACCAAAGTTCCTTTCCTCCTTAATCACACTCTTTCTTTTTCAAGTTTTTGGAGCCTGAAATTTCCTTGTTGGATTTCTTCCTCAAGTCCCATGTGTTCTGCTTCTTGTGGCTATGTGATCCCTTCTTTCCAGGCTCCACGAACCATCGTATCTACTGGTGCTACTATGCACAAACTAGGCTTTTCATGCTCCATGGGGATTACAACATTTGCTTCATGCTTCAGGTTTGAAGGTTCCCGTGTAGTCAGGGTTTTACACACGGTCGTATATGCCTAAAGAACCGCTGGTATGCACAGGTCCTAGTGAACCCGCTTCACATGGTGGATGGTGTTCAGTGCTTCACGTATTTTTTCAAAAGCTCTTGTGTGAATATTCTTCTGCGCGCTTGGTCCTATCATACTTCCCGGTTCCAGATGTAGGGGTCATTTTCACAATTGTCTTGCCCGCACCTATGTCTCGATCATGTATCCTACCACGAGTACTGTGTGTATTTCTGCAAGTTTCGTACCATATGCTTGTACCCATCCAGAAAAGGTGGGTGTGCGGGCCATTTTGTCCGTCATACTTGTCTTTTAACCACATTCGAGGCTTCCCAAATCATAGGTGCATCATCCTTCAGTAGTCATGCCAGTCCTCAAAACTCTTCTTGTGCGTACCCCACCATCTTGCGAGCATAGCATGCAGTACCCATTTCAGAGTGTCGAAACGCTGCTGTTCCGATACTTCTCTTTCATATTTGTTCAGGAAGTCATCCACCTCGCTCAAACCATCATACATTGGAAAATCTCTTACCTCTGTTACTAAGTAGTGCAGCAACCTTGTCATCATGTTACAATTGAGCGTGGTTACCTTGTGTACCGGTTCTGCCATCGTTTTATCTCTTCGTCAGAATATAATGTGTAGGAGCTTTCGCTCTCCCAAGATATTTGGCCATTCACAATTGGATTTACCCAATCTTGCTCCCCTGTGGTTATCTTGTAGATGCAATCCGGATCATCGTCGCTGTCATTGTCACACACTAGTTCTGTGTAGCGCAATCCTTCTATAGGGTCTAAAGATACCACTATGCGTAGTGATTTTTTATCAAAAATCATCTTGCGCTTCTTTAGATTTATCACTACATTGATGTCAGTGGCCCAATATATTCTCAGTAGTGAGGGATAAGGAATGTTGTTATCAACAATGTCTATCACTTTTAAATCTGCCAGTGCGCTCACACCTTCAATATCTACTGTGATTCCCTACAATCTTCCCATAGGTAGGATCTTTTGCTAGTTCACCATGCGCAGTTGGATAGGAGACCATTGCAGCGCAGGCCTGCCTATGCGCTCCCATGTCTACTTTGGCAAGACTTTCGTGTTCGACCCTAGGTCCATAATCTCTTTGTCCATTTCATATTCCCTGATATGCACAATCAATCTCATCTCACTTCCTGTTTGCATCGTGTGCTTCTTGAGCTTTCAGACTACACGCGGTTCTCTTGCCGCGGTCCCAACACATCTATTTATGAGTTCTTGCAACCCCTTCACAACCTTCCTGTCACGCAGTAGCTTCATGCATGTCTCCAAGAATGTAGTGAGCATCGATGGGTCCATTTTAGGCTCCAGTCTGTCTTTACTTCCTGAAGTGGAGGCATCCACAAAGCTCTTCTTAGTCTCCATGAAGGTCTCCTTAGCGCGCTCCAAATCAAATTCTGGTTCCTTCGTTGGAGCCTTGCGAACCCAAGTACTTTCTTTAGGCTGCTTCCCTTTATCATTCCCTGTCGTAATACCACTTTGGAGCACGATATTTACATTGGGGTCTTCCTCGCGCGGCTCGTACCTCATCATTTGCAGGTTCTTAGTCGAGGGAGGTTGGAGTGCTCCTTTATTGCGCAACCTCACTATCAGTGTGGGATAGTCCTTTGTCTCATGATCAAACTGCGTACAATATAAGAACGATAGTCTCATTGGATTTGTACAACCATGGAAATAATGCCTCAACCCTCCACAATTGTAACATATCAACTATCCGTGACCTCTTCCTAGTCCCATTCCACCTCGACCTCATCTATGCCCCTGAAATCCAGTGCGCGCCATTCCTGCATTTTGATCGAGGGTCCATGTTTCGGTCTAAACTCTATAAGTAGGAGTCTGATCCATCATCAATTCATAACTTCTATATGTGCGCTCATCATGGCCTACTATCCTGCAGAAATTACAGAACAACTGCTGGGAATTCTGCGTATACTTTTGTAATAGATGGAAGTTATATGTAGCATGCTTCCCTCCTATTTGAAAAATCATGCACCACAATGCAGGCACCATGGTTGGTCCTACTTGTGCCTCTGGTCTCAATGGCATTGGTCCTCCTCCTGCAAGGTAATTCACGAACACCGGGCAGTGGTCCTTCTTGTGCCCCTAGCCCTTGCATTTTACGCACCATTTTCATCGTGAATTTTGGACGAGCCGTTCTGTCTTGTTTCAAACTCTACATCTCAAGGCATAAGCTTTTCACCTGTGCATGAATATGTTGGACTCCCAGGTTAGGATATTGTATCAATGTCTCGTACAATCTCATCGCGACCTCTAAAGCTTTAGCCTGAGTTGTTATCCTTTGTTGCAACAACGTGTTCCATAGACGCGGTGTTAATGAGTCTACAAACCATTCACATTGTTGCCCATTTATTAAGGTCATGTTCGCTTCACGAATTGTTCACTTCGATCTTTTATCTAGCTCCCATGGGGTTTCGCCTGGTAGCATTGAGATTTCCTTGAATCTAATGATCAACTGTGCCTTTGACTTTGGCCTGCTAAATTATTTGTTTAGCGAAATCTGCATATTTGATATCCCCACTTTTAGATTATCATTGGAATGCTTAATTTACCAAGTTAGCGTGCGATCCTGCAGAGCGATGACCAATGTTCCCTTCCTTATATTATCACCCGTGACACCATGTGCTTCCCATACCGCTTTTACCACGAACCAAAATTGGTCCAGATCTTCATTCCCTACTCCCTTGAACACTGGTAACTTTATCGTGCTGGCCATACTGCTTTGCGGTGGCGGAAGAGGTGGTATGGGCGAAGTCGAGGGTGAATATGGTGAAACTGGTGGTGGTGTGGGTGGGGGTTGGTATGCATGGAATTCTCTGCTTTATCAGATGGATCACACTTCTTGGTGAAACCTTTGCGAGCTCTTCTTTGCCTCCTCGTGGGGGTGAAATCAAGGGGATAGTTTCTAGTTCTGTGCTACCTTCGTTTCTGTAGATTCTCCCACTCCGCATAGCCCTAAACATCAATTTATTCGCATAACCCACTTTTCACATAGTAACATTTTAATCCAAGTGTTCAAAGATTTAATGTATCGAGTTTACACCTTCCTTGGCTATCTACTAACTTCGCAATCCACTCGTAGAACTCAGTAGGGAAGGATGCAAAGAAAATTTCGTGGATCTCGATATACAAGTAGAAATCTAACCACTCTTCCTTTGATAGTCATAGATTCCTGGTCTCCTGCGTCGCGAACTTGTGAATTTTTCTATTCAACCACTCTTCAATTCTTTTCATTATCAGATTCCAGTCCCGGCAATGGAACCATTTGTTGGCTTGTAGGGGCCTAATCGAGGTATAGAGTTAATTAGCCAAAAAAATCCTAGTACTACTAGCCCTTTCGGAAACAGTTCGTGGGGCGTAGACTGAGGTCTCACCCGAAGTAGTATGGGAGGGTGTTGGAACTAGGATTCCGCACCCTGGAGATGTCTGATGAATTCGACTGACTTGCATGGAGGTTGCTTCGCACACTTTCCCATTCCTCGCAGCCTGATATACTGCCTCACGCAACCTTACCTAAGGGTTGAGCATTGCGCTCAGCGTTATTACCCAAGACCTTGCTTATATTCCAGTGTTAGTTAATTATCTTTACCTACTTGAGTTCTTTCAATTATACTTAACAACATAAAACATTCATACAGGTGTGCGCCATAAATAAACACTATATTTGCAAATTATATCAATCATGAATTAACCCGAGAATAGATACACAAAATTATAACCAAACTTCTCTTTATTGATACTTTCCATGGTTACAGATTTGATTCGCCTCACGCACTTAGCTGCAGGGGTCTGCACACTCAGCTGTGGGCTACTAGGCCTTTGCGTACTCAATTGCAGAACCTTCTCCTACGTTACAACCCAAAGGCACACTTCCCATTGTGACTCAATTACTTAGACTTCTTATCCTCATCTTCTATTATCTATCTCCTTCATTTACACTTAGAACCTCACTTTATTTATACAACCCATGGTCTGTGGAACATGGGTAGGTCTATCTAGCCAACATTACATTACAAAACTAGGGCGGACAACCCTATGACTCTACCATACTTTCGCACCCCGCGCTTGCAATTCGCGGAGCTTTACAACAATATTCAGTCAAAATTTTGGCTTTGATCCCCAAAACATGCCTTGGGGAGATTCCATGCCCAACAAAGGATACCTGCAAGATGGTTTGAGGAACATTGGTATTAATGCGGGGAGTTCGGATTGGAACTATGTACAAGCTACAAGGTAACACTTTTGTTGATGGGTGCAACAATTATGTGGTTCCTGAAAGTGGAGCAGAAAATCTAACGGTCTTTGGAGAGAAGACCATGTTGTGGCATCAAAGGGTTCGAAAAATTGGAGAGAAGGGCCTTCAAATAATTCATGGTAAAGATATGGTAGAAGGTATGAGTAATAGCTCTCTTGATTTTGATTTCTGTGAAAATTATTCATATGGGAAGTAGAATCGGGTGAGTTTCCCCTCTGGTTGTAAGAGGGTGAAATATATATTAGAGCTTGTGCATAGTGATCTGTTTGGACCTGTGAAGGTTCCATCACTCGGTAAGTCTGTGTAATGTGTATCATTCATAGATGACTTCTCATGGAATACATGGAGATATTTCCTTAAGAAGAAATATAAAGTCTTTGACACGTTTAAAGAATTTAAGGCTTTGGTGGAAAACTAGACAGAGAAGAAAATGAAGGTGTTGAGGTCAGATAGCGGTGGAGAGCTTTGCAGCAAGGAATTTGAAGAATTCTGTAATAAGTGTGGTATAGCACGGTAGAATACTACTCCATACACACCTGATCAAAATGGAGTTGCAGAAAGAATGAACAAGATGTCAATGGAAAGGGCAAGAAGCATGCTCAGTGGTGCTCGGTTAGGATAGGAATTCTGGGCAGAGGCGGTGCAAACAACATGTTACCTAGTCGATAAATCACCTTCATCAGCATTGGAGGATAAGACTCCAAAAGAGGTATGGACTGGTAAGAAACCCTCTCTTTCACATCCGAGGGTATTTGGATGCGATGCATATGTACATGTTCCAAAGGAGAAAAGAACCAAGTTGGATAGTAAATTTGAAAAGTGCATCTTTATTGGGTATAAGGATGGTTTAAAGGGTTATAAACTTTGGAACCCAAAAACAAGGAAGGTTGTGTACTGCCAAGATGTGGTGTTCAGAGAGGTGAATTTTTTTATTAAACATGAAGTCTTATCAAATGAATCTGAGACGATAGAGTTTGAGCTAAAGGAGGAAGAATCAAACTCTACAACAGAGGAGAAATCAGAAGATGAAGAGCCACAAACTCTGGGTGTGAGAAGATCAGTTCGAGAAAGAAGGCAACCAGAAAGGTATAGTCCATTTGCTTTCTGTTCAAATTTTTCTTTATCTATTACTGACGATGATACCAGAACTGTGAAGGAAGCAGTAGATTCAGAGGATTGCAAACTCTGGAAAGAGGCCATGGTTGATGAAATGGCATCTTTGCACAAAAATGAGGCTTGGGATTTGGTGGAGTTGCTGGCTGGAAGGAAACCCATTGGTAGCAAATGGGTGTTCAAGAAGAAGACAAATGTAGAAGGAAAGGTGGAGAAATACAAAGCTTGGTTGGTAGCAAAAGGTTATTCCGAGGTGTCGGGAATTGATTTTGGTGATATTTTTTCTCCTGTTGCTAAGGTAACTTCTATTAGATTACTTTTATCTGTTGTTGATGCTTTTGATTTTGAGGTAGAACAGATGGATGTGAAGATAGCATTTCTTCATGGGGATTTGGAAGAGGAGATCTACATGAAGCAACATGAAGGCTTTGTGGTGAAGGGTAAGAAAGAACTGGTATGCAAGTTAAAGAAGTCTCTGTATGGGTTAAAATAGTCACCAAGGATGTGGTATTAGAAATTTAATACATTTATACGGGGACTTGACTTCACCAGAAGCAAAGTATACCACTGTGTGTATTTTATATTAATTGGTGACCATGTTATTTATTTGGTCTTGTATGTGGATGATATGTTGCTGGTTGGAAATGACAAAAAAATTATCTAGGATTTGAAGACCCAATTGTCCTCCAAATTCGACATGAAAGATATTGGTGCTGCAAACTATATTTTTGGCATGGAAATTAAAAGAGATCAGGCAAATAGGAATCTCTGGTTAAACCAGAGGAAGTATGTTGAGACAATACTACAGAGGTTTAATATGCAGGATAGTAAACGGGTGAAGGTTCCTATTCCTATAGGTGTGAAGTTATCTGCTGAACAATGTCCCAAGACATAAGAAGAGGAAGAGGATATGTCCCGTGTTCCATATGCAAGTGAAGTGGGTAGCCTAATGTATGCAATGGTGTGTATTAGACCAGATATTGCACATGCAGTGGGAGTATTGAGCAGGTTTATGTCAAAACTAGCGAAGGAGTACTAGACAACAATGAAGCAGGTTTTTGGTATTTGTGCGGCACTAGTGATTATGGCTTGTGCTACCAAGGAAGACCAGGATTTGATAGGGCGTTGGATATTCATCGATTTATTGATGGAGATTGGGCTGGAGATCTAGATTAGATAAGATCTACAAGTGGGTATGTGTTTAACCTATTTGGGGGTGCAGTCAGTTGGATGAGTAAGAAACAATATGTAGTGGCATTATCAACTATAGAGGCAGAATACATGGCAACCACTCATGCAAGCAAGGAAGTAGTTTGGTTACAGAGATTATGTTCAAGTATGGGGTTAGTATAGATAGCTATAAGGATAGACTGTGAAAGACAAAGTGAAATTTTCTTGGCAAATAACCCTTCTTACCATTCAATGAAAAATCACATTAATGTTCAGTATCACTTTGTGAGGGATATGATAGAAGACAAAAAGGTGTTGCTAGTAAAGGTGGATACTTTAAAGAATACTACAAATGCATTGACAAAATCTGTGAGCTCTGAGAAGTTCTCTTGGTGTAGAGAAACAATGGGCATTGCAGAGCTGGATAAATAACTAAGCTCTGTTTTGGCCCCCTGTGGAAAGAAAACAAGAACTGGGAGAATGTTGGGTTGTGTTATATTCTTTCCACGACTAGCCCACATAGTGAACCAGGGGGTTAGAGGTGGGGCAGAGCCCCCCTTTCATTGGGCCAATTGTGCCGAGGAGTGGTTTGAGGGGGCCGGGTAGCCCCCATCTCGTTGCCCTGGGAAATTTTTTTTGGACCCTATATTAAGTTGGGCGGACCTACCTATGGTCTTTTGCATGATTTTCACACGTGGATTTGGACGCAATGGTTTTCAGTCCATGGTTTTGGAAGTGATGGTTTTCAGTCCATGGTTTTGGCTGCGATGGTTTTCTGTCAATGGTATTGGATGCTTCTACATGTATAAATATGTATTGTAACATTGAAAGGAACATAATGAAAAATCAAACTGGTAGTCCCGGTTTTGGGATCCAAGGGAAAATCTCTGTGTATATGTGTTTTATGTGTTATGCTCTGGCATTGTTTATTTTCTGTGTTTTAGAATTCATATGCAGGTAGTTTCTGTATGGGGTTAAAACCTACATCTAAAAGTTAATAAAAAAAGTATGTTATGAAACTAGCTCACAAAATAGAAGAAAGGATAGGTAAACGACTTCAAAATAATCCTCTTTGATGGGGAAACCTCCTTTACATTACACAAATGAACAATTCTTGGATGATTCAAATGAAAAAACCTCCTTTCTATATATAGGAGCCTAAGGGGCCACAATATAATCAGAGCCGACATAACAATAATAATGTAAGGGTACAACAATAACAATAGTTGGATTCTATGGGACACAATAATAACAATATGGTGACAAGATGGGCACAACAATAATAATAAGGGGCTACAATGACAATAATAATAAGGGAATACACTAGTATTATAGGGACCTAACATGGCCCTCTCCTTCAAAAAAGTGTTGTCCTCAATGCTTGAGTAGTTATGGATTCTTCTATATAAAATTTTCTTCCTTCCATGTGTAATTTTTAGTGGATAAGTGCTTCCACTTGATGAGATACTCTAAAATTGAACTATTTCGTAGTTGTCGATTTCTTGTTTATGTGACTGCTTCAAGTTCCAATATGATTTTTCCTTCCTCTTCATGTTCTGGAAATATTGTTTGAACTAGAAGCTTGTCACCTATAACCTTCTTTAAGCATGACACATGGGAAACTAGGTGCGCTCGAGAAGATGCAGGAAGCTCCAATTTGTATGCCATATTACCAATATTTTGTAACACCTTTTACAGACCATAATACTTTAGTGATAAGTTATTATCCTTCTTAGCTTGCTTGAGGGACATTTGCTTGTACGGTTGTATTCGTAGAAATACCCAGTCATCTACATCAAAACTTCTTTCGTTGCAATGTTGATATGCCTGTTGTTTCATTCTATTCTACGCCCAAGTGAGGTTATCCGTTAAGTGTTGGAGAACTTGTTGTTGATGTTTGATGTGATTTTCCACTTCATGAACCTTATAATTTTCTCTTAAATATGATGTGATGAATGGTGGATGGTATCCATATAGTGCCATAAATGGGGTCATTTTTTCTGCAGTATGGAAGAAAGTGTTATACCACCATTTAGCTAGAGGCAACCACTTGATCTATTGTGTCTGTTTATCAGATACAAAGCAACGAAGATATCATTCCAAAGATCTGTTCACTATCTCAGTTTGCCCATTAGATTGGGTATGATAAGATGAGCTATGAGCTAACTGAGCACCCAGACAAGAAAATAATTATATCCAAAAATTTCTAGTGAGAATGGGATCTCTATCACTTACAATAATCTTTGGGTTTCCATGTATCTTTTGAATTGTTTCCATAAATGAAGTAGAAATTGTATTGTATTTAAATGGATGAGATAATGCACAAAAGTGTGCATACTTGGTAGGTCTATCAACTACCACCATGATGACACTCTTTCCTTTAGACTTGGGTAAACGTGTGATACAATCCATTGAAACCTCCTCCCATCGTTGAATTGGAATGGATAAAGGTTGTAACAGACCTCAAGTCTTAATTTTCTCAACTTTATTTTTTTGGAAAATGTAACAATTTAGAACAAAAAATTCAGACATGCAATAATAAATAACACACATGCACCCAATATTTTTCCTCAGGAAAGCAATCTCCTAAAAAACCTAATGCATGCTTGCATTAATCTTATGAATAGAGATGTATTACAATTGATTTGATCAACTGAGGACATCCTAGAAGTGAATAACCTATCTCTCTACTCGTTGAGAAGCTTTGACCCACACTTAGTCAATTTTTGCCTATTCTTGAGCCCTTATTTCCTTGTGAAATTCCTTGAGAAATTAGGCCCCTATTCTTTTTCAATTTAATTGTCTTAAATTGTTACATGAATTATTGACCGGAGTTGCTAAGATTGTGAAGTGCAAGTGCACTATATATGCTAGAAGTCCGTTTTATTAAATTAGAATATTAATGTGCATGATTGAGTTATTGAAATTTACATTTAAGGATGTAATTTATTCCTATCTTACTCTTCAAAGAAAATGAATTTAAGTCATTAAACATTCCTACTCCTTTCTAATGAAATAAAAAATGCTCTTCACACTTGAAAACTAAAACTTAAAGCAAACTCTCACTATCTGATTGAGAAAACTTAACTGATCTATTACAACACAAATTTAATCTAAAAGCAAAATTATTCTTCTAATATTCTAACAATCCTTTGCATAAAAACCAAAATGAATTTAACTTATATTCAAAATGAAAACCACACATTTACTTATTATCAATCATTGATGCTTTGAAATGAAAACCATAAAGAAATCACACATACTTTGAAATGAAATACTGTAAAATTGAAACTATAAGGAAATCTATGAAGCTCTAAAATGAAACACTCTGAAATCATAAGGAAAGCTATGAAAATTAATTACACTATCACTATCATCATTATAAATCAACTTGAAAAAATGAACGATTAGTGAGATATTGTTAGCTCTTCTAATTGAAATCAACACTCCAAAACGATTCTAAAATGTATGAATAACTGCAATAAATGATAAAGAAAAGTTATGAAAATGCAGAACCTTCATTGTTTTCCAGGGCCCTCCATAAACAGGTGGTCATATAAATTCAATCAAATAGTCATCTACGCATCAAAACTTAAAAGTAATTTCTTCATTAACAGAGTAAAAACAGAGTCTTAAAACATTACTATTGCATACATAAAAATGAACCTTCTATTCATGTTTGCTACATGGTATTTATAAAATCCCATGTCAATAACTGTTCGAGGCCTTTACGCATACCTTAACTAGTAGAGTTCTAAATTAAGATTCTAACAACTATCGAGATATCGTTGCTCATGATTTTCTATTTGGCAAAGAAAATTGTGAAGCGTAGGAATTTCGAACTCTCGCTCACATGTTCAGCGACCAAGTTGACTTTACACTTTGACCATGCAATCGAACAATCCTTTCATGATATGGTTTGGATGAATAGGAGGAAATCATTAAAGGGATCAATCTCCACTTGCCCATATCTTTCTCCTCTTAGCTAGCACCTCTGATCCTTGTAAACCATGGAATTGGCTACAGAAACAAAGATTAGCTACAGAATCGTGCAAATTTGGTAGCCAATACAAATATTAACTCAATAATAAGGAACATTATTAAATATGAAAGATAAGACAATTAAATACCTTACCATGTCAAAAACCTTGTAGTTTGATGCCTATTGAGTTGATGATGATGGCCTAAGAAAGGAAAAATAGTTAAGGGTGAGTGTCAAAATGAAAGAATTATAAGGCTCAACATTCCCCCACACGGAAGCCATTGCATGTCCTCATGCGAAAATTCAAAACTAGAAGCCTTTCTCTATCACTTCTCTCTCTTGGAAACTTGGGTTAGAACATCCAAGTTTTTCCTTCTTATCTTCTTTCTTGCAATTTTCATTCTGGGCTTCTTCATCAAAATCTCACATTTTAGACTCATGACCTTCCTTGTTAGAGATTCATTTTTTTTCTTTAACTTCTTATTTTTTTCATACCATAAACCCATATATAAAATAATGTAATCATTCTCAATCACGTGTATCTCATTCTGCATATTTAATGTCTCATGTTCTTTCTTGAGATGTTTATTTAGTGTCTCCAACTCAAAGACTTATTGTTTCAGAGTTTTCGCGAGAGGAGGTTCTTGTGGACTGTTAGGCTAGATTTTTTTTTCATGGACTGTAGAACAAGATGCCTTTTCTACATCTCTCCTCTCGAGAGACTTAATGTAGTCATAGATTTCTTGGTGTACTGGATCTATTTCTGGTGTTTTTCGACATGGGCTACGAATAGGTGAGATGACAGAAGGTGATGGAGTTTTCATTTTCTATTCTTCCTCCAAATTAACAACATCTCTAGATTGTTGAGATGGTTTTTGATTAAGCCAGATGCTTCTTCTTATAATTGATGGAAGATGATTTTTAGTTTTAACTCTTTTATTCTCTGTTTTAGCTTCCTCTATTTTATTAGATGTGCTTTCTTCCTTTTTACTAGCTTTCTTTCTTCTAACATAATTCCTTTTAAGGCTTCCTAAAATTTCTGCAATAGGAGTCTCATCTTCTGATTGTTATTGTAAATGTTTTTGAGGTAATTTTTTAATAGGACTCTTAGATATTCTCTTCCTTCTTGATTTTTCTTTGTTGGTGCTAGGTGGCTCTTGATCCTCATTAAAATGATTTATAAATAGGAAGTTATCCCAATTATCTCCTAGTCTTTCAACATGAAATTCAATGAGTATTTTTATAAGGCCGTAGTGATACATGGTGTTTTCTATGAATTGGATCCTTTTCCGAATATTCTTTGACATTTTTCTTAAGCTGTCTAATAGAAAATAAGGAAGATTAATTTCATTCTCTTTGAGAAAATGCATCATCAAAGGAATGTGGTAAAAGAGCACACAACAAAATATTCCTTCACAGGTGACAAATTTATGAATTACTAGCAACAAATTTCTCCATTTACCCTTAAGTGATGTACTCATAATTCCTTTCTTAAATATAGTGATATACATACCTAGGTTTTTCAAGAAAGTCTTCCATTCTTCTCCTTCAATGCCCCTGTTCTTAAACCATTTCTCTCCATCTCTTGAAAGTCTGGTAGCTTCAAAAATAATATATTCTATCATTGCAAACTTGATGTCTCCAATTTCAACATCTACGCCATCAAAATCTTTGAAAACTTCCTTGTTAAAACCATCAAACATTTCCATGAACTCTAGAAACTGTGTTTTCTAAAACATTTCCTTGACCTATGAATATATTTCCATGAATTTTCTTCCATTTGGTTATGTTCTTACTATGATGCCCATGATTGAGAATTTTTACCTCAAAATTTGTTTCTTGACAAGGTATGAGTCAGGGTTTCAGGATAATGTCTTTAGTGAGGGTATAAATGAGAGCGAGGGCAAAAACAAGTGAAGTGAGTGTTAGGGTATGAATGGATGTGGGTTGAGCAATTTCAACAATGAATTTGAAATTTGAGACTAGTGTTTTGTAATGATGAGGGGTGAATGGATGATTTAAAACTTTTTATTTGATATGACAAGATATTTTCATCTCACTTTCGGCAATGATGGTTTTTAAACTGGCGGTATATTGTCCATATAATTCATACATTAATGTTTTGACCCTTATTATTAAATTAAATATTTGCATACCTTTTGAATTGATGATTCTAACATTTGATTTCTCTTTTTTTTGTTGCCTTCAAGTGCTTCCAAGGATGGATTTGATCATTTCTTCAATTGCTCCAATTAATAGTCCGTGTCAAACATTAGCTGTAGAATTCTATCAAAGTTGCAGATTCTTAGCAATTGTGTACCTATTTTATTCTAGAAAGAAAAAGAGGGATAAAAAGAAAATGGGAATGGAAAAGAAAATGTAGGATGCCAAAATTACTTGGTTTTCACCCTAAATTTTCTGTATAAACATGCCAATAGTGTTGGTTTTCATGTATAAACAAATTTTATTATTAATTTTTTTATATTTTCATATTTTATTTTTTAGTTTTGGAAAAGAAAAGGTTTATGAGTCAAGTTGGAGGAGAAGGAAAATCCTTCTTAACCAACTGGAACTCAATGTTGTTTTGCAAATGTTTGATAAACTCCTCCTTTGTCAATGGCTTATGATAGATTCTTAATTGATGACCATTCATGAGAAAGGTAGTCCTTTCTTCATCAATAGTTATGATTGTAGCCACACCATTATCAAATATTGTTTCAATCTCATAGGGCCCAAGTTAATTTGTTTGAAATTTCCCTTCAAAATCTTTGAATTTTGAATCAAAAAGTAATGCCTAATCTCTTGGCTGGAACTTTATTTCATTGATATATTTGTCATACCATCTAGATCTCTATTGTTGAAGTAGATTGGTTCTTTGGATTGCATCTTGTCTTATCTCATCAAGTTCATTTACATGCTCCATTCTTTGTTTTTGTGCCTCTGAAAGATCAAGACCCAATTTAATTGTTGTCTTGAAAGTTTTTACTTGAAACTCAGTAGAAAAAAGGCGTTTCTTCCCATAAACAAGTTCATAGGGAGTATGCCCTGTAGTGTTTCTCCATGTGGTACATTATGCCCATAAAGCTTCTGGAAGCTTTTTTTCCCAGTCCCTTCTATCCAGATGCACAATTTTGGTGAGAATTTCTTCAATTACTTATTGGTGGACTGCACTTGTCCATTTTCTTGTGGATGGTATGGAGTGGACTTACAATGTTTTATTTTTTACTCCTCCATTATCTTATGTACCAACTTGGATGTGAATTGAGTACCTTGATTTGTTACAATTTCCCTTGGGAAACCAAAACGAGTAAAGATATCCTTGAAAAGAAATGAAACTACAACATTTTTAGTAGCAAAGGAAGTGCTTGAGCTTCTACCCATTTTATAACATAATCATTGTAAACAAGAATGTACCTTTTCCGTCTCGATGGTGGATTGATTGGACCAAAAAAATCCAGAGCCCATTTTTCAAAAGTCTCGATAAGTACCTGAGGCTATAGAGGCATTTCATTAGAGGGAACATCTCTCCCCATCCTTTTATTTCTATTATTGGCTTATTGGGCCTTGACCCAAGTTTGGAAGAGTTATTATCCAAACAAATCCCATAGCTACCTGGCAACAGCCTGCAGAGCACAGACAGAGGTCTCACTCAAGGTAGCAGGGGAGGGTGCTGGAAATAGGTTTCCACACCCTTGGGATGTCTTGATGTGGTCTGGAGGGGTCGTGAACCGTTGTGTGGCCTCACGCCACTCTGGATAATTATCGGGCTTCCGCGAAGATCCGCACGAGTGTACTTGGTTATTAATGAAACTATTACAGATCTGAGCTTTTTATTACAGTCTTTAAGCAAACATTTAACAATAAAATCCAGTGCGCGAAATCATAAAGAAAGATATAAACTCACATAATAGATGCATAAACCAGAACACAATAGATCCGCGATACCTCATAAACCACTTATCTTTATTAAAATCTTCTGTCCATACAACCAAATCTGCTCTGCGCACTCAACTGCAGGGGTTCACGCACATAGCTGCAGACTCTACCAGGCCTCTGTGCACACAGTTGCAGAGCCTCTATCTATCTACCAACACCCTTGACTCAGACTTACAGACGCTCCAAGACTTCTTGCTTCATAAACCCATTACATTCTAGATCAAAAATACTTCCTAAAAACTAACTTCTAACCATAGAGCATTGCTCTATTTATACATCTCCATGGTCTGCAGACCATGGGCAGGCCAACTCATTTTACATTATTTTTGGGTGGACAACCCTTTGACTTGACTCATTACACTTCGCGCTTCACTCATCGCGTGGAGTATTGACCATACTTTTACCCAAAATTGCGAGGTTTGAGCCCCAAAACCGTTATGCAGGGCCTTTGCTACCCAACAGCTATCACATCTCTTGACATACTCCTTGGCATCCTTAAAAAGGGAAGGCCAATAGTATCTTTGTTATAGACATTTTTGTGCCTTACAGCATGAAGCATGAAATGTCAATAATATAAGGGATCCAAAGTCCCTAAACATGTTGTTCCTACCCCTAGAGGAACAAGGTCAGCAAACCACAGCACTAAATATCAGTTCTCCACCTGAAAACACTCAAAAACAACCTAATTCTGGATCATGTCAGCTGCTCCACTGAGCATCTGCGCTGAATGTCAACTGCTCCACTCTGTACCTGCACTGAATGTCAACTCTAATGAAGGCTACCTACGCTGGGCGAGATTGGCCAAGTGGCACAGTCATTCTGCAAGGTGTCAAGTGCCCAGGAAGCTTCCAAAATGACACTTGGATCAGGGAATTCGCCTTGTGATGAGTAAGAGGATCTAGATCTCCAAGTGGAAGCAAGAAACTCCAAGTGGACTCAAGAACTGAAGTGGGAGAGGACACTAGTCAGCTTCATGCCAAGCTCAAGCTGACTCATCCTTTCTCCAAATCTCCTATATATAGAGCTCTCTCATGAGGTCTATGGGGGCTAGAATCTTGTGAATGTAAGGAAGTGCTGTTGGTTTGTGCATAGAACTATTGGGTGATTTGCTTGAAGGAGGTGAAGAGGAGATTTCTTTCTGCTGGGAGGTGTTACTGGATTGGGCCTCTTATGGTTGTAACACTCTCAGAACTTTACTTCTTCCATTAATAAAGCATTTGAGGTTCTTCTATATGTATGTGTCTCTGTGGCGTATTGATGCTTGTATATTTGATTTATTCTAATCCTTGAATCAATTATGGATGTATGCTTCTTGTAATTTCCTTTTCTTGTGCTTTTGCAGGATCTTTGTGTAGCTGGGCCAGTGAAAGAGCAAGGAGCTGGGAGCAAGCAGCAAAGAGGGAAGATTGGATCAATCATTAGCAGAAGATAACGGTTAGTGGATCTCTTTCTCCTCTCTCTTACATCTCATAAAGAAGTAATCTTGAATAGCTTTGCTTTGATTGTTGCTGAGGTACTATCACCCTTAGAGTGGGATAGGGTCATTCTGTATTGGATACTTTTCCCAACAACAAATTGGCGACTCCGCTGGGGATCGTATCTTGTTGGTTGTTTGTGTTTTTGCTATTCATTTCATAAACAAAGGGAGTACCGAATCGAACTGTATTTGGATCTTTCAAATACAAAGTAGAGGGCAGCTACTCTAGCTCAGTTGCTGGGCAAGTTTATGATTTGAAGAGCTGATCCACAAGGACTCTAATAAGCTCTTAGTGATAGCTTTTCATCCTCCTTTTCATCCCTTAGTGTGTACTTGACTGATAGCTTCTGATTTGGCCAAAAACTGTGAATTTTTGAGCAATCTGTGACCCGGAAACCAAGAGAAACGAAAGTTTCGTTCTTCAGTGCAGGCTGTGTGAAGGCTGTCTGCATTTTAGCGCAGTTCCCAAAGGGGCTACCTGCGCTGAAGGTCAAACTGCCTGTGTACCACCTGCGCTGGACCAGTCTTGCCTTGTGCTACTGGGGTTTGCTGCTGTTTCTTGCCCTGTTTTCATTCTTGTTTTTGCTGCCTGTTACCAGTCAATGTGCCTATCTGAAACCAACTTTCCTTACCACTATTCCGCCTCGGTTGTATAAAGAAACTGTGTTTGTTCTTTGTGTATTTCTTGTATCATTTACAGTTTCCCATAACGAAAGTGAACTAGTCTTGCTGTGACCTCTTAGATCTAGACCTGTGATAAAGTGTCGTTTTGATCTTAAGAGTTAGTTTGTTTGTTGTTCATAGCTGATTGAGCTTTTGCTTTCGTCATTTGGTTTGAATTTATATATTTCTAGTGTCCAAACAAGTAAATCTTAAGGTGTCTTTTGATTTTGGACAAGCTTGTTTGCTTTCACTTGAAATTGAATTCAAAGTTATACAACAGCTTTCTTTTTGTGTCGCACAAACATTAAGGAAGAGAAAAGAAATACTTGCATTGTGCATGTGTATTATGACAGTTTGCATGTTGATTTAGGGGAAAATGCATTAGTGTGTGCTCTATGATTTGTGTGAAAAGATGTTATCTTTCTTTTCCCTCAGTAGTTAAGATTTTCAAAGTTGAAAGATTGAAAAGCTTGCTTATCATCTTAGACTGCATTTAGGAGTGTTACTATACATCTCGTGGTGATCCATAAAGGCAAACTTCTAAACAAGATCAACCTTAAAATAAATTGAATTTACATAACAACGCATTGAAACATAACGCAAACACATAGAGGTCTAAGCTAGAGACATGTTCCGGCGTCGTTAAACGTGATATCTTAGCGTTGAGTGGTTGGGTGATTCCTCCACGGTGAAGCGATAAGTATCAATACGGACTTGTGCTCCCACGCACCGTCGCGTATATATTGGGAGACCCCTATAGGAACAAAGCCTTTATCCATAGGAAACCGTGTCGGTCGCCCTACTGATCGCAATGCAGTGAACACAACATTCACGAAGATCGACCACCCATACCGTAAAACGTATTCTGTGGTTTTGCGAAAAGTTTGGCACACCCTCTGCCTAGAACTCCATAGCAGTTTCTTTTGGCCTTTTTCAAACTCTATAACTGAAAAAGTCCATCCGAGCATTTGTCACTTCGGGCTCGTTAAAACATCGAAGGAGACTAGAGTCATCTTTAGCTTTTTCTCGACTCTTAAAAAGTGAAAAAGCAAGTTGTATCTAAAAGCGTCATTATAAAATTTATTTTAAACGGAACATAATCACCTCCTATTCCTGCGTTGATCTGTAGGTTGAGAACATGGAACGCCTCAACCAAGGAATTCCACATGATGGAAATCCTAGTCCTTTCTCCTCTTGGGGAGAAGTTGGTGCGCCCCACATGGCCACATTGTCGCTTCCAGGACTGACGATTGGCCTGCCAATTTGGCTATTCTCAACCAATGTAGTTCAGACCACCATGGTTCCTGAACAGTCGAGTCAACAGTTAGATGAGTCTAGAGCTGCCCACCAGCCTTCAACTTCCTATAACTCTTCCTCCAATCCTTCATCTTCGCAAGGTAGAGCCGGTAAAAGCCAAGCTCCCACGAAGAAGAAGGAGAAGAAGGAGAGAGAGAAGAAGAAGAAGGAGCCTAAGGCGACTGGGGGCAAGCAAAAGACATCTGACAAAAATCCACACACAGCACAGACCGGCCCTAAATCGCCATGTGTCATATGTAGAGGAGACCACTTCCATAGAGATTGTCCTTGTATTCCCCAGATACTAAGGGACTGGTCCCCTCGGTTGCACAATTCGGGAGCATCAACCTCTGATAGCCATGTTGAATGCTTACCGTCAACCAGCGAAAGTGAAGGTTCAAGACAAAGAGGGGGAATAAGATTCCCCTGCAAACTGTGTAAAGGCGATCATGCCATCCACCGTTGTCCCTTCTTAGATGAAGCGAAGAGAGTTTTGGAAGATCGTCCGGTTTCACCGTTGAGACTTCCTCCTGGATACAAAAAACTCATGCCAAGTCCTTCGTTGGTTGAAAATACAGTTGGCCCGCTCAAGTGGTCAGCTGAAGAGTCAGTCATTGAAAATGAACCTACTGAATCTAGACCAGACAAAAGTCTAAAAGTCGATACGGCAGTTGACCCGGTTCTTCCTTCAGAGGTTTCATCTTCAAATGACACCGTCACTGAAGATTCATCTTCAAATGACACCCTCACTGAAGAGAATAAGGATGACACTATCCAGATTCTTTTCATCAACACAGATTCTGATGAGCATCAGGGCAATGCGCCCATTCCTTTATCGCAGGAAGGAACATCGTCAGGATCGTATCCGGCCGTGTATTCGGTCCCACCACCAAGCAACCTGGTTGTGTCCTTTGATTGGAACCAACTAGGCAGACCCCGGTTACCAGCCAGTATACCATTCAGAATCATAGTCCAAATTTATAGAATGGTAATGGCTGAAACTATCAATGATGAAGGGGCATCTGTGAGTATCCTTTCCTCTAGTGCTTGGAAAGCACTGGGTTCCCCGGCGCTTTTGCCTGAGATGAGAAATCTCTCGGGTTTTGATAAAGGAACCAGTCGACCGTTAGGGATCCTCCCCAATGTGCCTGTTACATTGAAAGGGAAGACCGTTCAAATGAACGTGATGGTCGTTCAAGGACCCTTGGATTATAACCTACTCCTTGGACGAGACTATATATATTGCATGGGAACTATAGTATCCTCACTCTTTAGAGTAATGTGTTTTCCACACGAAGGAAGAATGGTCAAGCTCGTAGACCAACTTTCATTTCCAGGATCACGCATCGCAAATAGTCAAATACCAACCCTGAATGGTCTATTCACCCAAGAAATGTCTCCCCCCCCAGTCCTCCTTCCCGATGAGTGCGAGTGATTTGGAAAGATGGGACTAGAACCCAGGGGGCATGCATCCTGGTCTACTTCGGGCAGAGGAAACCTTGGGTATAAAGTAGAATTTCCGCGAAGGAATATGACTAGTCCGTACCCCGTCCGTGGAAGGAAGAGGGGTTGTTCTAGAACAGGATTCTTTTGATAAGGTTACTTGTCTGACAAAGGTCATTCACCATTGTCTACTTGGGTAGACAGTGCCGAGGAAGTGTTTTCGTTTGATGGTGTTAACAAAACAATCTTTGGGTAACCAGGAAGAGGCAAGCCTCACCCTTTAAAAAAAATGTTTTATCGGATAAGTAGGGGCAGCCTTGAAATTGTACTTTATACCTGGGGGCATGCAAACCTTTTGGAGTGCAAGCTAGGAGCGGTTATTTATCTTTTTTTGGGATTAGCCATTTCCGAACTTGCATAAAGAAAGGATGAGAGGGATCATAGCTTATGTGAGGTGCAAGCTCTATAAAAATTGGAATCTTGCAGGAGACATTTCTTATCTTATGACTGGTATATCGAGCAGTTTTACCGCGGAATCTATGCTCGTTAAAAAATAGAAAAGCGAGATCCGAGCCGTTTTAGCACATAGTTCATGCTCGTAAAAAAATAAACATAAGATCGAGCAGTTTTACCGTGGAATTTATGCTCGTTAAAAAATAGAAAAGCGTGAGCAAGAGTTTCCTCCAGAGTTTAAGCTCATTAAAAAATGAACCTATTCCGGTAAATAACCATTGTGATCGTAAATTTATTAGCCATAAAAAGCCTTGGTCATGTTTGCACTTGCCACCTCCATTTCATTTGGCCGATCGTTCACCCCCATATGATTGTTTACCCATTTTGAGGAACAGCTGCGAAGAGTGATTTCATTTAGCCATCCTTGTGACACTGCCGTGATTGGAAAATGCCAACCTGTACCTGGAATCTGCTACTATCCCTGTTTATCACTCGTTCCTCAAAAGACAAGTCTTCTTTGAGCTCTTTTCTCCTGACTCGTAAAATATGAAAAGTTTGCCGAGTTTTGGCCTTCCAGCTCGTTAAAATGACCGGAAGAGCTATCCCTCCTCTAGATTTTAATCTTTTTGGACATGAGGGATTATTGCACAAAAAGGTCGAGCGCTTGTTTTATTCGGCTCGTTAAAGTTATCGAAAACTCATCCCTTCTGTATTGTTTTATACTTTTTCGGACTTAAGGGATTAGATGACGAAAAAGGAATTTTGGAGTTAACTTTCTGTACCTTTTCAGACTCTCTAAAAATGAAAAGGACCGAGTTTTCCTTGTCGTTAGACTCGTTAAAATGATTAAATAGCGACAAACTTGTCTTTAGACGAGAACGAGTTTCCCTATCGCTAGGCTCGTTAAAACATAGCGATGGGCTTGCCCGAAGGGCAGGTTATAGAACAAGCATATGTTACCCTCCTCAAGCTTGACAAAAATAAAGAGGTATTGGTCAGAAATGACTGGGGAAAAATTGGGAGAACCTCAAAGCTTTAATGGTAGCAAGTCGCTCTTGAACATGACACTTTGTCCTCCGTATCACATCGGGTTGGGTTGTTTCATTCACCGGTCTCATCACCACGGTCTTCGCCAAACCATCCACATTTGGGGTAATGCTACCGATCCATCACATTAGTGTCGTTATATGTTCAAGAGATGTGTTCAGAAAGAGTCAACCATGTCCCATCCACTGCCATACATTATCCTTCATGCACCCATGATCGCCACCCTGAATCGTATCTCACAGATTGTTTTCACCTCCACTAAAATCATTAGCTCTGTTCCGTGTCACTGATGTGGGATTCATTAAGGCCCTCCTTTGACGGATCGCTTCTTGTCGACTTCAGCTCATTATCCAAGAAGTTGATCTAGGAACACCCCCCTCAGTACTTTGAAGCTTGCATGCCTCAATGGCAAGTTTCTCACTTCCGGCGACAGGTATACATCAATGACCTTCGACCAGGAGATTTTGCATGGTGTTCGACGCCAAGTCCTATATTCACACCACGTGAATTGTACTGCAGTACCTTGAGGGTCATTATCATTATCAGTGATTCCTCTCGCGCTTGTTAACGGTTTACATTATTGACCGGTAATCAAGCGATGTCTTTCCATGTTCGACTTCAGCGCAATTGTCACATGGATCGACTTGTACTTAGAGTGAAGATCGAACGAGTTTGAAGACCCCGGATCTAGTTTCATCCATCCGGGTTGTGATATATATTCAGGAAATATAAAGACATTTGAGATGTACATTATTACAGCAGATGATCATCCTACTCAAAGGATGATAATTTCAGCAGAGAATTATCGGTCTACCATCAGACGATCGTCTGTTCAATGTACCAAAATGAATTTATAAAGCTGAGCATGGGAATGCCCGCCTCAGCTAGACCATGAAAGCAGAATGAAAAATAATGTATTGTATTGTATTTTATTACAGGGCACCTCTTAGCGATTGAATGAACTTCGGATCCTCCTGATAAAGCATTTCACCTGATAAACGACCTCATACTTTAGGGGGCAACTGTTATAGACATTTTTGTGCCTTACAGCATGAAGCATGAAATGTCAATAATCTAAGGGATCCAAATTCCCTAAACATGTTGTTCCTACCCCTAGAGGAACAAGGTCAGCAAACCACAGCACTAAATATCAGTTCTCCACCTGAAAACACTCAAAAACAAGCTAATTCTGGATCATGTCAGCTGCTCCACTGAGCATCTGCGCTGAATGTCAACTGCTCCACTCTGTACCTGCGCTGAATGTCAACTCTAATGAAGGCTACCTGTGCTGGGCGAGATTGGCCAAGTGGCACAGTCATTCTTCAAGGTGTCAAGTGCCCAGGAAGCTTCCAAAATGACACTTGGATCAGGGAATTCACCTTGTGATGAGTAAGAGGATCTAGATCTCCAAGTGGAAGCAAGAAACTCCAAGTGGACTCAAGAACTGAAGTGGGAGAGGACACTAGTCAACTTCATGCCAAGCTCAAGCTGACTCATCCTTTCTCCAAATCTCCTATTTAGAGAGCTCTCTCATGAGGTCTATGGGGGCTGGAATCTTGTGAATGTAAGGAAGTGCTGTTGGTTTGTGCATAGAACTATTGGGTGATTTGCTTGAAGGAGGTGAAGAGGAGATTTCTTTCTGCTGGGAGGTGTTACTGGATTGGGCCTCTTATGGTTGTAACACTCTCAGAACTTTACTTCTTCCATTAATAAAGCATTTGAGGTTCTTCTATATGTATGTGTCTCTGTGGCGTATTGATGCTTGTATATTTGATTTATTCTAATCCTTGAATCAATTATGGATGTATGCTTCTTGTAGTTTCCTTTTCTTGTGCTTTTGCAGGATCTTTGTGTAGCTGGGCCAGTGAAAGAGCAAGGAGCTGGGAGCAAGCAGCAAAGAGGGAAGATTGGATCAATCATTAGCGGAAGATAACGGTTAGTGGATCTCTTTCTCCTCTCTCTTACATCTCATAAAGAAGTAATCTTGAATAGCTTTGCTTTGATTGTTGCTGAGGTACTATCACCCTTAGAGTGGGATAGGGTCATTCCGTATTGGATACTTTTCCCAACAACAATCTTAAGAGAAGGAATTTGTAGCAATTTATTCTTTCAACGAAGTGTCCGCCACATGTCTCATCATGACAAGCTTTCAATATTTCTCTACTTCATTTCTCTAACACACCTTCAAATGATCGGATCTGGCCCTGTTTTATAGAATTGTTCAGTTATACATGAATAAGATGCACTAATTTGAATTAGCTTCCTTTTTTCTTGAGGAGATAAATATGATGGTAACTTCCCTGTAGCCAAATAATTAGAAATATCTACAAACCAAGGTGATTTAGTAGATATTGCAAAAATATATTCATCAGGGAAATTGTCTTCTACACGTACATCATTATTATCATTTTGAATTCTAGACAAAAATTCAACAACTGTATTTTGTTTCCTAGGTCGATCCAAAATAGTGATGTTAAACTCTTGCAACAACAACAACCATCTTGTAATTCTACCATTAGTGACAAGTTTATTCATTAAGTACCTAATTGTAGAATGATCTGTATGTACAAAAATTTCATAGCGAGTAATGTAATGTCTAAATTTATTGATGGCATGGACAACAACTAAAAACTCCTTTTCTATTACAGTGTAATTTAACTTTGCAGGAGTCAAATTTTTACTGGTGTAATAAATGGCATAAGGAGTTAAATCTGTTTTTCTTAGTACAACTCCTTAAGCTATGTCTGAAGCATTACTTGAAATGTGAAAAGGTATTTTCCAGTTTGGTCCTCTAAGAATGGGTGCTTCAGAGATTTTATCTTTTAATGTTTCAAAGGCCTTTTGGAAATCATAATTCCAATTGAATTCACAGTCTTTTGTGAGTAGTTTGAAAAGTGGGGATGCAATTTTTGTAAAGTTTTTCTATGTATCTTCTATAGTAACCAGTGAACCAAGAAAAATTCTAACATTTCGTTGACAAGAAAGAATTGATAATTTAGAAATAACTTCTAATTTAGATGTGTCCACTCTAATTCCATTTCCTTAAATATGGTGTCCTAAAACAATTCCCTCAGTAAACATCATAACAACAATTTCATGGCTTAATGAGAGATTTTCTTCTTGACATCTAATGAAAACTTTTTTCAAAATTTTAAGAGCTTCTTCAAAAGAATTTCCATAAATTGTAAAATCGTCCATATACACTTCCATGCAATCATGAATTAGATCAGAAAAAATTCCTAATACTTCTCTTTGGAATGTTGTAGGTGCATTACATAATCCAAAAGGAAGTACTCAGTAAGTATAAGTTCCCCATGGGAAGGTAAAGGTATTTTTATCTTGGCCTTTTGGGGCTACTTGGATTTGATTATACCCACTAAAACTATCTAAGAATAAAAAATATTTTTTTCCTGCTAATGTATCTAAAACCTGATCTATGAAAGGAAGTGTAAAGTGATCTTTTAAAGTGGCTTTATTAAATTCCCTATAGTCAATACATACTCTCCATTTTCCATTTTTTTTAGGAACAATTACTAAGTCTGAAACCCACTGATTGTCTGATATTGGATAGATGAAATTTCCATTCAACAGTTTTTGTACTTACTCCTTAACAATTTCTCTTTGATTTGTATTCATTCTTCTTTAAGGTTGTCAAATTGGTTTGACATTTTCTTCAATTTAGATATGATGTATACAAGTATTAGGATCAATTCCTCTCATGTGAGTATATTCCCATGCACAGGCAAAGGAATTTTCTTGTAACATCTTTATTAATTCTTTCTTTTTAAATTCTTCCAAATTATTATTGATATTCAATGTTTTTCCTTGAAAGATTTCAATTTTAGAATTGCCACATTTTTCCATAGAATGTAAGGATAGTTGACGAGATGATAAATATTCAATATTGCATTGTTCTTGAAAATTCTGACTAGATTCACAATATGATGAAGATTCATTTTTTCCATTAAATTAAAAATTTGATCTCTTCAACTATTTGTTATCAAATATTGGTCTTATATCAATATCATCATCTATTCATCCTTCCTTTTCAACTTCTATTGTTGTCTTTGTGGGTGGATATAGTGTGAAATTCTTTGTTGAGCTCCCATCAGGAATAAATACATCACCAAATCTACAACTTATAAAACCATCAGGTGTAGATAGCCATGGTCTTCCTAGAATCAATGGATGTCCTCCTAACTTATTCTTGGGCATTAAAATCATAAAATCGAGTGGGTATTCCCAAGAATATAAGGATACATATATATTGTCTAATACACCATCAAGTTTGATCATAGATCTATCTTAGAATTGTAACAGTGTAGGTGTATATTGAAGATTAGAAATTTTAATTGATTCATAGTTTTTCTACCAATGATGTTTATAGCTTCTCCTAGATCAATCAATGTATTTGGGATCTCTACACCATTGATGTTTGTTTTCACAATGGGAATTATTGGATCAATATATTTTTGAATTTTTGTCTTACCCATCATGATATCTGTAATTTTTCCAAATAGTTGGATTCTTTTGACTTCTTTTCTTTTTATTCCTCGTCTTTCTATGCTCAATTCCCTAATTCTCTTTGAAAATTTTGGTATTTCCTTAATGGATTGTAGCTAAAGAATTTTTATGAAAATATTCTTTAATTCAACTAGCATGTCATAATCATGCAAGAAAATATATTTTTATACCCCTTCATCATTTTTTAATCTCTTAGGAAAAGGTGGTTTTGAAACAGATACTGAAGGTTGTTCCATAATAGGAGTTGAGTTATTTGAATGTATTGGAGTAAATTGATTTTGAGTTTTTTCTTTTTCATTAAGAGACTTCTCTTCTTTAGAGATATTTTCTTTTTTCAATTCCCTGAATAACAACTGATGGGTATTTTTTCTCTAATATTCTACTAGATCTAAGTTGAACATTGTTTAGGTCTAGTGGAGTTATCATGTAAGTTTGGAAATTTTGTCCTTCCATATTGTAAATAAGTTGTGAGTTTTTATTATTATTCAAATTTGGAAGTGGTTGGGCAGGCAAGTGGTTTGGTCTTTGAAGAAATGGTAAAGACACTTGTGGATTCAAATTGTGGGGTTGAGTTTGTTGAAGTGGCTAAGGATAATATTCTGGAGGAAAAGTAGGATATGATTATTGAAGGTGTGGAAATTGAGGGTATTGAGGCTACTTTCCATAAGGATTTTTCCATCCTTGTGACCAAGTGTGGAGCACCTGGAAGGTATGCTTTCGACTAGCAATCTAGTGGTTTTTCAATAATAATTGTAACCTTTTCTGCATGAGGAATTCGAAGAAGATAAAGGATTTTGAAAAAATGTGCAAAAATAGACAAAGGAAGCTGAAGTGCTAATAATTGACGTTTTCTATGCAGGAAGACATGCGAGCAAGGAGTTCCCTCCCAAAAGCGAGAAGCAGAGGAAAAATAACTGCTGTTCCTCTAGCAGGGAACCGGATGCGGACACGATCAAGCAAAATCGGAATTGAATAGTCCAGGAAAAGAATGCGGGATACCGGCTCGGCGAACGCAAGAAAGATTGAACGATTAGCGAATCCCTCAGGATCTTCGATCCTGAGGGATCGCTGCTTTACTTATCTCTGATTATCTAGATATCTTCGTCATTTCTTTTATATAATGGCACATCATCATTAAGCAAGAGGAGGATAGTTTTTGTAATTTTACAGTTCCAGATAAAACTTTAATCATTGAGTCTCACTGAGACCTGATTCTGTTATACTTTTGTGGATGCGATTAATATAAAAAACTTGGTGTTTATTCCGTCTCTGCGTCTGGAGTAATCTAAGGCAGTGTACCATTGGCAGCTAAGGGCCCGGCTCCGAAGGACACTTGATTTTGTATCATTATACGGTGATTTGTGTGTGGTTTGTTTATCTTTATTACTTAGCAGTCTGATGAATTCTTTATATGATACGCTATGCTCTGTTATGTTTAATGAATGAATGATTTCTCTATGTAAAGACTCTGCACTGTATAATTGGATTTACACAGGGTCGAATTGTATCTTTATTCAGCCATTTCTGTAACAAAGTACTGGTATGAATGTTACTGTCATTGGATTTATGTTAAACAATATTCGTGGGATTTGAGAGTAGCGTCATTCTGTTTAGAAACATAGTTGTATCATTCAATACTCTCAGATTGCTATATTAATGTAGAACATGTACATACAGGTGATGGTTGTTGTTTCGTAAATCATTAAGGGTTGCTGTTCCATTTGATTATTGCTGTTCCATTTGATTATTGTTGTTCCATTTGATTACTTCTGTTCCATTTGATTATTGCTGTTCCATTTTACTGTTGTTCCATTTATTGCTGTCCCATTTCCATTTTGCTGTTCCATTTTACTTTCCGCTGATTTATTTACCTGCCTTTGTTGCTTTGGTGTGAGAGAAGGCCTAAGGCTGTAGTGAGCCTCAGCAAGACGCTGCTTAGCTCCCAGACCTATAAGTCCATGCTCTAAATTTCCCTTCTTTAATCAGTTTCTAAAGGGATGGGATATTGCTTCCGTACCCTTGACTGATCAGCTGTTTTGTGTGATTAGTTTAGTTACAGCTTAGCATCTGTTTTCCTTTGAATCTTCCGAACACTGTACTACTAAGCATTACTCGGACAAATAGCCTCGGATTGAGCTACTTCTTGCAATAACAAAACGTTCCCGGATTGACTTATTAATGTGGAATAATTAGCGGTGTGAGAGACCCTAGTTACAGCTCTACATTTTGGCGCCGTTGCCGGGGAAGGAGTATAGCCATTTGCCCTTTACAGAGTAGTGCGCAAAGCTGCTAGGGGGGAGTTGGATTTTAAAAATGGAAGGTAAGAACCTGCGTACGGAGCATGTAAAAGCCCTGCTCCACCGTCCGCTCTCTTAGCAGAATTGCTGGTTGAATAGGATTTAGTAGTTTTTAGAGTGCATGACTAAGCAGAAAAAGTTAGAAAAGAATATCAAACCTCCAGTCAAACCTGAAAAAGCCAAAGGACCGGTGACCCTTGGCCGAACAACCTTCATAGACGAAATCTATAAGAAAACTGAATCTCAGCCGTCAGTAGGCCTCAGAAAGACTCATTCTAAGCAGCCTACTAGTTCCCTTCAGGCTACAACATCACCATATGGAGCCTACCCTGAGGTGCATAGTCGGACTAATGAATAGGACTTCCAAGAAATTGAAAATTATGTGTCAGAACGGCTGCAAGAAGGGAATTTAAGCAATATTTGTGAAGGAGAAGGGGAAACAGGGGAAATAGAGGAACCAAGGTCTCCTTCTAGGATAATCCAATTGTTAAATAGCCCAGACAGGGGGAGCACGGCCAAAGTTAACCTTGAAGGCACCCCATTCCCTCAGACATAAATCCCAGATAAGGGAAGTGTCATTAAAACAGTTCCTGCCAAGGCCGTCCCTTCTCAACCTAGGAACACCCTCCCAGAAATTCCGGAAGGATATTGGCACATCTTTGATCCAATGGCGCAGAATCAGCCAAATACTCAAACTTCTACATTGCAATATCCTATAGTAGATTCTGCTGCAAAAGCACCCATGAAAGCAATACCTCTTCAACACATCCCAACGTTTCATGGACTTACATCAGAAGACCCCGATGCATTTTTATTTGAATTCGATGTGCTATGTAGAGGGTACGATTACACCACTGACCCCAGAAATTAAAGCTGTTCCCCTCCACTTTAAAAGGAGCAGCTCTGAGATGGTTCATGGGTTTAGGTGGTGGAGTCATAAACAACTGGGAGCAAATGAAAGAATCCTTTCTTAAAAAATATCAGGATTATTGTAGGTCGAGAGAGCTAAAAGATGAAATTTTCCAAATGACGGCCAGACCAAATGAAACTTTGGAAGAATACGTAGAATGTTTCCAGTATAATTTACAGAGATCCCCCTATGCATCACTACCTCTGCCCGATAATGTGTTGAAAACTACATTGATTAGAGGAATGAAAGAGCAGTGGATTGAAACATTGAATATCATGGGAAAAGGGGGTATTTACCAAGAGAATTTTGCTGATATCACTAATTTATGCATCAGGAGTTCAAGAGGCAGCACAAGGATAAAATCAACAGAATATGATAGGTTTGTTAAAGACAACAAAATATCAACAAAAGGGGTAACACGTGTAGAACTAGGGAATTTATTAGAAAATTTTAAAATTGATATTCTGGGGACATTAACTACTCATCTTGATATTGTGCAGGCTAAACAAAAGCAAATGGAGGCGGAACAAAATCTGGCAATTTTCTGCCCCCCATGCAGAAGAAAACACAGCCACAAGGAATGTCCGCTAGATACAGTTCAAACATGTGCTATCTGTACGAAAGACCACCTTACTGAGAGCTACCCCTCACTTCCTGGACTGAAGGCTGTATACAAGGAAGCAGAAGAAGAATCAGAGCCAGCATACTTTGTTAACCAACGTCGCCAATGGAAACCTAGGCAATCTGGTATGTTTTCGGACCCAACTTCTTCTTTCCAGCCTCCACAGTATAATGCTCAGCAATATGGTATGTGGCAAAACCAATCTACACCCCCAGTCCCGAATTGGTCATCACAACCGTTTCCTTCTCCAAATCCATGGATGAATCAGACAAGCCAATTCGGATGGCTAAATTTTCCTTACACCCCACCATATTGGCAGAATAACTCATACCCTCCGCAATGGATTCCCCCTACTTCACAAAGTTCACCCCGGCAGACAAATTGTCCAAGATCGACATATCAGTCAACAGGAACTATTCCACTCCCTCAACCAACTCTGCCAGCCTTACAACAAAACCCCCAGTCTAATCTAAGGCCGCAACTCCTAGCCCAACCCAATCCCAATCCTAATAATAGACCAGTCCAATCCCTCCAAATTATAGAAACATCAGAAACTGGATTTGACCTAAGGGAGTGCAATGACCTTCAGTTACGATCTGGACGTATCATAGAAATAGAGGGAGACAAAACATTTCACATTGAAGATCAGTTACCAATAGAACAACCACCACAACAAGAGGGTGTAAATAAGGAACATACCCATCAACAAACAAATACATCCTCTCCTCCTTTCCCAGAACGATTAGTCATACCACGACCAGCACAACATCCAGACTTTGACATTCTGGGAGAGTTACAAAACCTGTACATAAAAATTCCATTCCTCCAAGCCATTCAAGATATTCCCATATACGCAAAAACTATAAAAGAACTGTGCATAAAAAAATCAAGGAGGAATACAACCACTAACCCAAGAGTCCAAGTAGTCGGCACCTTATCTGACTTATTATCGGGAAAAGAGACACCTATCAAATACGAAGATCCCAGAAATCCAATTGTGACTGTCCAAATCTATGGCCAAACCCTGACTAATGCTTTAGTTGATCTAGGAGCTGCAATCAATATTTTGACAACCTCTACCTGCCAAAAGCTTGGCATCACATCAGTAGAACCTACTTCTACTTTGCTAGAATTGGCAGATCGATCTGTAGTTCGACCAGAAGGCACTCTATACGATGTCATGGTTTCTGTAGACTCCTGGGAATATCCAACTCATTTCCTGATAATTAATCCAAAAACCCGACTGGATGGACATCCGTTAATATTAGGAAGACCTTGGCTTGCTACTGCCGATGCCTACATTGGTTGCCGGCAGGGAAACATGACTATAACTAAATGACCAGATGTTAAAAATCTAGTTCTATATCCTCCAGCACAGCCAAGCCTGCAAATGATCAAAACCAATCAGTATCCTGTGTCATACCTTACTAACAATATCAGATCCCCATTGACTGTACAGAAGGCTTTAGATTTTAAAGATCAAATAGAAGATGATGCCATCAATAACTTCATTAGTCAAACTGAATCTAGATCTCACACACAGTGTTTTATGATAGAGGCAGCATTTGATAGTGAGCTAGAGGAAGACCCTTTGAAAGACGCACATTACCAAACAATACCAGTGACTGTTGTTGCCAATAGTAAAGTAGTGGAAATTGAACCTGGTAAGGCCCTAAATATCAACGCCAACCTTACACCAGACCAAGAAGCAAAACTTGTAAATCTGTTACGAAAATATCAAGGAGCATTTGCGTGGGATTACCCTGACATGAAAGGGATCGATCCCCAATTATGCACCCACCACATCTACATAGAAAAAGATGCAAAACCTGTTCGTCAGCCGCAAAGAAGACTTAACCCCCATCTAAAAGAGGTAGTAAAAGCCGAACTTCAGAAACTTCTAGATGTTAATTTTATTTATCCCATCTCCGACAGTAAGTGGGTCTCTCCCCTGGTGGTGGTACCCAAGAAAAATGGAAAATGGAGGATTTGCGTAGATTACAGGGAGTTAAATAAGGCCACGCAGAAGGATCACTTCCCTCTCCCATTTATAGATCAAGTATTGGACACTTTGGCAGGAAAGAAATTCTTTTCTTTTTTGGACGGCTTCAGCGGATATAATCAAATCCAAATCACCCCTGAAGACCAGGATAAAACTACCTTTACTTGCCCTTGGGGAACGTTTGCCTATCGAGTCTTGCCCTTCGGCCTATGTAATGCCCCTGCTACATTCCAAAGGGTTGTCCTTAGTATTTTCACAGATCTGATAAATGACGGACTTGAAGTGTATATGGACGACTTTACACCATATGGAGATGATTTTGACCCAGCTCTAGATACCCTGGAAAAAGTCCTACAACATTGTATCGCTACCAGACTTTGCCTGAGTCACGAAAAGTGTTACATGATGATGACAGAAGGGCTCATTCTAGGGCACTATATCTCAGCAGCTGGCATCCAGGTAGACCCGGCTAAAATCCAGATTCTTTTGCTTATTCCTACCCCCACTACTCAAACGGAGGTACGCAGTTTTCTTGGCTTTTCTGGGTATTACAGACGATTTATAGAACATTACTCACGTATTGCTGCACCTCCATATGCTTTAACTGGTAATGTTGATTTCTTGTGGACAGAAAAATGCGACCAGGCTTTTAAGGAATTGAAGAAGCTTCTATCAACAACCCCGGTCCTTCGAGGACCCAACTGGAATTTGCCATTTCAAATCTCATCTGATGCCTCGGACACAGCAATTGGTGCAGTCCTAGGGCAAGAAGAGGATAAGAGACCATACGCTATCTACTATATCAGCAAAAATTTATCCTCTGCCGAACTCAATTATACTGTTACTGAAAAGGAATTCCTGGCTGTAATACATGCTGTTAACAAATTTAGACATTATATCACAGGCTATCCCGTTGTGTTATATACATATCATTCTGCTATCAAATATTTGGAAAATAAACCTGTTACGAAAGCTAGAATAACGAGATGGTTGATCTTATTGCAGGAGTTCGACATCACAATCAAGGATCGACCTGGCAAGGAGAACCCTGTAGCTGATTTCCTCTCACGAATACCGAAAGCAATTGAAACAACGACAGTGGAAGATCAATTTCCTGACGAGCACCTGTTTTTTGTTGTTGTTCGAACACCCTGGTATGCTGATGTCGCCAATTACCTTGCAGTCGGTAGGCTACCAAAACACTTAACCCCTCAGGAACGCAAGCAGAATGTTCAGAAGAGCACTCGGTTTTCGTGGATTGGAGGCCATTTGTTCCATACAGGGGCAGACATGCAAATCAGAAGGTGTATTCGAGAAGACGAAATCTTCGACATTCTAAAAGCTTGCCATGACGGGCCATGAGGGGGACATTTCGCTGAAAAAAGAACAGCACATAAAGTATTGCAAACGGGATACTATTGGCCTACAATTTTCAAGGATGCGAAAAAATTTGCACAAGCCTGTGACAGCTGCCAGCGAGCAGGAAAACCTAGCCAAGCCGATGAAATGCCTCTGAGACCACAATTGGTCATTGAGCCATTTGAACGATGGGCTCTGGACTTTGTTGGGCCCATTAATCCATCATCAAATCAGAGGACATACATTCTGGTGGCGACAGACTATGTTACTAAATGGGTCGAGGCCGAATCATTACCTAAGGCTACAGAAGACTCTGTGATACAATTCTTGTTCCATTTGTTTGTACGTTATGGACTTCCGAGAGAACTAATCACCAACGGTGGACCACAATTTGTTGGAAATAAATTAGCTGCAACACTTAACAATTATCATGTCCAACATAAGATCACTACCCCATACCATTCGCAGGCAAATGGGCAAGTAGAAAGTAGTAATAAGGTAATAGAATCAATTTTAACAAAGACCATTGCATCGCATAGGCGAGATTAGGCCACTCGACTACCTGAGGCACTGTGGGCCTACAGAACCACATGGAGAAGTACTACAGGCTATTCACCTTATCAATTAGTGTTTGGAAAGCAGCCAATTTTCCCCATCGAATTCAAAATCCGAACGCTACGAACGGCACAGGAAGTCGACCTAGATCTGAGTGAGGCACAAATCAATCGATTACAACAGATTAATGAATTGGACGAAATCAGGCTCTCTGCATTACAAAATACAGCATTAATTCAACAACATCGAGCGAAATGGCATGACGCGATGATCAAGAATAAAGTCTTTCATGAAGGAGACTGGGCTCTGTTATACGACTCTCGGTTTCAGGACTTCCCGGGGAAACTCTAGACTCGATGGTTAGGACCATACGAAATCCAGAAGGTACATGACAATGGGATCCTTACCCTGATCACAATTGACGGTTCTAGATATGCATTCAAAGTAAATGGCCACCGAGTTCACCTTTATCGAAAGCCACTCACTCGGGAATCCTTCTGTCAGCAGTTACGACAAGATACTGATATGGAAATCTTAGTAGAGGAAGCGAAATCTTCCTCACCTATAATTTAAGAAATTCATTTTTATAATTTGTACATAACATCTTGTATATATGTTTCCTTGATTTTTTTGTATTCCAAGTGTTTTTGTTGTTCCTCTGCAAAAGGAACAGCACTTGTGTGTTTCTACTGTTCCTTTGCGAAAAGGAACAGCACTTGTGTGTTTTTGCTGTTCCTTTGCGAAAAGGAACAACACTTGTGAGATTTTGCTGTTCCTTTGCGAAAAGGAACAACACTTGTGTGTTTCTGCTGTTCCTTTGCGAAAAGGAACAACACTTGTGCTTTTTGTTGTTCCTTTATGAAAAGGAATAGCACTTGTGCTTTTTGCTGTTCCTTTGCGAAAAGGAACAACACTTGTGTGTTTCTGCTGTTCCTTTGCGAAAAGGAACAACACTTGTGTGTTTTTGTTGTTCCTTTTCAAAAGGAACAACCTTTGCGAGTTTCTGCTGTTCCTTTGCGAAAAGGAACAGCACTTGTGCTTTTTGCTGTTCCTTTGCGAAAAGGAACAACACCTGTGCTTTTTGCTGTTCCTTTGCGAAAAGGAACAACACCTGTGCTTTCTGCTGTTCCTTTGCTAAAAGGAACAACACTTGTGCTTTCTGCTGTTCCTTTTCAAAAGGAACAACACTTATGTGTTCCTGCTGTTCCTTTCCGAAAAGGAACAACACTTGTGTGTTTCTGCTGTTCCTTTGCGAAAAGGAACAACACTTGTGTGTTTTTGCTGTTCCTTTGCAAAAAGGAACAGCACTTGAGTGTGTCTGTTGTTCCTTTTCAAAAGAAATAGCATTTGAGTGTCTTTGCTGTTCCTTTCTCAAAAGGAACAACATTTGCGATTTTCCGTTGTTCCTCTCAAAGAAATGGTATCCTACGAATGAATTCTTCTCTCAGGAATGCCATCGACATGTTTTTGCCCTTATGGAGGATGCTCTGCCCCCATGTTCTCCTCAATCTTGTAGATACAGCAATGAACTTATGTGGTGAACATAAACCATGATATACCTAAATCAGCACATCATAAATCGCTATCATTATGAAGCCAGTATGTATAAGAGGACAAGAGGAGGGACATGAACTTTTCATCTTCGCTGTCATTGTCATTTACCGGTACCCTGGTTGGTGATCTTTATCATGACGATTCCCCTAAAAATCTTTCTTGATCATTACTTAGGAGTAAGAACGAACGATTTATATCTATCTGTTGGGATCGTAAGACTTCTTCCTCCATTCCTCGCTCTTAAGGAGTGCGCAACCACCCTTATGTGAAAATAAATAAGAGAAGGTGCTCTGCAAAAGAAAACAAAAACAAAATATGAAAATTGTCAAATGCAGGATAGGGGGTCTCATTAAGAGCCGGCCTACCATGATCATAAGGATGGAAGCGAAGTGGCATTCCCATAACGGCCACCACACCAGGGATATGGTCCGAAGGTAAATTAACAAGTAAACTTTGGAACAGGGGGTCTCATCGCGAGCCGGCCTGACCACGTTTCGCGCCTACCTTGTGAATGGCATTATGGCCATCTGGTCACCAAGCCAGCATAATGGCCTGCATTTTGACAAAGCACTCTTCAGAATATACACAAAGGATCATGGTTCCAGAGGGTGAAATAAACAACTCTACCAAGGTTATGAACACCTGTTGGCAGCAAAGCTTTGTTAATGGCATAGAAGTCGTAATAATTACACCAACAGGTATGATATTAAATTTTTTTGTCTCTTATCCTTTGCAAAGATCATATGTCACACCCAATGTATATATCGCATGAATATTTATTACCACCAATCATGGCAACGGAACTGATGGTGACCACTGAAGACTTCGTACGCTTGACAGACGTCCCATCCCCTAGCTCCTCATTATATCACGCAGGCTCTTATATAAAACGCGATCTACCTTTTTGCCTCGGTTTCGGCATTTCGTTGTTTTTCTAAAACATGGCATAATTTCATATGCTGTACTTTATGATTGGACCTCCGACTGGCTGTTGCTCCTCTCTTTGACGGCTGGGGACAGCCTATCAGATCGCGGGGGGAAGGTAATCTCATTACTCCATGATTACGTGGCTGCACACCATTCGGGCGAGACAATGTACGAAGGAATGACATGGTTTAACGGTATGATACTTCCATTCTACGGAAATTTCCATCCACGATCTTTTTTTTTATTTAGTTGCATGCTCGGTGAACATCCTCTCTGCGTCACAAACACCGCAAGCAGTTGTTGTTCCATTTCTGAGAAGAATCATGGGCGGAAAGACGGTCCGAAGCGAACCTCACAAGCTGACAGTTTCCGCTGCTGCTCGCAAAATCCTGGAAAACGTAGGATGGTTGAATTACTTCAGCCGCCTGCAAGAATCAAATGAAGCCGTGGCATTGGAATTCCTGCAGAATTTGCAGAAAAATTACTCCATAGTAGGAGGAAAGCGGAAAGCGGTTACAGAGGATATCATCGCAGAAGTTTCAGGATTACCAGCTGCTGGACCCATATGGACGCCGAAGAATGAAAGATTACAAAAAGCTATGGAAATTTTCCAGGACGAAGGCCAAAGCTTGACAGTCAAAGGGAAAGGAGTTCTGCCGGCAACATTAGGGGAACCCTGGACCAAGCTAGCGAAGACAGTACAAAGTTATATCACCTGCAAAGGGAGAAAAGACGTGGTAAGACCTCGTCACCTGAAACTTTTAGCTGTTTTAAAAGGAAAATGTTCTGTAATTCTCCCTGCACTTTTAAATTCGCTACTACATGACGCGGCACAAAGCCTGAAAAAGGCCCAGCACATAGATGCAGTAGTTAGCCACCATGGGCTGATTCGGTTGATAGTGAGCCACAGTCTCACTCAACAGCAAAGCACTTGGTAGGAACTGGTCGCAATAGTCGAAGGAGGATCAGCTGCACCACCCCCAAAACCTAAACAGTCCTCTAGTACGCCGGAACGATTAGAGAAACGAAATAAGTCAGCAACAAAAAGACATGCCGCTTCAAAAAGGAAACAACCTTCCGATACGCCAGAACGACCAGAGGAACCTAGAGAACCTGCTGGCACACGCGACCTACCTGAGAGACCAAGGAAGTCAGCTCGGCTGGCCCGGATACGAGGAAGGTTGGAAAGAATTCAGGAAACAACGGCCCAGCCAATTGAAATTGCGGACGAACCTCCAGAACCAGAAGGAGGACCTTCCAAAGGAAATATGGAGCAATCAGGGCCCGGGACTGGCCAGCCGGAAGGGGAAGAAATGGTTATCGAACAGAGAAACCAAGAAGATGAGCACTCTGAGGAAGAAAGGGCCACCAGACAGAACAATCAAGAAAATGAGCACTCTGAGGAAGAAAGGGTTATCGAACAGGGCAATCAAGAAGAAGAAATAGCAAAGCCAGGACGTAGCCCGTTGCAGGACCCTATAGGTGAGGAGGAATTGGCAACAGTTCTGGCCAATATGGGGGAATATGGCCAGCCCTCCAGCACAGCAGGCATCCCTGACAGTCCCGCAGAGGAAGAACTACCCGAGGAAGCACATGCAGAAAAGGCAGGAGAAGAAAACCCGCCTGGTTATGATAATGAAATTGAAGACAACAATCAGGGACAGTCTGTCCCCAGGACGCCGGAAGATATCCCAGATGAAGAAGGAGCGGGCTTAAGGGTCAAATCCTCTGCCGAGGCAAAGGAGATTAAGAAATTAAGAAAGAAACAACAGAGGTTGTTGGGCACTATAGCCAGACTCCGGCAGCAAATTCGAATTCTGAAAGCCGATTTGAGAATACAAAGGACCTCAAGGAAAAGGAGGAGGGCCACTACAACAAAAACCCCGAGGACAAGAACCCGTTTTGTTGGTCGAAACCCCATCAGGGGACCTACTGCCGAGGAACAGTCTGCTGTTCCAAATGTTAATGAGGAACAAGGTGCTGTTCCAAATAACATAGAGGAACAGACTGCTGTTCCATCTAACCCTCAAGAACAAACTGACATTCCAATTAAGGGAGAAGAGCACCAAAATGTTCCAATGGCAGGGGGACCTCAGCAGCCTTTCATTTGTGTCAAGAAGGAGAAAGAGAAAAAGGAGACCCAAACAGAGGCACCACCCTCAGGGGTTATTCGGGTTCTGAACTCTAAACAGCGCAATAAAAGGTTGCAGGCAAAATTTACGGCCTCTACGGCTCAATGGAACAAGGATCCAAAAACGAGAAACTTGCACAGGATGATGAAGCAAGCCCAACAAGAAGCTGAACAACTAAGAGAGCAAGCAATCCCCCGGGAGAAATACGAAGAATTACAATAGCAACTTCGGAGTATGAGTCAATCCGAAAGCCAAGCCTTTGAGGGGTGGCAGAAGGAACAAGAAAAGGTTGCTAAGGTAACTCGTCGATTAGATAGTGTTGTTAAGCAGATGGACACTGTGTGTTCCTTATATAATGACGTTTTGACTTGTGCGGCCCCTGCTAAAAATTATGCTTTATTTTTGCTTGAAAGATATTTGAGATTGAAAATAAAAGCCGTTAGGGCAGGAGCACCTATCCTTATCAACACTGTTAATGATTTTATAGACTATTGCAAGCATTATGGGGTTAAGGTTCAAAGGTTATTGTGCGAGTTTTACTTGCACAACCTTGTGCTAGACCAGGAAACTGATTTAAATCCTAGCCCTTTTGTTGGCGATATACAAGTCCAAGCCTTCATCTCATTTGGGGTTAATCAGCTGAAATGGCTCAGAGCTTATAACACCTTTCAGAGACAAGGAAATAACCTAGACTTGTGGATACGAGCTGAACCTAGAGACCCAGTGATGCTATGGAGAGAGCATAGGAGTCTTATGAGGATCCCGGGTGTCATTGAGATAATAGGACCCATGCACGAAGACTTGATCCGAAATGGTCTGGAATATTTCCTGACTATTAAAGATCTTGCCCTCGATGCTGCAAAATTTCGATACTGGACCTCTAGTCCAAGCATCCAGCTCAGGGAACCATTCAAATATGAGAATTTTGAGATGGCTGCCAGCCGATTGAACCTTTATGGGGAACGGATTCTGCAAGCAGGGCCATCCTGGTTAGGGTATCGATTTCGCAGTCCAATTATTTGACACCCTGCACCCGGATATCAGGCCTTGTATGAGATGCCTGCAGATCAAATAGATCAGTTCTTTGATAATCTAGTTGCTCATCACAGTTGTCGGCCTCCTCACGAGATCCCTTCTCCGGCCTATTCTCTCACCGCCTTGCATGTCAACTACAATGTTTTCATGAGGCCATGAAACAGGGTAAGAAGGGGGGTGTGTGGAGCACCTGGAAGGTATGCTTTTGACTATAAATCTAGTGGTTTTTCAATAATAATTGTAACCTTTTCTGCATGAGGAATTCGAAGAAGATAAAGGATTTTGAAAAAATGTGAAAAAATAGACAAAGGAAGCTCAAGTGCTAATAATTGATATTTTCTATGCAGGAAGACATGCGAGCAAGGAGTTCCCGCCCAAAAGCGAGAAGCAGAGGAAAAATAATTGTTGTTCCTCCAGCAGGGAACCGGATGCGGACACGATCAAGCAAAATCGGAATTGAATAGTCCAGGAAAAGAATGCGGGATACCGGCTCGACGAACGCAAGAAAGATTGAACGATGATCCTGAGGGATCGCTGCTTTACTTATCTCTGATTATCTAGATATCTCCGTCATTTCTTTTATATAATGGCACAACATCATTAAGCAAGAGGAGGATAGTTTTTGTAATTTTACAGTTCCAGAACAAACTTTAATCATTGAGTCTCACTGAGACCTGATTTTGTTATACTTTTGTGGATGCGATTAATATAAAAATCTTGGTGTTTATTCCGTCTCTGCGTCTGGAGTAATCTAAGGCAGTGTACCATTGGCAGCTAAGGGCCCGGCTCCAAAGGACACACTTGATTTTGTATCATTATACGGTGATTTGTATGTGGTTTGTTTATCTTTATTACTTAGCAGTCTGATGAATTCTTTATATGATATGCTATGCTCTGTTATGTTTAATGAATGAATGATTTCTCTATGTAAAGACTCTGCACTGTATAATTGGATTTACACAGGGTCAAATTGTATCTTTATTCAGCCATTTCTGTAACAGAGTACTAGTATGAATGTTACTGTCATTGGATTTATGTTAAACAATATTCGTGGGATTTGAGAGTAGCGTCATTCTGTTTAGAAACATAGTTGTATCATTCAATACTCTCAGATTGCTATATTAATGTAGAACATGTACATACAAGCGATGGTTGTTGTTTCGTAAATCATTAAGGGTTGCTGTTCCATTTGATTATTGTTGTTCCATTTGATTATTGCTGTTCCATTTGATTATTGCTGTTCCATTTGATTACTGCTGTTCCATTTGATTATTGATGTTCCATTTTACTGTTGTTCCATTTATTGCTGTCCCATTTCCATTTTTCTGTTCCATTTCACTTTCTGCTGATTTATTTACCTGCCTTTGTTGCTTTGGTGTGAGAGAAGGCCTAAGGCTGTAGTGAGCCTCAGCAAGACACTGCTTAGCTTCCAGACCTATAAGTCCATGCTCTAAATTTCCCTTCTTTAATCAGTTTCTAAAGGGATCGGATATTGCTTCCGTACCCTTGACTGATCAGTTGTTTTGTGTGATTAGTTTAGTTACAACTTAGCATCTGTTTTCCTTTGAATCTTCCGAACACTGTACTGCTAAGCATTACTCGGACAAATAGCCTCGGATTGAGCTACTTCTTGCAATAACAAAACGTTCCCGGATTGACTTATTAATGTGGAATAATTAGCGGTGTGAGAGACCCTAGTTACAGCTCTACACCAAGGTTGTGGCCAATATCACCAAGGCATTGGGGAAATCCAATTACTTTGTGATGGTTGTGCAAATGGTTGAGTGTTAAAACCTTGGGCTATATTTGGCTATGGATTCTGTGAGGGTCTTTTAGCAATAAAACAAAGAGGGTCTACCTGATTTGGTACTCCTTCTTCTAGATAGACAACTTTAAGACCTAGTATTGAGGGATATTATTTTGTATCATGATTTTCCACACATATAACACAAGTTTCTAGACTCTCTAAATGAAGAGGGACATTCTCTCAAAGCATGTTTCTTTCTACACTTAGGGAAAAAAATGGATAATTCAACATTTTCATCTTTTTTCTTGTTTTGGATTTTAAGGGTGTCAATTTGTTCACTAAGGCTCCCTAAAATATTTATTTTTAATTATCAAAAAAGTTACCTAATTATTCTCTACTTAATATCCTAGATGCAAATTTATTAATCCTTGATAAAAGAGGATCTCTTGGATTTTTCCCGTTTCTTGCTCTACCTCTTGAAATTTGTATGCATAACTCACAAATTTTTCCTAGTGAAAACTGAGAATATCTCCTTTACCCATTAGATTGAGAAGACCAGTCCACTCATCTCTAATGGATTTCAATAAGAGAGATTTCAAAGTTTCCTCATCTAGATTATTCATTTTTTCCCTTTTAACATTATAAGAAAATCTTTCAATGAAGTCTTCAATATTTTCATCGTCTTTTTGCACTATTTTAAAGACTTCATCCTTACTATTATGGGGCATGCAGAAATCCTTATATTTCTCTAAGAATGTAGTTTTCATTTGTTCCCATGTTCTTATGGATTTTATTCCTAAACTCATAAACCATTTTAATGTTGCATCTTTAAGGGTTGTAGGGAATTATTTCAACTTTTGAGCATGATGCAGATAATCATATGATCTACACAAGACTTCAAATTCCAAGATAAATGTTTCAGGATCTTCACTCCTTAGTCCATGAAAGTTTGGAAGGATAGAGGGTGAGACATTTTTCATTGTCACGATTGTATCTTCATCAAGGATAGGAAATCCAAAGGGTTCTGAACTTATATCTTCTCCTCTCCCTCTTCCTCTTCCTCCACCTTTTCGACCTCCACTATTTCCTCCTCTTTTCCTCCTCAAATTCTAGGTTGTTCACCATTCAAATTACGTACCTCTCCTTCCCCTTCTCTAGCCATTGTAGATTCTTCAGAACTAATATAGGGTTCTTGTTCCAAAATTGGGCTTTTAGCTTCCTCTAGTTCCTTTGGTTCTTCTATCAATGGTTTGTTAAAATAGGTTTCTTCTTCCTCTTCTACAATAGGAACTTCTAGTGCTTGAGCTAGAAGTTGTTCTCCAGTTGAAGATAGCAAAATTACTCCTGTTGTTGGAGATATGGGATCTTCTTCGTCTATTATGGCTTATGTTGATGACGTTGTCGAATCTATAGGTTGGATTTTGGATATTAATACCTCAAGGAGTTTGTGTTTTCCTACTATGGATGGAATTCAAGTTTGTGTGGGTGGTGTGGCACTACGAGGTCATGGTTGGGTGAGTTATTTTGTTGGAATTAAACTCTTTCCTCTACCTACAAATCTACCCCTTGAGTCTATTTCCCTATGCATATCATGTTTTTGTTTTTGTTGTTTGTTTTATTTATTTATTTATCAAAATGGAAAATACTAAGACTTTTATTTACACTTCCTCGGAAATGACGCCAAAATGTTTGTGAATTTAATTGTCTTAATTATTACATGAATTATCGACCAGAGTTGGTAAACTTGTGAAGTGAAAGTACACTATATATGCTAGAAGTCCTATTTATTAAATCAGATTATTAATCTCCATGATTGAGTTATTGAAATTTACTTATAAGGATGTAATTTATTCCTATATTACTCTTCAAATAAAATTTATTTAGCAAATTAAATATTCCTACTCCTTTCTAACGAAATACAAAATTCTCTTCACACTTGCTAAATGAAACTTAAAGAAAACTCACAGTATCTCATTGAGAAAACTTAACTAATCTATTACAACATAAATTTAATCTAAAAACAGAATTATTCTTCTAACATTCTAACAAACCTTTGCATAAAAACCAAAATGAATTTAACTTCTATTCAAAATTAAAACCCACACATTTACTTATTATCAATCACTCATGCTTTGAAATGAAAACCATAAAGAAATCACACATGCTTTGAAATGAAACACTGTTAAAATGAAACTACAAGGAAATCTATCAAGCTTTGAAATGAAACACTTTGGAATCATAAGGAAATGTACAAAAAGCAATTACACTATCATTAGAATCATTATAAATTAACTTGAAAAAGGAACGATTAATGAAATATTTCTATAGTTATCTGATTGAAATTAATACTGCAAAATGATTCTAAAACGTATGAATAATTGCAAAAAACGATAAAGAAATTTTTTGAAAATGAAAAACCTCCATTGTTTGCAGGGGCCCTCTACAAATAGGTGGTCATAGAATTTCAATCAAACAGTCGAATACACATCAAAACTTCAAAGAACTTTCTTCATTAACAGAGCAAAAACAGAGTCTTAAAACATTACTATCGCATCCATAAAAATTAATCTTTTGTTTATGTTTGTTCCGTGGTATTTATAAAATCCCATGTCAATAACTGTTCCAGGATTTTATGCCTAGCTTAGCTAATAGGGTTCTAAATTAAGGTTCTAACAACTATCAAGATATCATTGCTCACAATTTTCTATTTGGAAAAGCAAATAGTGAACCGTAGGAATTTTAGACTCTTGCTCGCTTGTTCAACAACCAAGTGGAATTTACCCTTTGACCATGGAATCGAACAATCCTTCGATGATATTGTTATGATGAATAGGAGGAAATTGTTAAAGGGATCAATCTCCACCTTTCCATATCTTTCTCCTCTTAGCTGGCACCTTCGATCGTGGTAAACCATGGAATTGGCTATAGAAACAAAGATTAGCTGCAGAATTGTGCGAATTTGGTAGCTAATACAAATATTAACTCAATAATAAGGAACATTGTTAAATATGAAATATGAGACAATTAAATACCTTACCATGTCAAAAACCTTATAGTTTGATGCCTATTGAGTTGATGATGATGGTCAAGGAAAGGAAAAATAGGTTAGGGAGAGTGTCAAAATAAAGCAATCATGAGGCTCAACACCTATTATTTAGGAATTTTTCCAAAATGGAGTGTGCAATTCCTAAGGTTGATCATCTCACTGCATGCAACACTTATACACTCAAGACTAGTCTACAATTGATGTTACATTTCCTTAGAATCTCTACCAGAGTTGGGGAACTCGAATTCTTTGCATGAACTAGCTATTTTGGGTTGATTGATCAATTAACTGGATGATCAATAAGTTTGACTAAAGTCCCACTCCATAATTGACTTTCCACTAGTTCCTACAATAGTTACAATTAGTTTAACTAAAAACAACTTGAGATAACTAACTTTGATTGCTCCAAATTAACAATCACACATGCTTAACAGAACTCTAACTCCACCAACTCGAATTTATTGAGTAAACTGGGTGACACAAGCCATGTCATACAAGTTAATTGCATCCAAGTTATTTGCTGATGTGGAGATTCAAATTTTATCAATTTAATCAAGGCAAAATCAAATCAAGAGTTTCTTGCTGCATTTTTCAACAATCTTTCAGGTAAATCTAATCCATCTTGCCAATGACATCCAGGAGTTCTAGCACAACAATGTGATGATAACAACAATGAGTGGATAGAAGTAGAGTTCAAAATAAATGAAACAGTCAAAAAACACATATTAAAACACAATCAATGGAGACCCTGAAAATTACTAAAACTATGTTAATGCCTATCCACGTTTAGTGAAAAGTGAATATCCATGAGTTGTTGTAAGCCTCTATCCCTCCGCTTCCTAAAGAACCCATCAACAACATAAAGGCAGATTCCTAATCCTTTACATTTACCTTTTTTACTACTGCCTTGTATTGAAAATTTTAAGACATTAAATTTTAAGATAAAAAGATTTATTTTGTCTTAAAAGCTCCCTCTATGTAGTAGTATCGGATGCAATGACATGCAACTTGTCTCTAATCATATAAACAAATATCGAAGGGACAAAAGAAGAATTTATGTCGAGAAAATGTTGTTAGGAAAAGTTGTCGCATTCTTTAGAGTGGGTTATCCCCACAAATTAAAGATCCCAACAAATCGTTCCCTTTGTATAAAATAACATGAATAATAAGTGAAATAGTAGCGTCGATATAGGCGCAGGACAGTAGTAGCCTCCAAGTTGGCAGACTTAGGGCGTACTGTGAGAGCCAATTTTGCAGTTGTTAGATAATATTGTATTAAATTGATATGTTTAATTTTTAATTGTCTTAAATGAGTTTCATCTTAAGTGGTCATTGTCTTAAATATAAAGTTGTGTCTTAAAACATTTGTCTCAAACTGTTTTTGTCTTAAATATAAAGTTTTTTCTTAAACTATTTTTGCCTTAAATATAAAGTTTTGTCTTAAAATATTTCTGTCTCAAACTGTTTTTGTCTTAAATATAAAGTTCTTTCTTAAAATAATTTTGTCTTAAATTGTTTGTGTCTTAAATATAAAGTTTTGTCTTAAAAAAAATTTTGTCAAACTTTTTTTGTCTTAAAATAATTTTGTCTTAAAATGTTTTTGTCTTGAAATATTTTTGTCTTAAATTTTATATTTAAGACAATTCAATTAATATTAAATTTTAATGTAAAATAAATAAATCTTGGTGCAAAAATAGGTTCGTTACAAATGGTATCGGAGCACAGTTCTACTTTGAGCCTCTATAGGGGCAACTACGTTAAAATAGACTCTGCAAAATCAATAATTTTTTATGTAAGAATATGTTAAATTTCTTTTATCAATCTGAATGTTGAATGGTGGTGTAGGTAGGAGAATTTAACAACGATGGAAGGATCTCTACCACCAAATACTGGAAATGAGGAATTGTATGTGGATCTGGGGGAAGTTGGTAGTTCTGTTGTCATAAGCTCTTAGTTGGTAGAGATGGTAAGGACAATGCAATTGGAGTTGGTTCAACTCCATGGCAGTAACGAAAAATTGTTAAAATCCAATGAAGATCAGGAGAAGCTAATTTGAGAATGGACATAGAAGTCTAATCATAAGAGTGTAAATCAAGAAGGTACAGGGAAGATACAATCTGACAAGTTGGTGTTGGCGCCCCGTTAATGGCAGTGTAGAAGGTCAACGTTCCCGTGTGTTTCGTGGCATTTGCTTAAATCTAGCAATGTGTCTATTTACTAACACCTGTGGGTTTTGGTGTAACGACAATCGTGACTCCAACAAGTGTTATCGGAGCCAGAGGTCTCGAGTTCGAAACACACTATGCTCACATTGGGGGGGAGATTGTTGACTCCTCGTTAATGGTGGTGTAGAAGGTCAATGCTCCTGTGTGTTTTGTGGCATGTGCTTAAATCTAGCGATGTGTTTGTTTACTAACACCTGCGGGTTTTGGTGTAATGGTAATCATGACTCCAACAGTTGGGAAGCAAAGAAGAAATTGATCCTGAATCATCAAAAACACATAAGAAACGAAGGAAGGCTGAATTACAAGGAGAATTTAGAAAGATCAAACCACCAGTGTTTGATGGTGAGAAAGAGGAGGATGCAGAGGCGTGACTGCTAAATATGATAAAATACTTTCAAGTATACGAATATGAAAGAAACTTGAAGGTGTGATTGGAAATTTATCAATTGCAGGGTAAAGCCACTCTATGGTGGGAGGAACGAAAGAGTGTCCAAGAGCTAGAAGAAAAAATAGTATCGTGGGAGGAATTTCAGGAGAAATTCAAGGCCAGATATTTCCTGAGCGAGAGTTATTATGATGACAAGGCTAAGGACTTTCATGAGCTAAAATTGGGGCAACTAACTATGGACAAATTTGTAAACAAATTCACCAATTTGTTGTGTTATGTGCCTTATCTGAAGGAAGAGAAAGAAAAAATTTAGCATTTCCTGAACTGTTTGCCAATCTCTTACAAGGAGAGAGTTGAGTTTGATAACCCAAAGACCATGGACAAAGTAATCAGAAAAGCAAGGTTGTGTCATCAACAGTTCAAAATTAAAAGTGAAGGTGGCAAACTGTCGAAGAATAATGATGGTGGAAGAATTGGTGAGGTAATGAAGAAGCAAAAACCACCTTATTTGAGAAGTTTTGGTAGAGATCCTCAAAAGAAGAAAGTAAATAGAAAAGAGACACTCTTGTCAGCTCAGCCTCACACAGGCTCAAGAGTAATAGAATAGAACAACAAAAAGTATGATACCACCAAAGAACCACTAATGTGTTGGGGGTGTGGGGGACCTCATATGATGAGAGACTGCCCACATAACTCTCGATCAATGCACAACATACAGATAGTTCGAGAGGCTACTACAGTAAATGATATTGCAAGGAACATGCCAAGGATCAGCGCTGCCCTGAAAAATCGACAAGTTGAACATCAAGCTACTATGTTAGAAATAAAAGGTAAAATATCAAACGAGACTGTGTCTATTTTAATATATCCTGGAGCTACCTTAAGCTATATTAGTCCCCAAACTATAGAAAGATGCAATTTGAAAACATAAAAATTTAGGAATGCATGGCTAGTACAATTAGCCATGGGCATTAAGAGAAAAATAACTCAGAATGTGAAACAGTGCCCTGTTGATTTTAATGGTTATTTTTGGCAGTAGAATTGAATCTTCTTCCACTTGTGTCATACAACATACTAGTGGGAATGGATTGGTTAGAACAACAAGCTTTTGTTATAAATTTTCTAGAGAAAACAGTGACGTGTGTAGGAACTGATGGGGTCTTGATGGTCATTAAGGGAAAAGTGAAGCTGGTAACAATTAGACAAATTTTTGCCTTACAATTGAAAAGAAGCACCAGGAAAGGCTGTCAACTGTGTTTGGTGCAGTTGGAGGACAACCTTAAGATGTCCGAAGAAGAAAAGTTGGAAATGATTCGAGTCATCAAGGAATTCTTGGCTGTTTTTCCAGAATAAATTCCAGTATTGCCCCCATTTTGGGATATAGATTTCATGATAAATCTAGTACCCAGGACTGTTCCGGTGTCTAGGACTTCGTATTGCATGAGCACTTTAGAATTATTATATTTAAGAATGCAATTACAAGAGTTGTTTCACAAGGGATATACCATACCCAACATTTCTCCTTGGGGGACACTGGTTCTTTTTGTCAAAAAGAAAGACGGTACATATTGAATGTGTCTATATTACTGTCATTTGAACAAATTAACAGTAAAAAACTGATATCCCCTACCAAGAATAGATGATCTATTTGATCAAGTCACGGGGCATCGGTTTTTTCAAAGAATTACTTGAGAATGGGGTGTCATCAGTTGTGCATTAACGATGAAGATATACAAAAGATGGCTTTTAGAACACACTATCGTCACTATGAGTACGTGGTGTTACACTTTGGTCTCACCAATACTCCCACGACATTCATGTGTCTCATGAACAATGTGTTGCACCAATATCTGGATCACGTTGTATTGGTTTTTATAGATGACATCTTGGTATACTCCAAGAATGAGGAGGAACACCAAGAACATTTAAGAATGGTATTGCAGACCTTAAGGGAAAATAAACTGTATGCCAAGAGCAGCAAGTGTGAATTTTTCAAAACCAAGATATAATACTTGAGACATGTCATATCTAAAGAAGGATTAGCAGTGGATCTAGAGAAGATTACAGCCATTTTGGAATGGCCAGTACCAAAGGATGTGTCTGCAGTACGTTATTTTATGGGGATTGCAGGATACTATCGTAGATTTGTGAAGAACTTCTCCAGATTAGCATACCCCATCACCTCATTACAGAAAAAGGGAACAAAGTTTGAATGGACTGAAAAGTGTCAAGAAAGTTTTAATAAACTAAAAAAAATGTTGACCACAACTCCTGTATTATGGATAGCAGATTTGGAACAAGAATTTGTGGTATGCACAAATGCATGCCTTGAGGGATTAGGAGGGGTATTGCTACAAAACAATGATGTTATAGCTTATGAGTCCCAGAAATTGAAAAAACACGAGTAGAGTTATGCTTTGTATGATCTAGAGTTGGCTGCAATAATTCATGCATTAAGAATGTGGAGACATTATTTGTTGGGTAAAAAGTTTGTTTTAATGACCGACCACATCAGCCTTAAATATTTTTTTAGTCAAGCCAACCTGAATGTGAGACAAGCAAGATGGCTTGCCTTTCTCAGCGAATTTGAATTTGAAATTAAACATATTAAAGGGAAGGAGAACAAAATTGTTGATGCATTAAGTCGACATGCTCATGCTACAGTTGCACACATAGGAATAAGTGTAAAAACATATTTTGAGGAACAAGTGAAATTAGCCGGACAACATGACCCCCAATACCAAGAATTGTACAAGTAGATATAGCAAGGTAAGATGACAAGGAATGTGATTTATTCTAAAGGATTGATCACCTGCCAAGGTAGATGGGTTATTCCAAATAGAACCCCTCTTAGACAATTAATATTTGATGGAAAACGTAAAGAGCCATACGCGGGCCGCCCAAGATGCCAAAAAATGATAACTACATCAAGGAAACAATTCTTCTAGGCTGGAATGAAAAAAGAGGTAGTTGATTATTTGGTGAAGTGTCTGTAGTGTCAGCAAGTCAAAAAAGAACGGTTGTGGAGGTAAATCCTCTCTGCGGACAGAGACGATCCCTACTAGCCCAGACCGGGTCTAGCAACAATCACACAATGCTATCACGCAAGTTCCTAATTGCAAATAAAGAGTGGATGGTGAGAACCTACTTGAATTCCAACGCTGGTATTCGTAGAAGAGATGTCGCCCTTGTTCCTTTGCCTTGGCCGGTCACGATCCCCACGATCTCCGTGATTGAACACTGTTACACTAAAAAATGTCACCTTGACTACTTACAGTTAGTATGGCTCCAATCAACAAGTCATGCTACCCTCTTAGGCAAGTTTCATGCCTCTGTTATCCATCTCAAACTCAAAGAAGAGAGAAAGTCTTGTAAAAATCATGTTTATCTCTGGGGTCGCAGGTTCTCTCTAGCCTTACCTGCGGGGACGCTGACCATGTTCACAAAATCTGCGTCCATGGACGCTCTGTATGTTAAAGGACAGGTGCGTCCCTCTGTAAAAGGCAAAATGCGCGAGTTTTATCTTGAAAAAGTTACTTGTGGTTACTTCTAGAACATTCTAGAGGTCGGTTTGATGAAATGGATGCGCCTCCAGTTGGTTCATGTATCTCTATTAAGGGGGAACTTATCCCATCAATAAGGGAGCTATCCCACCCATAGAGGGGGATGATCCCATTGATAGTGGACCTGAATAACCTCTTTACAGCACTATAAATGAAGGCATTGAGCCAGAAGGAGAGGAGGTTGGAGCTATACATTTTCTTTGGGTAAATGCTGCAGGATTTAGGTCTTCCATTAGAGCCTTTGTGAGGAGAGATTGTCTTCACTTGATTCTACTTGGGAGAGGGTGAGCTTTGTCAAAGTAGAGGAAAACCCTTGATGGACCCTGGGAGGAACTTGCACAACACCAAGGCCAGGTTGTAAGAGTTTCTTTGTTTCGTTATTAATACAAACTGGTTTATTTTTCTCAATAGCTTGTGTTAATGAGTTATTTCATGTGTTCCTTGGTCTGCATGTTGAATATATGTTTTATTATATGAAATGCAAGTGCTTGGTAATTGTTTGATTGTTTGTGGTTGCAGGAATTGACTTGAAGGAGGAGCTCATCCGGATCGTCAAGAACGGACTTCAACAACAGCGTTTTGGAATAAGGTAAGCCTAAACACTTGTAGTTTTCATGTTGTAAAAGGTGTATTTAGAGAAAGATCACTCCATTTTGTCTTGTTTGTCATTAGAATGTCTTAGACTTCTAGGAAGGTCAGTCGTGTCCGCACCCTTGACAGATTCCGTGTGACAAATTGGCGACTCCGCTGGGGAATCCATTAATGAGAGAGTCTTTTCCTTTATATGAACTTTGCTTTGAGAAAATCATTTTTATTTTCTGGTTTTTGACTGTGAGAATTAGTATTTGGGTGGCTTAGCTGTAGCTTTAGTTGGCTTTAGTTTTTCTTCCTTTTTCCAGAAAGACGCAGTCTCTGTGTGCTGCACAGTGCGTCCTTGGACGCGCTGTTGTCGACTGCACAGTGCGGGGTCGCACCTGTGACAACTGCTGGCCTGCGTCTTCCTGTAAAAGTTAAGAAAATTCCATTTTTGCCTTAAATTACTTTTAGATTTTGTTTTTCTTAGTGTTTTCTGCCCAGATCCTTTAGTACCCTGTCAAGAATTCTCACCTGAACTCGTTTTGTGAGCTTTGAGTGTTTTAGTGGTTTTCAACGAAGTTTAGACCTAGGGTTTGATTTTTGGTAAGGCTTTGTAGTGACTTTGAGCTTAGAAAGTTGTCCAGCCTTAGATATCTCTGGTTAGTCAACCTTCTTAGAAGTTGAGCCTGCCGTAAAGTCTCCTTGTTTGAGCAACTTGTCATTTGAGTTGTTTTGGGTCAAATTTCGAATTGCTTGTTTTTAAAGTATTGATTTCCATTTTCAAAAAGGACAAAAAGATTAGAATTTTGTTTTGACTAGTTTTTGGTTCTGCAATAAGCTAGTCCTTGATTTGATTGTGATCAAGTAAAACACCTTAGAAATAATCATTGTTAGTTTTGGCCTCGTTAAGATTGCTTAGAGTAAATTTGCCTTTAGTTTGCTTATGAGTGCATTTTCATAGATTTTAAGAGTTGTTAAGATTGATTTTTGGTTATATTAGATTTATTTGCTTTATTAAAAGAAAAATACAAAAACATCTTCTTAAAAGTCTTGTTTCAAGTAGCTTTTTGTTTTCAAAAGAAGAAAAGAGTTTTTTCGTGCATGTAAAGAGAAGTTATGTTTTTATGCTTGGAAAAGAAAAACGAATTGTTTCTTTGATTGTCTTCAATTAAGAAGTTGCTTTTATAAGGATTGCATTCTCTCAACTTTTTAGTTAAGCAATTCATCGAAAAAGTAAAGTAGTGGATAAATCATTTTAGGTGCATTTTGTAGTGGTTTCGAGTCGAGTCAACACACCACTAGTTTCACTTCCATCACCTTTTGACTTAAGAAACAACCTTAAAAGTAACGCTTAAATTAAAATCAATCTAGTAATCTTTATTTTTCTAGGGCTCTGAAGCACCAACATAGCTTAGGCTAGGGTCTTGGAGTAGGTGAGTACTTAACTCTCCAAGACTACAAAACCAAACAGATAGTCTATCTTGAGTAGAACAAATCCAATTGTTTCAGTTACATTCTGGGAAAGCTCCTCTTAAAGGAGAAACACGAGCTCGTGTCCGAACCAGTGAGGGGATCATTCCTCCCTCGTTGGGAACGACGCCAGGCAGTACGTATTACAAACGGTAAACCTCGGATTAACCATTGTCGAGGAGCCAGGGGTCACTTATCGGTAAACCTTGGATTGTTGTCAAGGAGCCGGTAAGGGGATTGGAGCTTGCTACTCTGCCCTTGCGTGCTGTCGGAGTTTAGACTGTTCCCCCAGGTGTAATTGTTGTGATTGGTAACCTTAGTGGCCATAATATCTAGGATTCTACCCAAGGTGACGGTGGAGGGAAGGTCCCACTGTACCTGGAGCAGACGTCGGTTATACTCACTTGGATTTTCTGGGGGGTTCGCTTCACTTCGAGACGGTTAAAGTGGAGGAACTTGGTCCAGTCTATTCATTAAGCAGGTTGCCGGGGTAACTGTTCCACCCACTATTTCTGTACTGAATCCTGCGAGGTTGGGCCTAATCACCAACTAGCGCTTTTGGTCCGGAAGACTACTGTTTGTGTGTGGTTTGACGCTCTAGATTATTTAGGCGTGTGCTTCAAATTTGATTGGTTCTTTAGAAGACTTTAGGTGGTTTGATTTGAAATTTTTTACTTTGTTTTCGTGTGTTGTAGTTAAAATCTTTAATTGTGGCGGAATTACCGAGAAGGTCCCGTCGTATTGCGGGCCAGTCTCCTGAAGTTGTATCTGTGGCCGAATTGTTGAGAAGATCCCGTGAACTTAGGGGTTCACCTCCTCGAGACGACCCCAGTTATTTAGAGGTTTAAAGGTCCTTGTAACTCCTAGTGGCAGTAGAGTAGGTTCACCTGAAGAAGGAGAATCTTCTTTGGTAGTCCATCCAGATTACCAAAGATTAGAAACAGGTTACAATCCCGAAGCTGTTACAGTTTCCGAGCTTGCTGGTAGTTTTTCATCTGCCAGTGAAACAGGCGAAGAACCTGAAATTTCAGAACCTGTTACTCCAACTCCTAGTGTTCCTGATTCACCAAGAATAGAAAGAATTATCACCGAAAATCTTCCTGTTGGATTAATTGCTATAGAAGAACTTGTTCCAGAGGAAGAAATAGGCGTTTCTGATTCTGAAGATCTAATTACCCTTGATCTAAGGGAGCGTGAATCCATCTTTTACAGTCCTCCTAGAAGTGAATCTTGGTACCTTGCATTAACCAATTTTTTAGACAACTCAGTAGGTTTTTCTACACCTCGTACTCCGGTTCCACCTAGAGGAATTCATTCTCCTGTAAATATGTCTGGTCAGTCGTCTGTGTTTTCGCAAAGTCCTGAATCATTTTTACATGGCGGTCCTTCTGTTCCTACTGGGTATCAGTCACTTTCTGGTACCTTTGCGGGAGCATCTCCTCAACCTGTTGATCATGGGTTATTAGTTGGAAACAGTGGTAATGTACCATTGAGTATAGGTGAAGTTTATATGATGTCAGGTTCAACTCCCATTAACCAACCTCAAGGTGGCCAATTACCGCCTGGGGGGCAACCTTCGTTAATGCCTGGGGGGCAACCTCAAGGTACTTCATTTGTGACTGGGGGGCAACCTCAAGGGTATCAACCCCAAGGGTATCAACCCCAGCCTCAATACGTACCCCAAAGTCAACCTCAGTATCAGTATCAACCTCAAGGATGGCAACCTCAAGGATGGCAACCCCAAGGGTATCAACCCCAAGGGTATCAACCTCAAGGATACCAACCTCAAGGTCAAGGTCAACCCCAGTATTCGTATTTACCTCAAGGTTATCAACCTACGGGTCAATACCCTGGTCAAGGTTATCAACCACCTCAAGGGCAATCATATGGGACTACACCTTACAGTTATCAACCCTATCCTCAATACGGCTATGGATCTCAGTATCCTCAACCTGTTACGAGTCAATACCCTGGAATGTTAACATGGGATCCGTCACAGGGTCAACAGATGTCGCAACCAAGTATACAGTCGGTACCTCAAGCAGGACAACCTGCAGTTCCTGGTCCACCCCAGCAACCGCAACCTGTCCAGTCAAGTGTTCAGACCCCTGTAACTTCTGTAGTTACTCAGCCGCCAATTGCACCGAGTACTCCACCTCACACGGCTGCAGCAACTACCGCTTCATCTACCATGCTTACATCTGGAGTATCGGCAGCTCCGGTTTCTACTGTCCCTGTAACCGTTCCTCAGACATCTGTACCGTTGTCTGGACCCACGGTTCAAACCACAGTCCAGATGCCTGCAGGTCAACCTGGTACAAGTACGGTTGTTACTACTCAACCTCAATTTGTTCAACCTCCGTACCAGGGACAGTATCAACCTGGTCAAGCTGCCCAACAACCGGTTTACCAGTATCAACCGTATCCTGGGTACAATTATCAACCACCTCAACAACCCCAGTACGGTCCGGTTAATCCTGGTTTTCCAGGAGGATATAATATCCCCAATGCGAATCCTGTTCCTAGTTATCCTGGATATCCTCCTCCTGGGGCTGGTATTGTGACTCAGAGTTTCAGAGATCCTAACCGGCAGTTACCATTTATTGCGACTTTAGATTTACCCGACTTGACGCGCCTAACGAACGATCCAATTCAATATCTTCCGTTCTGGCCGCCAATGCCAAATAAGTTGCCCAGCGATATACCCAAGTTCGAAGGTAAGTCTGGAGAGGATCCGTCTAATCACGTGATGACTTACCACCTCTGGTGTGCATCAAATTCCATCTCAGATGATTCTATCCGCTTACGTCTTTTCCAGCGTACACTCATTGGTCTCGCAGCCAAGTGGTACATTGAGTTGCCACGGGCTTCTTTTTACAACTTTAGCCAGTTAGCTACTTCATTCTTAACTCATTTTCAGTTACCAGTCAGATACGATAATGGTACGGAATTATTAACTTCGCTAAAACAATCGACATCCACGTACATTTCTGATCACATCCATGAGTGGAGACGTCGAAGGAGATTAGTGAAAGTTTTTATCCCGGACCAAATTTTAGCTGAATGGTTTGTAAAATCATTATTACCAAGAATTACTGAAGATGTAGCTAAGGCCGGCGTAGTTACTGAGGAGCAAGTCATTGCTCAGGCACAATACCTTGACTTAGTTTACACTCAGTCGGGTACGTTACACGAGAAAATTCCGGATCTTCCAAAGTCAAACCAAATCGCTGCTGCTCCTTCGGGATCTCATGCCGCTGATGGTATGATCGGTATCGTGACTACGAAGAGTAAGAAGAAGTCTTCCAAGACCTCCAATACTCCAATTATCACTTTGCCTGATTCTCCGACAGGAGAGTCTTCTCCTCCTGAACTTACCGCCGACATTCACGCTGTAGAGTCATCTACGGCCAAATCCAAAAACGGTGGAAAGAAGAAAGGAAAGAAGAAGGCTAAAGCAGACAAGGCTCCAAAGGAGAAAACGGAAAAGTCGGAAACCAATGACGAAAAGCGCAAACCTCGTTATCCTTGTCTCATTTGTGAAGAAGATCATTTTACGAGAGACTGCCCTCATCGGGCCGAGGTAGTGAAAATAGTTAAAGGTTCTCCGACTCCTGCTGTGTTAAAGAATCCATTCCCCGAGCAGGAAAATAAGATGATAGGTTCTTCTTCGAATGCCAGTGAAGAACCCATTTTGATGATGTCTCATGTCAGGATTGCGACTCGATCGCAAGATTATGGTAGTAAGGCTCCTGTTGATGGTAAAGAAGCAGAATCTTCTAACTCTAACCCATCAACCTCAGCTCCTGGTTCCGATCCACTACAGATCGAAAAACCTAACCCAGACTTAGTGATTAAGCCGCCCGCCAAGGGTGTACTTCGAAGGTCTGCTTTCAATCCACATGCGAGAGCAGCCCAGAATTACAACATTGTTGAAGACTTAGCTGTTTCACCTTCAGCAATGTCGGCACTCGAAGTGCTGCAATCATGTCCAGCGCAACGAAAATTGCTTTTGTCGGCTATTGGAGCTGTCGATGTTCAGGACCCGAACCTAATGATCTTTGATCTAGAAAGTAGTACACCGCGTCTCCCCCATCAAATGGCTTTCCAAATTCCAGTGATAGTCAAAAACAGGCCTATTCATCGGACTGTGATTGATGAGGGAGCTTCTACGTGTATTATGTCGATTCAATGTTGGAGATCGCTTGGTTCTCCTTCGTTGAACCAATCCCCCACCATCCTTAAGGCCTTTGATGGCCGTGGGTTCCGTCCGTTTGGTATTCTACAAGAATTGCCTATAGGGGTCGAAGGTAAAACCGTTAGTCTGGATGTGGAAGTGGTTGATGCCCCTCTAGACTACAACCTTCTTTTGGGTCGAAGTTGGTCATATGCTATGACAGCGGTCGTTTCATCGGTCTTCAGAGTCATTAAGTTTCCACATAACGGTAAGATCGTGACTATTGATCAGCTGACATACTTTTCATCCGACCCAACCTCTTTAGAAACTATCCAGCATGTTGGTAAAACGACAATCCCTTATAGGGACATTGGTGTAGGTTTAGTTAAGGATTCCGGTTTACTGGGAACTTTTCCTCTCCCTCCACTCAATGCAGACCCTTCGTTCGCAACAATTCATATGATCACGTCAGAAAACATTATTTATGATGATCCTTGGTATGTTCCCTCTGACTCTGAGCTAGACTCACTCGGTGATGTTATGCCGTTGAGTCCGTATGAGATTGCTTATGAAGCTCTTATGTCTTTTACCGACTTTCATTCAACCGACCAAATGAATGTGGTCAGTGAAGAGTCACTTTTCACCTCACCCTTAGAACGGATAACGTTTCCCGAAGAAGTGTCATCTGACGAACAACTTCGCGAAATCCTAAGTGTAGATGATCTACCATGGGACGATCTCCATCACAGATCTTCGTTTTTACCTAAGGATGATGCTTTGAAAATGATTTTTCATCTATCTTTACCGCTGAATATGTCAAAGACGCTCAGGATCCAACGAAACATTCTGATTCAGAGCTGAATTTAGGGAATATTTCTCGTACTATTCCCATTGATATTTCAGTGAAGCCCGGAATCAAGGAGAACATTCATATAGGTGCCGCATGTACTGACGAAGAAATTGAAACTTACAAGGCCCTATTCCAAGAATTCCGCGACGTGTTTGCCTGGTCCTACGAAGAAATGCCAGGAATCGATCCTGCCATTGTTGTTCATGAAATCAAAACCTACCCGGATGCTAAACCCATTCGGCAACGGTTGCGTCAGATTCACCCTCGAAAAGCAGCTGCAATCAAAGCCGAAGTCGAAAAGCTGTTGAAAGCAGGTTTCATTTATCCGATCCCGTTAACGGATTGGGTATCGAATATTGTTCCCGTCAATAAAAAACAAGGAACAATAAGAATCTGTATCGATTATAGGGATATCAATCGAGCTTGTCCAAAAGACAACTATCCTACGCCTTATATCGATCAAATTATTGATGATTGTGCCGGAAGTGAGATGTTTTCCTTCATGGATGGTTTCTCCGGGTATAATCAAATCAATATTCTACCTGCCGATCAACCAAAAACAGCATTCATTTGTCCATGGGGGACATTTGCTTATTGCAAATTACCTTTTGGCCTTAAGAATGCCGGTGCTACTTTTCAACGGGCCATGTCTTATGCATTTCATGACATCAAGCACATTGTGCAACCCTATCTCGATGATTTGCCTGCTCATTCTTTACACCGAGCTGATCACCTTGTCCATTTACGAGCAATCTTTATGAGGTGTAGGCATTATCGAATTCGGTTGAATCCCCACAAGTGTGTTTTCTGTATAGAAACAGGTCGATTGCTGGGATTTGTTGTTTCCAAAACCGGCATTCGCGTCGATCCCTCGAAAGTCGAGGCTATCATCCAATTGCCTCCTCCTTCGAGTTTGCGCCAACTCCAAAGTTTGCAAGGGAAAGCAAACTTTTTACGCCGATTCATCCCTAACTACGCCGAGGTCACTAAAGGTTTTACACGGTTGTTGAAACAGAACGTACAATTCTTTTGGGACGAGATTGCTCAACAATCTTTTGATGCACTGAAACACGCGTTGACCCATGCACCGTTATTGCATCCTCCCAACTACAACCAGGACTACTTCTTATACCTCGCAGCTTCGCATTCCACCATTGGAATGGTGTTAGTTCAAGAAGATGAATTCAAGGCAGAGCATGTGATATATTACCTTAGCAGAACCTTAAATCCAACTGAGTTAAAATATTCGCATGTGGAGAAATTGGCCCTGGCAGCCGTTCAAGCTGTCCAGCGTTTTCGTCACTACATTCTTCTCCGCAAAACTACTGTTATTTCGGATTGCAACCCTATGATTTATATCTTGACAAAACAACTGCTAGGGGGCAAGTACTCTAAATGGATCGTCATCCTGCAAGAGTTCGACTTGGAGTTTGAGAAGTCCAAGTCTAAGAAATCTTTAGTCTTCGCGGAATTGATGTGTGATTTCCCGAGTGCTGACACAGAGACTGTGGCAGAGGAGTCCATTGCGGACGAATCTTTGTTTCTTATTAGCACTGTAGATCCGTGGTATGGGGATATAATCATCTATCTCCAAACCCAAACCTTTCGGCCTGAAACTTCCAAGGAAAACCGTCGAAAAATTCGGTTTCAATCCCAGCAATACAGAATTATTGGAGATACACTTTATCGCCTGGGGGCAGACTTAGTTTTTCGACGTTGTTTAACTCACGATGAGGCTGAGAGAGTTTTGAATGATTGTCACTCTGGAGCATGTGGCGGTCATATGTCTGGGTATGCCACAGCTCAGAAGGTGTTGCGCGCTGGCTATTTCTGGCCGTCTATGTTTAAAGATTGTATCCTTGCCGTCAGAAAATGCCACAACTGTCAAGTGTTTGATCGCAAGATGCGCGCTCCACCTGCTCCTCTCCACCCTATAATTGCCGCTGGTCCATTCGCCAAATGGGGCATTGACTTTATTACTTGTAACCCTCACTCGGCCGGGGGGCATGCGTATATCATCCTTGCGGTTGATTATTTTACTAAGTGGGCCGAGGCGATGCCTACATTCGACGCAAGCGGCAAGACAGCTGCACTTTTCGTATTCAATCATATCATAACTAGGTTTGGTGTCCCACAAGCAATCATTACGGACCATGGAAGCCATTTTCGAAATGTCATGATGACTGAACTTACAAGCCAGCTTGGTTTGCGCCACGATAGCTCTACACCTTATTATCCGCAAGCCAACGGTTTGGTTGAGTCAATCAACAAAGTTCTAGTCGTCATGATTCGACGGATCATTGGTATCCATCGAACGAATTGGCATAACATGTTATTTTCGGCGCTATGGGCATATCGAACTTCAGTGAAAAATTCAACAGGTTTCACCCCTTTTCAGCTAGTTTATGGCTTAGAAGCTGTGTTACCTATTGAGTGCGAAATCCCATCACTTCAAATGGCTGTCGAATTACTTCCAGCTACTTCCGAAGAGGAGAAACGGTTGTTATACTTAGCTAAATTAGATGAGACTCGACGTGACGCTACTTTAGCTATCGAGACTCACGCGAAACGAATGAAAGCTCAGTACGATAAAAATGTAACCCCTCGAAGTTTTTCGGAAGGAGACCTAGTACTATTATATGATCAAGCGAACGATAAGCTAGGTGCTGGAAAATTCGTTCCCATGTGGCATGGGCCCTACATTGTAAAGCGAAAGCTAGCAAAAGGGGCTTATGAGTTAGTTGATTTTGATGGGGACTCTTTGGGCAAACCCAGAAATGGACTTTACCTAAAGAGGTATTATGCTTAAAATGATGGATGGAGAAATTTTTAGATAGGTTAGATTTCCTTTCTAGCTAGCAAGTGTGTTAGTTTAGTCAGTGTGCTTAGCTTAGCAAGTGTGGTTTTTCGTCATTATTTTGGCTCATCTTGGTTTTACTCTTGATATTGTAGATGTCGACGCCTCTCCAAACATACATTGGATTTGCTGATGGTGCTTGTCGTAGTACACGGAATATCTCTTCCGCAGCTTGGGTTATCTATTCGCCCTCTGACGAGTTAGTTTCTATGCATGGGGTAAGCCTCGGTCAAACAACGAATAACATTGCAGAATACAGTGCAGTGGTTGAATTATTATCCGAATCTATTTCATTTGGAATTCGACGTTTGATAGTGAGGTTAGATTCTGAACTTGTTGTATTACAGCTTAATAGAGTTTATGCCATTAGAAATCCTGTGTTATTAAGGTTGTTTTTGAGAGTGCGTCTCTTGGAACGTGAATTTGATTACATTGAATATCAACATATTCCAAGGTCTTTGAATACATTAGCAGATGCAATTGCTTCTCAAGTGTTGGACAGACATTTATAATAATCATGCAAGTAAATTTAAAGACATTTCATCATACATGTTAAACAAGATAAGCCGATAATAGTGATATATAGATATAGATAGAAGTGTGTCCAAAAATATATACATCGTCTTCGATCATAGGTTTAACACACCTTATGATCGGCAAAATGATAGTGCAAAAAGTCAAAAATGTCACATGTGACTACAAAAGTGACTAGTCAATCACTGGTGGTGCTCTCTGTACGACACCACTGCGCGGGCTATCTTGCGCAGAAATCTCCTAAACGGTCCAGGGACTGCAACCACGAAGCGCTGAAGCCTCATTGGAATGTCATCCATAGTAGTCTCAGGTATATCTGCCGTGAGACGCTCTAGATCATGCTCCAAATCGGCTAGTACTTCTGCTGTCGCATCCTGTAAGGCCGGTGCCGGTGCAGCTGGATGTCGTCTGTCGTAAGGCCGGAGATTGGCTGGACGCTGTGGTCCAACATCTGCATTTTTAAAATTTTACTGTTACTTTGAGACGATATATATGAAAAATAAAAAATACATAATTAGAAAACTTGTGAAAATGAAAGTACCTCTGTCATCCCATTGTTCTCCCTGTGGAAGAACCATGTCCGGATCACCTCTGAAATCCATTCCGGCATATGGAAAGTCTTGTATCACAAAAAGCTGGCCCTCTAGCCAGTCGAAGTAACTGTCAGAGAATCGAACCACTGCAGCACCCTCGTCAGGATGCCGGGCCATCACCGCAACCCATCGAACAAGCTTTGGCTCCCGAGGACCCAAGTCATCAACAGTGAGTTGCTGAGGGATCAGCATAGGAACTCTCTCCAAGGCAAAGCTCACGACTAGAGGCCCATATCCAAAAGTCTTTAGTCGTCCGTTCTTTGCCTTGGTTAGTTGGCTCTTCATATGAGCCGACACAGCTTCGCACCAGTTGAAGATGGTGCCTTGGTAACAGTCAACTGCCATCCGCATTTGGGATCCGGAAGCAATGTGCAAGGCGGCCGCGCCACAAATCCTAGTGACCGTAAATGCAATAACTCTAAGTTCCGCCAGAGCGATGTGCTTTATCTCCACGCCCTTTTTATGGCGAGTCCCTGGTCTGCACCACTCCTCGCGGAGATCATCAAGGGATTGGCCACCCGGCCTGGTCCCCGCAAGGTTGAGTTGCTCACCTCTGTTTGGCAAGCCAGTGAGAAAGTATACATCCGAGGGCTCTATCTCGAGCTGGTGCCCTCCAATGTAAAAGCATTGATCTTGAACGTTCCATCGCTCAACTAGCCATTCCAAAAATCTTACCTGGCCCCTCATGCCCGGTATGGTCCAATATTTGTACAATCCACATGTTCTTAAGGCATCCAGAGAGGGTTGGTGGTTAATCGCAGCTTCATCGTCTTCTACGTGCTCTCTCTCTCTCCAGTCTAACATGTTTTGGGCCCTGCACATCAAAAGAGTCAATTAGAAATTAATTTGAGAAAATTTGGTGGTTTTTTGAGAGAGTTAGGGTTTTGAAATGCGCCCTTTGCGGAAGACGCACCCCGGCTTTTTAGCACAGGGCGTCCGGACGCAGCTCGCCTGAAGGCGGACTGCGTCCCCAGACCTTTTTCCCGTGTGAGAAAAAGTCGGGGGACGCGGCTCACCCGAAGGGCACCTGCGTCCGCCGAGGGGCGCATTTTGAACCCAAAACCCCCCCAAAAAATGAAACAGAGACCAAAAACAAAAAACTAAACGGATAAAAATGAAGAGTGGGATGTGTAAAATACCTCGGTGAAGCGGCGTTCGATTCCGACGGTCAGATTTTCCGCAGCAACCACGGGAAGTTTCTTGTCAAAAGCTCCTTTTTCAACCTCAACAGTGAAACGGTAAAAATGACATGGTAAAAGGTCTTTTTATAGGTTTTTTGGATGAATTAGTTCATTTTTTACCATGAAAAGATGTTTTCAAATGTATTTTTGCCTATTTTAAACAGGTATGAGTAATGTGTCGCTTTTGTGCAGGACGAAGGGATTTCAAGGGAAATTGTAATTTTTCACAAACAAAATTTCAGAGTCATCTTTTAAGCCCTTTTCTGACTCCTAAAACATGAAAAGATCGCCGAGTGTTTCTTTTTCACTCGTTAAAACGGAATTAAAAGACGGTCCCCTTTTAGCTCTTTTCTGACCGTAAAATCAGGAAAAGATTGCCGGGTTTTTGTCGTTTCAAACTCGATAAGGAAATAAAACGACGTGTCTTTGATCGCTTTTTACTTTTCAGGTCAACGATACTATTATGAAAGTACTCCTTGGTCGCAAGATCAAGCGGTTCCCCCAGGTATTATTTTATACTTTTTCGGGCTTGAGGGACACAAATATACGAAAAAGTTCAACGTGGAGTTTCCTTAAGTTTTTCAGACTCTCTAAAATTGAAAAACGCCGAGTTTCTCCTATACTGGGCTCGTTAAACTTTTACAGTAAAGGACCTGTTCAATTACAAACAGGAACGAACCACTCCTTCCTAGGGTTCGCATTTAAACTAGGTTGGACTCGTCCGAAGGATGAGCTTATAATCAAGCATATGTTATCCTCCTCAAGCTTGTTAAAAATAAAGAGGTACTTGCCAGAAATGGTGGGGGAAAAAAGAGAAGAATGAACCTATTTGTCACCTTTTGCCTCAGAAGAAACTTTATTACCGCTCTTGAACACGACACTTTTCATTCACCTGGGTTGGGAAATCTTTTACCTCACAGTTGACTAAATCACTTTGAAAATCTTTAACCGGGTTCAGGGATCAACTTTGAGTTATTCGTCACCAAACCATCTGTTGTGTCGTTATGTGTTCAAGAGGTCTGCAAGCAAAACTTTCATCTGCAAAATACTTGTCATCCATTGACCATCCCTGAGTCAGTCCTTACAGCAACATTTCTTCAACTTGAACAATGATTTCGTGTTGCAGGCTTGCCTGCAACGGGTCGCTTTCTATCGACATCGACACATTATCTAGAAAGATGACTTAGGAATCGACAGTACCTTGAAGTCTGCATGCATCAATGGCAGGTTTCTCGCCTTTGACGTCAGTTTACATCATTGACTTTCGATCAGAGGATTCCGTGAAGTGTTCGACATCAAAACATCTATTCACATTTCACGGGTTGTGCTTGGTACTTTGAGAACCATTGACATTACTGGTGGTTTCTCTCACGCTTGTTAACAGTTTACATCATTGACTGGTAATCAAGTGGTTTCTACCATGTTCGACATCGAATCATTTAATCACATGGCTAGAATCGTACCAATTCGAGAAGTAGAAGTGAAGACCCTGGATCTAGTTTCTACCATCCAGGCTGCGAGGAGTTTTGTATTCATTATCTATGTAGACTAATCATAAACAGATGGCTGCGTCCATACTGTGTCTACAAAAGTCTATAAAAATGATGTACTGCAAGATCATTCCTGTATCAGAATAGTTAGTCCATTAGTTAAAGTTTTGAATCTGAGTATGGGAATGCCTACCTCAGTGATGATATAATCTTATCCATGTATTTTGTGTTGAAAATTGCAGGTTCCAACCAGGCCATCCACAAGGCAATCCTTGAAATGATAAAGCGCTTCACCCTTCCTAGAATTACAAAACCCTATTCTATTCCAGGCTTCGCACTTTAGGGGGCAATCTGTTACACTAAAAAATGTCACCTTGACTACTTACAGTTAGTATGGCTCCAATCAACAAGTCATGCTACCCTCTTAGGCAAGTCTCATGCCTCTGTTATCCATCTCAAACTCAAAGAAGAGAGAAAGTCTTGTAAAAATCATGTTTATCTCTGGGGTCGCAGGTTCTCTCTAGCCTTACCTGCGGGGACGCTGACCATGTTCACAAAATCTGCGTCCATGGACGCTCTGTATGTTAAAGGACAGGTGCGTCCCTCTGTAAAAGGCAAAATGCGCGAGTTTTATCTTGAAAAAGTTACTTGTGGTTACTTCTAGAACATTCTAGAGGTCGGTTTGATGAAATGGATGCGCCTCCAGTTGGTTCATGTATCTCTATTAAGGGGGAACTTATCCCATCAATAAGGGAGCTATCCCACCCATAGAGGGGGATGATCCCATTGATAGTGGACCTGAATAACCTCTTTACAGCACTATAAATGAAGGCATTGAGCCAGAAGGAGAGGAGGTTGGAGCTATACATTTTCTTTGGGTAAATGCTGCAGGATTTAGGTCTTCCATTAGAGCCTTTGTGAGGAGAGATTGTCTTCACTTGATTCTACTTGGGAGAGGGTGAGCTTTGTCAAAGTAGAGGAAAACCCTTGATGGACCCTGGGAGGAATTTGCACAACACCAAGGCCAGGTTGTAAGAGTTTCTTTGTTTCGTTATTAATACAAACTGGTTTATTTTTCTCAATAGCTTGTGTTAATGAGTTATTTCATGTGTTCCTTGGTCTGCATGTTGAATATATGTTTTATTATATGAAATGCAAGTGCTTGGTAATTGTTTGATTGTTTGTGGTTGCAGGAATTGACTTGAAGGAGGAGCTCATCCGGATCGTCAAGAACGGACTTCAACAACAGCGTTTTGGAATAAGGTAAGCCTAAACACTTGTAGTTTTCATGTTGTAAAAGGTGTATTTAGAGAAAGATCACTCCATTTTGTCTTGTTTGTCATTAGAATGTCTTAGACTTCTAGGAAGGTCAGTCGTGTCCGCACCCTTGACAGATTCCGTGTGACAAACAAGACAGAGACGATCCCTACTAGCCCAGACCGGGTCTAGCAACAATCACACAATGCTATCACGCAAGTTCCTAATTGCAAATAAAGAGTGGATGGTGAGAACCTACTTGAATTCCAACACTGGTATTCGTAGAAGAGATGTCGCCCTTGTTCCTTTGCCTTGGCCGGTCACGATCCCCACGATCTCCGTGATTGAACACCTGCATATGCAAAGAGCAACACAAAAACAAGCATAAAGTCTAGTAGATGCAATTATATATCAGTCAGAAAAGATATAACTCAACATCAAACATAAGACAATGAGAGTGGAACCATAATGATAGTCATCTATTATTAATAAATAACAAAGAAGAATACAACCATTGTTTTGACGTCAAATCCTCCTTTGGCTGGGTAGTCAGCTACACAAGTCTTGTAAAGCTTGTTGGGGTAAGGAACAAGCCTCTCTCTCTTTGGATGACAAGAATCTCCTTACTTAGATTTGGCCTTATGGGTGCAAAGAAGGCTCTTGCAGCTTCAAACTCTCTATCACTATACTAGAACTGGAACTATTGTAACTCTGACTAGCTTTCTCAAGGCATAGAGGCAAGCTTTTATAGATAGAGAAGAAAGAGATAGGATCAACCACATTATTCATGGGATTGGCTTTATCACTTGGAAACTTCCATGAAAGGTGGCAAACCACTTTCCTTTCTATGGAGATTCGAAGCCAAACCATCCTAGCTCAACATAGATTCAGTTGGTGAATGGGTTGAAGAGAACCTTCGGGAGTTTGTTGGTTAAAAACTTTACTCAATTCGGTTGGCGCGAGTGCGTCTCTGAGACAGAGCGCCAATGGCGCGCCCTTTTTAGAGGATTTCCCTCATTGGCACGGGTAGTGAACTGTGGACCCGCGTTAATGCAAAAAGAGCTGTTTTCATGGAGATTTTGCAGGAGATGTCTTCAGAGCAAATGAAGCTCATACTTAGAGGAATATGGTTCAAGTGGTTTCAGGTCATACCACTTCTCACAGGTCCCGGAATGAGTCCTCCAGTGTGCGGGTAAGGGGTAACAAGGACGGTGACAAACGGTGACAAATTGTTGTGTAACAGATGCCCCCTAAAGCATGAGGCCCGAGAGAGAGAGGGGTGAAATGCTTTACAAGAACATGCGCGACTGAAAACACGACCGCCGGAGAACCTGCGTAAAGAAGTACAACTGATATCTCAAGTACATGATATATGTGGTATGGGCACAGCCATCCATAATAGAGTACATAATAATCTAGATCCAAGGCATGGACGCAGCCATCCAGAGAGGATCAATAAATAGACTCAGGCATGGTCACAACCATCCAGTGTATGAGTCATGTAATGATCATAATAAGCCACAAATCGCAGCCTGGATTCCAATAGACAAAATTCAGGGTCTTGCGCTCCATCTCGACCCGAACAGAGTACAAGTTCAGGCATGCGAATACATGAGTTGAAGTCAAACATGCATGAACATCGTCTGATTACCAGTCAATGATGAAAACTATTAACAGACGAGAGAGGTACCACCAATAATGACAATGGCCCTCAAGGTACTATAGGTAAAATCCGCGGCGTGCGAATAGGTGAGCTGGCGTCGAACACCCGCAGAATTATTCGATCGGAGGCCAATGATGAAAACCTCTCGTCGAACACGAAGAACCTGCCATTGAGGCATGCAGGCTCCAAGACACCAGAAGGGAGTCTCTAAATCAACTTCCTGGATAATGAGCCGAAGTCGATAGGAAGTGACCTTGATCAGAGGTGGGCCATAGTGTTTCCCACATCATTGACACGAGACAGGGGAAGAATGTTGTGGTGGATCAAAATTATGTGAGGCATCAGAGGGAGGTTGTAATTCTGCAGAGGTCAACTTCTCTTGAACATATCAGCGGCACGACAGTGGACTTGGCAGTATTTGACATCAAATGAGTAGAGGTCATGGTGACAAGGCAATGAGAAGATGAGAGGTCAAATAGGATAACCTAAACCCACGGAGGCTAGTGTAAAACAAGATGAGATGTCCCCACCCTAACATGAATGCATACTAGTGCCATGCTTAAGAGTGACATACTGCCGATACGACAATAATTATGGGTCCATTTTCCCCACCATTTCTGGCGAGTACCCCAGTTATTTTTAACAAGCTTGATGGGGATAGCATATGCTTGTGAGCATCATTTCGACGGAGTCCGATGTCATTAAGTTTTAACGAGTCTGACAAAGGAAGAAATTGACGTCTTTTCCTGTTTAGAGAGTCTGAAAAGACAGCAGAAAAGAAAACTCCAGGGGGGTCCTTTTTCGTAAAGTTGTGTCTCCCGAGCCCGAAAAAGTATAAAACAATGCTTGAAAGAACCGCCCGACCATTACGATCGATGACTACTTTTCATGTATAGTGACACCGACCTGAAAAGGTAAAAAAGCGATCAATGTCACGTCATTTCGTAACCATTAACGAACCTGAAACGACAAGGGTCCGACGATCTTTTCGTTTTTACACGGTCGGAAAAGGGTTTAAAGACGACCGCCTCTTATTTACGATTAACGAGTCAAGAGGGATAACTCGGCGATCTTTTCATTTTTAGCGAGTCAGAAAAGAGCTGAAAGATGACTCCCCATTAACTTTTTCGTGCATTTACCGAGTCCGAAAAAGTATAAAATACAACTCATTTCACCATTGATCTTGCAGAAAAGGACCTGTCATAGCACCAAAAACAAGCGTAAAATCCATTTTCGACCAAACTATATTAAAATATTCAAAAAACAACTCTTTAACCCTAATTACAAGTCAAAAAGTCTACAAATATGGTGAAAATGTAAAAAATAGAATTACTTTTACTTTTTACCTCTTGCATAGTAGTAGTGGTCCATTTGGGGAGCAATCTTCGAGCAGTGATTACCACCAATCCGTGCAACCATTTGAGATTCCGCCAGTTCCAGGTAAGAGGCGCTTCCCTTAGCTCCATTTTCATACTCTTTTTATGCATTTGTTTCCCTGATTGAGCCTCTGCAAGGAGGATTTTAAAATTTAGGGTTGCGCCCCATTGGCGCGGGTATCTGGCACAGGTTCGCGCCAATGGGGTGATTTGCCCAAAGGTGTCGCGCCATTGGCACCACTGTTTTAGAAACAGTCGCGCCAACCGCGCGACCTAACTTTTTATTTGAATTTTCCCATCATTTTTGAAATTTGTCTCGTTTGTAAGCCTACCAGGGTTTCATTAATGATTTATTCATCCTTGTGGGTGCAGGAAACAAGCAAAAATGGTGGTGGAATGGAAAGAACGGGAGCATGATGCCGTAGATGCCTTGGCCATAGAAGATGAGGGATGTATGAATGCTTTGAGAGACTGTGGTCTCAAGAAGTTCTTCCTCACCTCTTATCTACGAGCTCAACCGGAGCTATTACAGTTCATAGTGGATGCTTGGGATGTTGATGACCAAGTATTTCGCTTACGGGATCAAACCTTAGAGTTGGATGTATCAGGTGTGTACTTCATTACTGGGCTGTCACGGAGAGGGGCGAGCCCCATTTTGACCGAAAGCAGGCCCTCCGGAGAGAAAATAGGTGAAGTGAAGGCCCGTGTGTGTCCAGAGGCACAATTTGGGAAAAGCAGTGCCAAGGTGGATATCGCCACCATCCATGATTTGGTTCTTAAGGTGATACTGTTCACCATCACACGTGCAGCTGGGGTACAGGCGCCCCATGAGGCAAGCAAGAATCATCTGTTACTAGCGACAGAATGTCTCAGCCCCACCATTTTTCACTGGGCTACAGTGGTGACTACAAATATCAAAAGGCAGCTTACAAAGTGTAAGCGTGGGGGAGTGAAACGGTCATGGTATGGCTCGATTGTGGTGTCGTTCTTCTTGGAACGATTACCCCTCTTCCAGTACCAGGGAGTTGTAGTGGCGGACCCATTGCCACGAGAGCCTAGGATGGCTCGCTGGGCAACATTGATGCCCAGAGGAGGAGGGGGCCAGCAGATGCCTTGGCGGCCCGAGTTCTTCATATGGCTTCGTCGTTAGTTGATCGTGGTAGAGGATTAGCCATACGCGGGAACCAACTTCATGGGGGACCCAGACCTACCACTGCCAGAGGGAGAGGAGTGGGAAGAGGAGTTAGGTATGATCTTCTCTTTTTGATGTTTTATGTATTTCCCATTTTTTGTTTTTTGTCAATACATGCATGTGCTGACGACAGTTGTATGTATATGCAGATGTGGGCCCAGAGCGACCAGCCGGCTTGTCTCCTATAGCGTGGAGGGGCCAACCTGCAGCTGATCCTCAGGCAAGGGGTGCCGTGGGGGAAGCGTTGGTGCAGAATCTCGAGGGACTGACCCAAGAGATCCCGGGTTATGCTCGATTGGCGGACGTGCCTTTTGCATACCAGAGGCACACAGTGGGGGTGCTGAGCCGAATCCATCGTCTGTTGAGGTGCTTGGTGCGCACGGTGACATGCTATCATGAGCACCACCACGAATAGACTTCTAGGCTTCTTTCATGCATATTTTTTGAGGGACATGTTGTCCGAGCATGTATCAGGATGAACATGTATTATTTTTTGGACTTATGTAATGCACACGGTGCAAAACTTTGCGACACACATATATATATATATATATATATATATATACATATGCCTATGGTTTATTATTGTGCTTTTATGTGCTTGCTTGTAAGATGTTTTGATTATAAGTTATGCAAATGTCTATCTAATACATGATTAGCCAATGTGTTTAATCGTCTTGGAATATGTTGATATGTGATAAAGTCAAAATTCCGTTCTAACAATTTAACACATAAGTACAACCTTAAAAGGTGACGGTCTCTGACAGAATATCGCCCATTGAGCTGATCGATGACAAGTTGAGATTCTAGGTTAACAAGCAATGTACGAATACCGAGATTAATTGCCTCGGCTAATAATTCAATAACAGTGCTATATTCAGCAACTTTGTTTGTAGTACAGCCTAAACAGACACCTTGAATATCTATCAACTCACCGTGAAGATCGTAGATCACCCACGCTGCAGAGGACAAGTTACGAGTGCTGCTGCAGGCACCATCAGCGAAACCAATGTACGGTGCACCCGACATCTGCACAAGAAGCAAAAAGACACAATAAGGGGAAATCACACTTTCACACCAAACCGGAAACATGAAAACTCACACACACACACACACACATGTACAAATCGAAGCGCATGAATCATGCATAGTAATTTTTTAAGTATAGCCCATTGCGGGGCTTATCAAGAGGATTACCTTCGTAGTCAACTAGCTCGTACGACCCTTTTTGCAACACTCTCTTTACAATGTAAGGGCCTAGCCACATGGGCTCGCGTTTGCCTGCCCCCAGCTTGTCATTTGCTTGGTCGTATAGCAGGACTAGATCTCCCTCAACAAAGGAACGATGATGAATGGTATGGTCAAAATGAGTTTTGACTCTCTTCTTTTGAGCTTCGATGGCTAGAGAGGCTAAGCGATGGGTCTCGTCTAACCGTTCTAGATAAAGAAGCCGTTCCTCTACCGGAGTAGTGTTGGGAAGAAACTCGACGGCTATTTTCAATGAAGGAATTTCACATTCTATAGGAAGGGTAGCCTCCAGTCCGTAAACTAGTTGAAATGGAGTAAAACCGGTGGCATCCTTCACAGAGGTTTGGTAGGCCCACAAGGCGGGAAACAACATCAGATGCCAATTAGACTTATGCATGTCAACAGTATGTTGAAGCATCGTAACCAAAATCTTGTTAACGGCTTCAACCTGGCCATTAGACTGAGGATAGTATGGGGTTAAACTATCATGCCGTAAGCCTAGTTGGGTTGTCAACTCGGTCATCATGTGATTACGGAAATATTTTCTGTGATCTGTGGCGATGGCCTATGGAACTCCGAACCGTGTAATAACATGATTGAACAAAAACTGCACCGCTATATGACCGTCTTCATTTAATGTGGGCATCACCTCGGCCCGTTTTGTAAAGTAATCGACGGCAACGATAATAAACCCATGCCCCCCGGCCGAGTGAGGCTTACAGGTTGTATAATCAATGCCCCATTTTGCAAAAGGGCCTACGGTCACTACAGGGTGCAGTGGGGCCGGTGGCACACGCATCTTCCGCTGGTATATCTAGCATGGATGACATGAGCGGACAACAAGAATGCAATCCTTAAAAATGGAGGGCCATAAATAACCAACACGAAGGATTTTTTGAGCTGTGGCATATCTGGATATGTGACCACCACAGGCGCCAGAGTGGCAGTCATTCAGGACTCTCTCAGCTTCCTCAAGGGTAAGACATCGGCGGAGAACGGAGTCAATGCCAAGACGGTACAGGGTGTCCCCTATGATACGATGGGGTTGGGACTGATGGCGGATCCGCCATCGAGCATCTTTGGATACAGCAGGGCGGAAAGAGGACGTTTGTAAATAAATAATAATATCCCCGTACCAGGGATCGAGGGTGCTGATCAGAAAAAGAGTTTCGTCCGGGATATGATCTTCTGAAGCAGAGGGTGCAGAAGGAGACGGCAAAGAATAGAGTAACTCAGCGAAGACCAGGGACTTCTTAGACTTGGCAGCAGTAAATTACAAGTCAAACTCTTGGAGGATTATGATCCATTTCGAGTATTTTCCCCCCAGCAACTGACGTGACAAATTGTACGTCATCGGGTTGCAGTCAGAAATCACGGTCGTGGTGCGCAACAAAATATAATATCGGAAGCGTTGGACGGCACAAACAATGGCCAATGCCAACTTCTCGACGTAAGCGTAGCGAGTTTCCGTATCTAGGAGGTTGTGGCTGAGATAATATATGACATGTTCATTGCCATCATCATCGTCTTGCACGAGAACCATGCCGATAGTGGTATCGGCGGTGGCTAGATACAGAGTATAATCACGGTGATAGTTCGGAGGTCGCAATAATGGAGCAGAGACAAGGAGACCCTTGAGTTGCTCGAAAGACTCCTGAGCGATAGCATCCCAATGGAAGGGTGTATCTTGCTTCAATAACCGTGTGAAACCCTTAGCCACCTCGGCATAGTTCGGAATGAATCGTCTTAAGAAATTTGCTTTACCCTGCAAACTCTGCAACTGCTGCAAAGAAGCAGGGGGAGGAAGGTTCAAAATAGCCTCTTTGAGGGGGTCCAGACGGATGCCCATCTTGGGAGACGATAAACCCGAGTAGTCGACCTGATTCAATGCAGAAGACACATTTATGAGGATTGAGCCTGATACGGTAGTGTCAACAGCGGAGAAAAATTTCGCGAAGATGGGAGGGATGGTCTTGACGCTTGGCTGAATGAGCTGGAAGATCATCCAGATACGGCTGTACAATGTGACAAATGTCATGAAAGGCATAGGACATTGCACGTTGGAAGGTAGCGTCGGCATTCTTTAAACCGAAAGGGAGCTTCTTATAGGCAAAAGTGCCCCAAGGACAGATAAAAGCGGTCTTATGTTGATCAACAGGCGCAATATTGATCTGGTTATATCCAGAAAAGCCGTCCATAAAAGAGTAGATTTTGCTTCATGCACAATCATCAATAAGCTGATCGATGAAAGGTGTGGGGAAGTTATCCTTAGGACAGGCACGGTTAATGTCACGATAATCAACACAGACTCGAATAGTACCTTGCTTTTTGTTTACAGGGACTATATTAGAAACCCAATTTGTGAGTGGAATGGGGTAAATGAAACCAGCCTTGAGAAGTTTTTCGACTTCTGCTTTAATGGCTGCAGCCTTTCGGGGGTGCACAGGGCGTAGGCATTGATGAACAGGCTTAGCACCTGGATACGTAGGTATCTCTTGCACCACTATGTTAGGGTCGATGCCGGGCATCTCTTCATAGGACCAAGCGAAGACATCACGAAATTCGCAAAATAGATCGATGTAAAGTTGAACTTCCTCTGGAGTGTAAGTGACTCTGATATGAATATACTCGACCATCCTTGGTTTCACAGAGATGTCGATGGGTTGGGTCTGCGTAATGTTTCCCATATTTCCCTTAGAAGATACTTGGTAAATTTGAATAGGTGTTTGAAGAGGCTAGAATGGGATACATGAAGCAAACCGTTCGAGACATGCGATCATTTTCTGATGGGCAGGGAGGAATGAGGAACGGTGGTGATGATCTGACCAAGGGGGCTCCTCAAGAGACATGGTCTCTATGATGGCTTCATCGAAAGGAAATATTTCCTTTAATGGATCCGAAGTAGCATCATCTCCAAGCCAAGGGAAATGAACATATGGGTCGGGAACACCGCTCGGAAGAGCAGGTTCAGGAGGGGGAGCCGATGCAGCAACGATTTCGACGTAGTTGAGCTCGGCAGGACTCAACGGCATCATATCGCCTGAGGATTCTATCTGATTAGCAGGAGGAAGGACACACGGATCAGACCGTACGGAAATCATGTTAGTAGGGGCGCGATTTGGAGGTGGGAGTGGAAAGACACCCATTAGGGCGGGATCCTTAAATAGCCCAGCTCCCACACTCTCGAATGATTTGGAGCTATGCTCCACGAAAGGCACATTACCTTCAGAAGAAGAGGCGAAGAAGGAGAGCTGGTCCACTGTGACAATCTTCCCTGATGAGGGAAAAGAATGACACGGAAAAGGGAGGAGGCCATGGCTTGCATGGCGTATGTCCAGCTACGTCTGAGGAGGAGGTTGTAGGTAAGATTAGCGTCGACAACTTCGACCTCCACTTCTACCGTCTTCCCTTCCAAGGAGATGTGAAAGCATTGGAGGATACCGTAAGGACGGGACTCTCTTCCATCAAAGGCTTCTAATGTCGTAGGAGACTGGCTCAATGTTGGAGAACCAATAGCTTTCCAGCAAGTTGAGGCACCTTCATCAATGACTGTATGATGAATCATTTTACCATTGATGATGACCTGTATAAGGAAAGCGATTTCGTGAGGCAGTCTCGGCGTATAGCCCTCGAGATAAAAAGAAATCAGATCCGAGTTAGCCAGGTCTATGCCACCGATGGCCGATAGCAAGGACTTCCTCTCGAAGGGGCAGCTCTGGAGGACTTCTAGAGTGGACATAGCATACAGAGCCTGAGCTAAGTCCTCAACGATGCTGTAGTGCTGGGAAGCACGAGCATTAGGGTTGTAAGAAGACTTTGGGAGTACACCTTTTGGAGGGGGTCAGATAGTCGTCTCAGTGTTGTTGGGAAAAGTATCCAATACGGAATGACCCTATCCCACTCTAAGGGTGATAGTACCTCAGCAACAATCAAAGCAAAGCTATTTGAGATTAAATCTTTATGAGATGTAAGAGAGAGGGGGAAGAGATCCACTAACCGATGTCTTCCGCTAATGATTGATCCAATCTTCTCTCTTTGCTGCTTGCTCCCAGCTCCTTGCTCTTTCACTGGCCCAGCTACACCAAGATCCTGCAAAATAACAAGAGAGGGAAACTACAAGAAGCATACATTCATAATTGATTCAAGGATTAGAATAAATCAAATACACAAGTATAACAATACACCATTGGGACACATGCATATAGAAGAACCTCAAATGCTTTATTAATGGAAGAAGTAAAGTTCAGGAAGCAATACAACCATAAAAGGCCCAATCCAGCATCACCTCCCAGCAGGACGAAATCTCCTCTTCACCTCCTTCAAAGAAAATCACCCAATAGTTCTATACTCAAACCAACAGCACTTCCTTACATTCACAAGATTCCAGCCTCTCTAGACCTCATGAGAGAGCTCTATATATAGGAGTTTTGGAGAAAGGATGAGTCAGCTTGTAGCTGGCATGAAGATGACTAGTGTCCTCTCCCACTTCAGTTATTCTTTAGTTCTTGAGTCCACTTGGAGGTTCTTGCTTCCACTTGGAGATCTAGACCCTCTTACTCATCACTAGTCAAATTCCTTGATCCAAGTGTCATTTTGGAAGCTTCCTGGGCATTGACACCTTGAAGAATGACTGTGCCACTTGTCCCAACTCGCCCAGTGCAGGTAGTCTTCTTTGCAGTTGACATTCAGCGCAGGTAGACAGTGGAGCAGCTGACATTCAGCGCAGATGCTCAGTGGAGTAGTTGACATGATCCAGAATTAGCTTGTTTTTGAGTGTTTTCAGGTGGAGAACTGATATTTAGTGCTGTGGTTTGCTGACCTTGTTCCTCTAGGGGTAGGAACAACATGTTTAGGGACTTTGGATCCCTTAGGTTATTGACATTTCATGCTTCATGCTGTAAGGCACAAAAATGTCTATAACAGTTGCCCCCTAAAGTATGAGGTCGTTTATCGGGTGAAATGCTTTATCAGGAGGATCCGAAGTTCATTCAATCGCTGAGAGGTGACTTGTAATAAAATACAATACAATACATTATTTTTCATTCTGCTTTCATGATCTAGCTTAGGCAGGCATTCCCATGCTCAGCTTTATAAATTCATTTTGGTACATATATCAGACGATCGTCTGATGGTAGGCTGATAATTCTCTGTTGAAATTATCATCCTTTGAGTAGGATGATCATCTGCTGTAATGATGTACATGTCAAATGTCTTTATATTTCCTGAATATATATCGCAGCCCGGATGGATGAAACTAGATCCGGGGTCTTCAAACTCGTTCGATCTTCACTCTAAGTACAAGTCGATCCATGTGAGAATTGCGCTGAAGTCGAACATGGAAAGACATCACTTGATTACCGGTCAATGATGTAAACCGTTTAACAAGCGCGAGAGGAATCACCGATAATGATAATGACCCTCAAGGTATTGCAGTACAATTCACGTGGTGTGAATAAAGGACTTGGCGTCGAACAGCACGCAAAATCTTTCGGTCGAAGGTCATTGATGTTTACCTGTCGCCGGAAGTGAGAAACTTGCCATTGAGGCATGCAAGCTTCAAAGTACTGAGGGGGTTGTTCCTAGATCAACTTCTTGGATAATGAGCTGAAGTCGACAAGAAGCGATCCGTCAAAGGAGGGCCTTAATGAATCCCACATCAGTGACACGGAACGGAGCTAATGATTTTAGTGGAGGTGAAAACAATCTGTGAAATATGATTCAGGGTGGCGATCATGGGTGGATGAAGGACAATGTATGGCAGTGGATGGGACACGGTTGACTCTTTCTGAACAACATCTCTTGAACATATAACGACACTGATGCGATGGATCGGTAGCATTACCCCAAATGTGGATGGTTTGGCGAGACCATGGTGATGAGACCGGTGAATGAAACAACCCAACCTGATGTGATACGGAGGAAAAGTGTCATGTTCAAGAGCGACTTGCTACCATTAAAGCTTTGAGGTTGTCCCAATTTTTCCCCAGTCATTTCTGACCAGTACCTCTTTATTTTTGTCAAGCTTGAGGAGGATAACATATGCTTGTTCTATAACCTGCCCTTCGGGCAAGCCCATCGCTATGTTTTAACGAGCTTAGCGATAGGGAAACTCGTTCTCGTCTAAAGACAAGTTTGTCGCTATTTAATCATTTTAACGAGTCTAACGACAAGGAAAACTCGGTCCTTTTCATTTTTAGAGAGTCTGAAAAGGTACAGAAAGTTAACTCCAAAATTCCTTTTTCGTCATCTAATCCCTTAAGTCCGAAAAAGTATAAAACAATACAAAAGGGATGAATTTTCGATAACTTTAACGAGCTGAATAAAACAAGCGCTCGACCTTTTTGTGTAATAATCCCTCAGGTCCAAAAAGATTAAAATCTAGAGGAGGGATAGCTCTTCCGTTCCTTTTAACGAGCTGGAAGGCCAAAACTCAGAAAACTTTTCATATTTTACGAGTCAGATGAAAAGAGCTCAAAGAAGACTCGTCTTTTGAGGAACGAGTGATAAACAGGGATAGCAACAGATTCCAGGTACAGGTTGGAATTTTCCAATCACGGCAGTGTCACAAGGATGGCTAGGTGAAATCACTCTTCGCAGCTGTTCCTCAAAATGGGTAAACAATCATATGGAGGTGAACGATTGGCCAAATGGAATGGAGGTGGCAGGTGCAAAACACGACCAAGGCTTTTTATGGCTAATAAATTTATGATCAACCGAGGTATGTTCATTTTTTAATGAGCTTGAATGCTCAATCTTATGTTTATTTTTTAACGAGCATGAACTATGTACTAAAACTGCTCGGATCTCGCTTTTCTATTTTTTAACGAGCATAAATTCCGCGGTAAAACTGCTCGATTATACTAGTCATAAGATAAGAAATGTCTCCTGTAAGATCCCATTTTTTATAGAGCTCGCGCCTTACATAAGCTATGCTCCCTCTCATTCTTCCTTTATGCAAGTTCGGAAACGGCTAATCCCAAAAACATATAAATAACCGCTCTTAGCTTGCACTCCAAAAGGTTTGCATGCCCCCAGGTATAAAGTACAATTTCAAGGCTGCCCCTACTTATCCGATAAAACATTTGTTTTAAAGGGTGAGGCTTGCCTCTTTCTGGTTACCCAAAGATTGTTTTGTTAACTTCTTCAAACGAAAACATTTCCTCGGCACTGTCTACCGAAGTAGACAATGGTGAATGACCTTTGTCAAACAAGTAACCTTGACAAAAGAATCCTATTCTAGAACAACCCCTCTTCCATCCACGGACGGGGTACGAACTAGTCATATTCTCTCGCGGAAATTCTACCTTATACCCAGGGTTTTCTCTGCCTGAAGCAGACCAGGATGCATGCCCCCTGGGTTCCAGTCCCATCTTTCCGAATCACTCGCACTCATCAGGAAGGAGGACTGGGGGTGGAGACACTTCTTGATTGAATAGACCATTCAGGGTTGGTATGTGACTATTTGTGATGTGTGATCCCGGAAATGAAAGTTGGTCTATGAGCTTGACCATTCTTCCTTCGTGTGGAAAACAGATTACTCTAAAGAGTGAGGAGACTATAGGCCAGCATACCATTCAGAATCATCGTCCAAATTTATAGAATGGTAATGGCTGGCACTATCATTGATGAAGGGGCATCTGTGAGTATCCTTTCCTCTATTGCTTGGAAAGCACTGGGTTCCCCGACGCTTTTACCTGAGATAAGAAATCTCTCAGGTTTTGATAAAGGAACCAGTCGACCATTAGGGATCCTCCCCAATGTGCCTGTTACATTGAAAGGGAAGACCGTTCAAATGAACGTGATGGTTGTTCAAGGACCCTTGGATTATAACCTACTCCTTGGACGAGACTATAACTCCCATGTAATATATATAGTCTCGTCTAAGGAGTAGGTTATAATCCAAGGGTCCTTGAACGACCATCACGTTCATTTGAACGGTCTTCCCTTTCAATGTAACAGGCACATTGGGGAGGATCCCTAATGGTCGACTGGTTCCTTTATCAAAACCTGAGAGATTTCTTATCTCAGGTAAAAGCGCCGGGGAACCCAGTGCTTTCCAAGCAATAGAGGAAAGGATACTCACAGATGCCCCTTCATCAATGATAGTGCCAGCCATTACCATTCTATAAATTTGGACAATGATTCTAAATGGTATGCTGGCTGGCAACCGGGGTCTGCCTAGTTGGTTCCAATCAAAGGATACAACCAGGTTGCTTGGTGGTGGGACCGAATACACGGCCAGATATGACCCTGACGATGTTCCTTCCTGCGATAAAGGAATGGGCGCATTGCCCTGACGCTCATCAGAGTCTGTGTTGATGAAAAGAATCTGGACGGTGTCATCCTTATTCTCTTCAGTGAGGGTGTCATTTGAAGATGAATCTTCATTGACGGTGTCATTTGAAGATGAAACCTCTGAAGGCAGAACCGGGTCAACTGCCGTTTCGACCTTTGGACTTTCGTCCGGTCTGGATTCAGTAGGTTCATTTTCAATGACTGACGCTTCAGCTGACCACTTGAGTGGGCCAGCTGTATTTTCAACCAACGAAGGACTTGGCACGAGTTTTTTGTATCCAGGAGGAAGTCTCAACGGTGAAACCGGACGATCTTCCAAAACTCTCTTCACTTCGTCTAAGAAGGGACAACGGTGGATGGCGTGATCGCCTTCACACAGTCTGCAGGGGAATCTCGCTCCCCCCTTTTGTCTTGAACCTTCACTTTCGCTGGTTGACCGTAAGCATTCAACATGGCTATCAGAGGTTGATTCTCCCGAACTGTGCAAACGAGGGGACCAGTCCCTTAGTATCCGGGGAATACAGGGACAATCTCTATGGAAGTGGTCTCCTCTACATATGACACATGGAGATTTAGGCCCGGTCTGTGCTGTGTGTGGATTTTTGTCAGATGTCTTTTGCTTGCCCCCAGTCGCCTTAGGCTCCTTCTTCTTCTTCTCTTTCTTCTTCTTCTCCTTCTTCTCCATGGGAGCTTGGCTTTTGCCGGCTCTACCTTGCGAAGATGAAGGATTGGAGGAAGAGTTATAGGAAGTAGAAGGCTGGTGGGCAGCTCTAGACTGATCTAACTGTTGACTTGACTGTTCAGGAACCATGGTGTTCTGAACTACATTGGTTGAGAATAGCCAAATAGGCAGGCCAATTGTCAGTCCTGGAAGCGACAATGTAGCCATGTGGGGCGCACCAACTTCTCCCCAAGAGGAGAAAGGACTAGGATTTCCATCATGTGGAATTCCTTGGTTGGGGTGTTCCATGTTCTCAACCTACAGATCAACGCAGGAATAGGAGGTGATTATGTTCCGTTTAAAATAAATTTTATAACGACGCTTTAGACACAACTTGCTTTTTCACTTTTTAAGAGTCGAGAAAAAGCTAAAGATGACTCTAGTCTCCTTCAATGTTTTAACGAGCCCGAAGTGACAAATGCTCGGATGGACTTTTTCAGTTATAGAGTTTGAAAAAGGCCAAAAGAAACTACTCTGGAGTTCTAGGCAGAGGGTGTGCCAAACTTTTCGCAAAACCACAGAATACGTTTTACGGTACGAGTGGTCGATCTTCGTGAATGCTGTGTTCACTGCATTGCGATCAGTAGGGCGGCCGACACGGTTTCCTATGGATAAAGGCTTTGTTCCTATAGGGGTCTCCCAATATATACGCGACGGTACGTGGGAGCACAAGTCTGTATTGATACTTATCGCTTCACCGTGGAGGAATCACCCAACCACTCAACGCTAAGATATCACGTTTAACGACGCCGGAACATGTCTCTAGCTTAGACCTTTATGTGTTTGCGTTATGTTTCGATGCGTTGTTATGTAAATTCAATTTATTTTAAGGTTGATCTTGTTTAGCAGTTTGCCTTTATGGATCACCACGAGATGTATAGTAACACTCCTAAATGTAGTCTAAGATGATAAGCAAGCTTTTCAATATTTCAACTTTGAAAATCTTAACTACTGAGGGAAAAGAAAGACATCATCTTTTCACACAGATCATAGAGCACACACTAATGCACTTTTTCCTAAATCAACATGCAAACTGTCAAAATGTACATGCACAATGTAGGTATTTATTTTCTCTTTCTTAATGTTGATGTAATACAAAAAGAAAGCTGTTGTATAACTTTGAATTCGATTTAAAGTGAAAGCAAACAAGCTTGTCCAAAATCAAAAGACACCTTAAGATTTACTTGTTTCGACACTAGAAATATATAAATTCAAACCATATGACGAAAGCAAAAGCTCAATCAGCTATGAACAACAAACAAACTAACTCTTAAGATCAAAACGACACTTATCACAGGTCTAGATCTAAGAGGCCACAGCAAGACTAGTTCACTTTCGTTATGGGAAACTGAAAATGATATAAGAAATACACAAAGAACAAATACAGTTTCTTTATACAACCGAGGCGGAATAGTGGCAAGGAACGTTGGTTTCAGATAGGTACATTGACTGATAACAGGCTGCGAAAACAAGGGTGAAAACAGGGCAATAAACAGGAGGGAACCCCAGTAGCACTAGGAAAAACTGGTTCAGCGCAGGTAGTACACTGGCAGTTTGACCTTCAGCACAGGTAGCCCCTTCGGGAACTGCGCTGAAATGCAGACTGCCTTCACAGTGCCTGCACTGAAGAGATAAACTTTCGTTTTTCTCAGTTTCCGGGTCATAGATTGCTAAAAAATTCACAGTTTTTGGCCAAATCAGAAGCTATCAATCAAGTACACACTAAGGGATGAAAAGGAGGATGAAAAGCTATCACTAAGAGCTGTTCAGAGTCCTTGTGGATCAGCTCTTCAAATCATAAACTTGCCCAGAAACTGAGCTAGAGTAGCTACCCTCTACTTTGCATTTGAAAGATTCAAATGCAGTTCGATTCGGTACTCCCTTTGTTTATGAAATGAATAGAAAAAACACAAATAACCAACAAGATACGATCCCCAACGGAGTCGCCAATTTGTTGTTGGGAAAAGTATCCAATACGGAATGACCCTATCCCACTCTAAGGGTGATAGTACCTCAGCAACAATCAAAGCAAAGCTATTTGAGATTACTTCTTTATGAGATGTAAGAGAGAGGGGGAAGAGATCCACTAACCGATGTCTTCCGCTAATGATTTATCCAATCTTCTCTCTTTGCTGCTTGCTCCCAGCTCCTTGCTCTTCCACTGGCCCAGCTACACCAAGATCCTGCAAAATAACAAGAGAGGGAATCTACAAGAAGCATACATTCATAATTGATTCAAGGATTAGAATAAATCAAATACACAAGTATAACAATACACCATTGGGACACATGCATATAGAAGAACCTCAAATGCTTTATTAATGGAAGAAGTAAAGTTCAGGAAGCAATACAACCATAAAAGGCCCAATCCAGCATCACCTCCCAGCAGGAAGAAATCTCCTCTTCACCTCCTTCAAAGCAAATCACCCAATAGTTCTATACTCAAACCAATAGCACTTCCTTACATTCACAAGATTCCAGCCTCTCTAGACCTCATGAGAGAGCTCTATATATAGGAGTTTTGGAGAAAGGATGAGTCAGCTTGTAGCTGGCATGAAGCTGACTAGTGTCCTCTCCCACTTCATTTATTCTTCCGTTCTTGAGTCCACTTGGAGGTTCTTGCTTCAACTTGGAGATCTAGACCCTCTTACTCATCACCAGTCGAATTCCTTGATCCAAGTGTCATTTTGGAAGCTTCCTGGGCATTGACACCTTGAAGAATGACTGTGCCACTTGTCCCAACTCGCCCAGCGCAGGTAGTCTTCTTTGCAGTTGACATTCAGTGCAGGTAGACAGTGGAGCAGCTGACATTCAGCGCAGATGCTCAGTGGAGCAGTTGACATGATCCAGAATTAGCTTGTTTTTGAGTGTTTTCAGGTGGCGAACTGATATTTAGTGCTGTGGTTTGCTGACCTTGTTCCTCTAGGGGTAGGAACAACATGTTTAGGGACTTTGGATCCCTTAGATTATTGACATTTCATGCTTCATGCTGTAAGGCACAAAAATGTCTATAACACTCAGTGCTAGGCCTTTCGATGTGGAGAGGACCAGAACTGGACGGAGGAGCGCTGGAGGGGACCTCCGGCTCTTTCCCTGCGTGAGATGGATATTCTTTTTCTTGAGTAGTGACATGGATGGGAACTGTCCTAGCCATAAATACTTGAGAGCCAAATGAAGAAGAGGGTTGCGATGGATCTGCCACCCTTTGAGTTTGCTGAGAAGGGAAAGGTTCTTTAAGCACACCAGGAGTCCCAAGAGCACCTTTCAACAATCGACTAACTTCGGACCACCTGGGGCAGTCTTTAGTGTAGTGATCCTCATCACAGATAAGACAAGGATACTTAGGTTTGCGTTTGGCTCCTTCCTCGGGTGGAGGTTTAGGGGAGTCCTGTTTGGGTTGTTCGGATTTATTCTTGGCTTTCCCTTTCTTTTTCCCTTTCGAGGATTTATCCGCCGTGGTGGACTGAACGGCTTTAACCTCGGAGGTACTTCCATAATTAGATTGACCCTGAGGAGTGTTTCCATTAGAAGAATTTTGTTTTTTCTTCCCAGGGTTCGCGGATGACTTCTTTGAAGACGCATTCACATATCCAATAACTCCGTCAATAGATGGTTTTGGCGGAGCTTTGGATGTTCCGGGTCTCGGGGCGTCTGGCAAATAATCATATAAAGTACCTGACTGAGAGTATACTAAGTCAAGGTACTAAGCACGCTGGTGGGCTCGAGTATTGTAGCAATAATGATACAACTCCTGGGGCTTCATGTCTCTTAATTTTATCAACCCGGTAGTTCGTACAAACTTGGAAGCGACGGTGCTGTATGCACAAGTACTAGCTCTTGTCGCAGCTGTCACTTGGTCAGCTGGCACAAGTCCGCTAGGGCTCAAGCCAACTTCTATAGGCTCTCAGAAGAAGCTTGTTAAATGATGGACGAAAGCTAGCTCAAAGAAGACTAATCTACTTGGCAAAAATGAACTGAAAGCAAATCAAAACATGGAGGCCCTAGGAAACCCTAATTTAACTAGTCTAACCTCTATGATGCAAAGAATGTGAAGGAAACTTCTACCAATGATGCCATTACTTCTAATAAGTGAAAATGCATGAATCTAATCTACTTGCATCTTAAAAGACATGTTTTTGTATTTTTTCTTTAAGTGGATGGAGTGATTGTGATTTTGTGCTTATTAGGGTTTGGTTGTGCAGATGTGATGCGGAAGGAAGGAAAGCTTGGGAAAGGTTGGGGAGGCTAGGAGAGGTCCCCAGAGATCCTTAGCATCAGTCCACAGAGGTTCCTCACGTTCAGAGGCTCAGCAACCGAGTGAGTGGCCTCCTACAGGATGTCTGCAGGGGATTCTACAGGAAGTCTACAAATTGCTACAGGATGACCTACCGTGGGTGTTTGAAGTGATGGTGGAGTGATGGAATGGTAGGGGGAGATGTGCAAGGTAGGAATAAAGCTGGTGATGGCTCAGGAATGGAGAACGAGTGTATGAAGTGGGTTGATGGATGGAAGGTTATAACAATGAAATGTCTAAAGAATGAAGTTACGTGAGGAGTGGAGGAGTTTGGGAGATAACAGAGCGGAGCAGAGGTCAAGGATGTGGTTGTATGCGTGATCAAGACGAAGAAGGAGGTAATAGAACGATGAAGAGCAGTGTAAATAAAACAAATGGCTTATAATTGTCACCAAGATGAAAATTCATTAACCTATGCTACCTCTGCTATGAACTCAATGAACTACAATATAAAGCGTGTAGAGGAATGTGCATGAAGCGGTGATGAAGGTGTATGGTGCAAAAGTGAAGTGCATGGAAAGATCTATCATAAACGAGACTATGTTGTAGCATGTATAAAGTGAAGAACTGCGTATTTTTGTGGTTGGTATAGGCTGCACTCCAATCTCCAAACAGAGATGGCAGTGGAGACTTCCTCAACCTTTTTTTCCTTGGAGCTCCAAGAGATTATATCTATCCTCCTATCAAACTTAAGCAACTGAAAGCAAATCACCATAAACTAGTCCTATCTATGCTCATGAAAACGACTAAATTACCAAACTGTGAATTCGAATTGCATGTGAAAATAAAAAAACTCAAAGTGCTGGAACGAAATGCAAACACATTACAACACTGAGGAGATCTATTACTCTCAGGTTGGGCCCTAACCTGAGAGCTATAGCTCCTTGAGAAAACTCAGAACTAGATCAAAATTTGCCTTCTTTATTCATAATCTGATGTCATGCCAAATTGGCTTACAAAAAGGAACAAAAGACTGAGCTCTAGCTCGTACTTTCCAATTACAAGAGTAATGCCAAGGTTCAAAAAGCTTCTCTACAAGGCTACAGCCTCAGTATTTATGCAAAAACGATCATCCAACAGATGTCCTTGATTTTAGGAGCTCGGCTGTCCAACTAAAGTTTAACTGCTGATCCTGTAGGACAGTCATAACTACTGTTCCTGTAGAACAGTTATAACTGTTGTTCCTGTAGAACAACTGGCTGCTTCTAAGCTCGGTGGGGAGATGGATTGGAGCTCGGAGTTCTTGGTGGGAATCACGAGGAAGGTCCCCAAGACCATGGACATCCTCTCCTAAAAACCAGCAGTGCCACCTCATTGTCTCCTTGTCTCCTTTTTCGTTGTCTTTTTCTCCCTTTTAATGCCAAAAATCTGAAAGCGTCATGCATTAGTCACGTAGATAAAATGTCTACCCTTCTTCCTACAAACAACACGAATAAACTAAGAAATGCATGCATAAGCAGTAAAAAGTGAATGGTTTGAGCAAAGAAAGTAGGCCAAATGAGCCCGAATTATACCAAAAATTGGGGCTCATCATCACCCCCCAGCTAAATTATTTGCTCATCCTTGAGCAACTTTTCCCTAGCTCCTCATCTTTGGCCGAGAACTAGAGCCCGGAGCATGCTTTTCCTCCCCTGCTTTTGGTGGTTCTGCCTTTTCTGCCGAGGGTGGCGCTTCTTCCTTTCCCGTTTTTGGTGGCCCTGCCTTTGCTGCCCCTGGTGGTGACGAAGGTGATGCTTCCTTCCCCTTTCCTATTTCCTTGAGCCGGGCTTCGGAAGGCGATTGGCCTATTTTTCGTGTCCAGGAAGTTATTTTTGGGCTCCCCTTTTCGGGGGTGGCTGATGTTTTAGAGGGGGTTCTTGCACTGGGTGAAGTAGGGATGTCCCCTGAAGTGGTTTGGTTCCTGCGTGGAGGCTGTGGCTTGCCCGTGGTCATCCTCTTGCTTCTCCTGGTTTCAGATGGTAGAGGGGTCTCCCTCTCCCTTTTCTCCTTCGGTTTTGGAGGTGTACTGAGGGCAGCCAGTGCCGCTGCTGCCTCCTTTTCGAGAATGCCAGCCTTCTCTTTCTTGTGTTTTGCTCTCTCAGAGCTCCTTGTAGAAGGCCCCTCCTTTTCAGATTTCGGGCTTCCTGTGGAAGACCCTGCTTTGCCCACTTCCGGGCCTCCGGTAGAAGATTCTTTCTTTCCTGCTGTTGGGCTTCCTGAAGAAGGCCCTCTCTCTGCCTTCAGACTCTCTGTAGGAGGTTGTTTCTCAATGACTTTCGGGCCTCTTGTAGAAGCCCCTTTTTCCAATTTCGGGCTTCCTGTAGAAGCCCTTGTCTCTGTCTTCGGGCTTCCTGTAGAAGCCTGTGTTTGCACTTTCGGGCTTCCTGTAGAAGCCTTTGTCTCTGTTTTTGGGCTTCCTGTAGAAGCCTTTGTCTCCGTTTTTGGGCTTCCTGTAGAAGCCTGTTCTCCAACGATTTTCGTGCTTCCTGTAGAAGCCTTGGTCTTTGCTTTTGGGCTTCCTGTAGAAGCCTGTTTCTCACTGATTTTTGGGCTTCCTGTAGAAGCCTGAGTTTGTGTTTTCGGGCTTCCTGTAGAAGCTTGTTTTTGCTTTCCTGTAGACACAGGTGTCTCCACTTCCGCTTGCTTGCCTGCTTGAGTTTGGATTTTTGCTTTGGGTGCAGGTGCTGTTGAGGTACTTGGGCTGACGTGGGCCACCTCTGCTTTGTCCATTCTGCTCTTCATCCTCTTTTCCCTTGCTGACAGGATAGGTGTGCCACCTTTTTCTTGGTCCTTCTTTTCCTCATGCTTCTTCCTTTGTTCTTCGGCCACTGCTTCGTGTTCCTCACTGCTAGAGGAACCCGTTTCTTCGATCAACATTTTAATATCCCCATCTTTGGTCAAATTGCGGAAGGATTCCCATGAGAGGGGGACATTATATGAGTGCAATGCATCTTCCACAAGCAGCTTTATTAACCCATGGTGGGCTATCTGATCAGGTATGCCCTCTCTTAGCTTTGTAGCACACTCCATTAGGGACTGCAGGAGATAATAAGGGATGCTCAGTTTTTGCTCTACAAGAAGGTCAATTCGGTGCCTCAACTCAGTGAGTAGCCGAAAGTGATATGCATACACGATGCTGAACCGGCCTTCACAAGTAATATATTTCATGATTTGCAAACTAACTTCATTCCAAGGTGGTGATAGACTCGTTCTTCTCACCCCGTTTTTATCCTCCGAGAATTCTTCCTCAGGTGGAAAGAATTCCTTCTTTGCCTGCTGACTCAACTTTCTCTCCTCTTTATCCCACGGCAGACCCATAGGAAGTTCTGTGATCCGACTGATATGTTCTGGGGTGAGTTTGAGGCTTAGACCTCTGAAGTTTACTGTGGCCAGTGTCTGGGATTTAGGCTTCAAAGCCTGCAAGAATTCCTTGGCTACTTCATCATCGTAGCCCTACAGCTTATCACAAAAAGGCATCCATTGTGCTCTGGTGCAGAGCTCTACCACTGCCGGGTTTCTCCTTAGTTTAGTTGAATCCGCGGGCTCTCGTCTTATAAACCCACCCGGCATGATGAACACGGTCGTTTTAACGAAAGGTGGCAGATGAAAAAGGGATTTGGTCTATGAAGACAGAGCATGCACATACAAAATTTCAACACAGACTACTTATACCAACATCCTGTAGAATGGTAGCAACGGCACAGCAAACAACAATTCCACCAATATCTTTATAACCCGACCGTGGACGATGGTCTTGCCACTTCTAATAACCAGTTACATTAAGAGTTCAGGGTTACCTCCTTAATTGGCCACTTTTTTCGCGAGGCACCCGCTTTCTTGTAGATGACTGCGTTCCTGTAGACTGCGTTCCTGTAGAACTACGCTCCTGTAGAACTGCGTTCCTGTAGAACTGCGTTCCTGTAGAAGCCGTGCCCAATTCTCGGGGAGGACTGTAGTTGGCCGCGCTCGTGGTGTGCTTGACCAGCGTTCTCGTAGCCAACAACTCGGCGTATCAAAGTGCAGAGGAGATCAGAATAGCTATCCGAGTTGAAGTGTTGGATGATAAATGCATGCGCATGATTTAGCCGATTGGATTTTGAATCGGTGCAATCCGTGGCGCGGGGGATGAGCTGTCCCCGCCGGACTGTTGGGCGACGTCATCCATCCTCCGCCTGTGTATTCACTTGCTGCTGCATTCATTCCCACAGATTTGCCGTTGCCTTTCCTGTTAAACTTATGCTTCTGACGAGAGTGTTCCCACGTGCATGCCGTTCATCCTCTTTGTCGTGGCCGCCACCCAAACGTCCAATTACACTTTAACTGGCCGACGTGGCCAGTCGACTGGCCATACGGCCGATCAACCATTCAATTTTACACTTTGCAAACAATTTGAAAGTTAGATTCATGCGATTTGATGGAAGGAAGGGTGGAGACACTTACCTGCACGGCTGCACACGATTTTTCCAGTTCTCGGACGATGGTGAGCGGATCTACCTGCTGCGTGCGACTTACACAGACCCGGAAGCTCGTGGGTACAGGCTACCAACGCTAGAGTGGGTGGTTTTGCTTGCATGCGCCCGCGTTTCATTTCGTATGGCGGTGCTGTGAATGGTTTTCACTCGAGCAGGTTGAACTGTTACAGGATCCCCGCGAGGGGTCTCGTAACAGTCCTTTCTCCTTGGGTGCATGCTGCATAATGGCGGTTCTGGCTTCTCGATCACAATCCCGGAGCTCTTGGTGCATGTGGTATGAGATTCCATCATTTGTTAATCTTTGGAAATGGCTCTCCCATGAGAACTCATCGATTTTATTTGTGTGTGCAGGGACTTGGCCGCATGTCGACACGGGTGGTGGAGCATGGTGACAGCAACGTGCAAGGATGCCAACAGAGGCTTGCATGCATCCAAACCAATCCATGGTCACGAAATCTCTTTTTAAGATGAATTCTGGCCGTCCAAAACTCCTACAAGAAGTTTCCTATAGACACAGAGCTTCCTGTAGAAAGTTCGGCCTTCCTGTAGAAAGTCTACACTTTCCTGTAGAAAATCCGCGCCTTCCTGTAGAAAGACTGCGCCTTCCTGTAGAAAGACAGCAGCTTCCTGTAGAAGATTCAAACCATGATAAAATTGCACATACCTTGAAAAACATGGGTGCTCTTGGAGGAGGTATTGATGAGGTTCCTTGACAGCATGATAAGGGCCCTTGGCTGTGAGTTGAAGGGCTTCCTCTTCTCCATAGAGCATCTGCAACCTGCAATTTTTACCATATTTTTCTTATTGTGTTTTCTTTTTTCTTTTCTCTTTTTTCTTCTTCTTTTTTTTTTTAAAAGATAACAGGGGCGCCTCAAGGAGGTTTTCACCCGTGCCATCTGCCCTGAGCGCCTCAGAGAGGTTTTCACTCAAGGATCTTTTTCAACCTTTTTTTTTTTTTTTTGAAAAGCAATAGGAGCGCCTCAATGAGGTTTTCACCCTTACTACCTGCCTTGGGCGCCTCAGAGAGGTTTTCACCCAAGGATCTTTATTTATTTATTTATTTATTTTTTTTTTTCAGATATTTTTTCAGGGTGTGCCAGAGGCAGAGGCAGAACCCTTCTCTATGACCAATATAGATTTCTCCATAGTTTTGATAAACTCTTGTCTTGAGAGAGGTCTCCTGTAGATCTTCAATCGATGCCCATTGAAAAGCATGGGAATGGCTTCCTCATCAATGGTTCGAATGAGGACAGATCCATTGTCATGGCATTTCTCCACTGTATATGGTCCTAGCCATCTGGTTCTCAACTTCCCCTTGAAATCTTTGTATCTGGAATCATACAACAAAGCCCAATCTCCCGGCTGAAATTTCTTGTCATGGAGATGTTGGTCATGCCAAACCTTCCTCTGAAGTTGAACCACTTCTGAGTGAAGGAGGGCCTGCATGCGGTGCTTGTCCAGGCCATTCAGCTGCAGCAGCCTTTCTTGCTATGCATGGCTGAGATCTAGGTCCAGCTGAGCTGCCATCCTCAAGGTGTTGTATTCAAACTCAATGGACAGCAAAGCTTTCTTCCCATAGACCAGCTCATATGGTGTGAAACCGGTGGTGGTCTTCCAAGTGGTGTTGTAGGCCCATGTGGCTTCTACCAGGCGATCTGCCTAGTCCTTTCTGCTGCTGCTCACCACTTTAGTCAAGATCCCTTCTAATGCTCTATTGGTGACTTCCACCTGCCCATTTGCTTGAGGGTGATAAGGGGTGGAAGTCCTGTGCTTGATCTTGTGATGAGCTAGGAGATCTTCAACCAGGTTGGAGGTGAACTGGCTCCCTTGATCGGTGACCAGCTCTCCTGCATAGCCAAACTTATAGAAGATGTTCTCTCATAGGAACTCGGCCACCTTTTCTTCTGTTGCTGCTTTGATTGCTTTGGTCTCTGCCCACTTTGTCAAATAGTCAGTACACACAATGATGTAAGTCCTTTGCCTCGAAGAGGGGTTGATTGGGCCCACAAATTCCATGCCCCACTTCTCAAATGGCTCAAGAGCCACTTGAGGTTGGAGAGGCATCTCATCCCTTTGGGTCGGTTTCCCCATTCTTTGGCATTGGTCACACTGACTCACATATCTTCTGACATCTTGATGAAGTGTGGGCCAATAGTAGCCTGCCTGCAGGATCTTGAAGGCAATTCTCTTTGCTGCAAAATGCCCTCCACAAGGCCCATCATGACAAGTGAGGAGGATATCAAAGACTTCCTCCTCCCTTACACAACGCCTTAAGATCTGATCGGGGCCAAGCTTGAACAGATTGCCCCCGATCCAAGTGAATGAGGCACTTTTTCTGATGATTCTGCTCTTCTCTCTGGAAGATAGGTGTGGAGGGAACTGTGTTGAAACAAGATAGTTTGCTATATCAGCAAACCATGGAGAGAGTACTGAAATAGCAAACAGATGTTCATCAGGCATCTGATCGTCCACTGTTCCATCCTCATCTGCAGAAAAATTCAATCTAGATAAAAAGTCAGCAACAACATTTTCTCTACCTGGTTTATCAACAATGGTTAGATCAAACTGCTGCAATAAAAGTAACCATCTAATAATACGAGCATTCACATCTGGTTTATTCATCAAATATCTAATAGCAGCATGGTCAGTATGTACAAAGGTCTGGTAACGAGTAATATAATGTCGGAACTTGTTCAATGCATGGACCACAGCCAAGAATTCTTTCTCGGTTACAGTGTAATTCAGCTCAGCTTTGGACAAGTTTTTGCTAACAAAGTAAATGGAATATGGAAGTTTCTGCTCAACTTGTCCTAAAGCTGCACCTATGGCTTTGTTCGAGGCATCAGTGTGGATGTGGAAAGGTAGGGCCCAGTTTGGACCTCTCAGGATTGGGGCTGACACCAACTTGTCCTTCAATTCATTTAAAGCCCTCTGACAATCGTCAGTCCATTTAAACTCCACATCTTTTGCCAACAGACCAAACAATGGCGAGGCTAGCTTGCTGAAATCTTTAATGAATCTCTGGTAGTATCCTGCTAATCCCAAGAAACTCCGGACATCCCTTACCTTTTGAGGAGGTGGAACCCTCTTGATGAGAGCAATTTTGTTAGGATCCACCTGCAATCCTTGGGAAGAAATGGTATGGCCTAGCACGGTCCCTTCAGTCATTAGGAATTCACATTTTTCAAGACTAAGGGACAAGTTCATCTCGGTGCATTTGGTTAGGACTTTCCCGAGGTTGGACAATGCTTCCTGGAAGTTGGCCCCATAAGGAGTAAAGTCATCCATGTATATTTCCACTGCATCATGGACCAGCTCCGAGAAGATGCTCAAGACAGCTCTCTGAAAGGTAGCAGGAGCATTGCATAGCCCAAAGGGAAGGACTCGATAGGCAAAGGTACCCCAAGGACAAGTGAAGGTGGTCTTATCTTGATCTTCCGGGCTGATTTGGATATGATTGTACCCGCTAAACCCATCCGGGAAAGAGAAGAACTTCTTTCCTGCCAGTCCATCCAACACTTGATCTATGAAAGGTAGAGGGAAATGGTCCTTCTTGGTAGCTTTGTTCAGTTCTCGGTAGTCCACACAGATTCTCCATTTTCCATTTTTCTTGGGAACCAACACTAGAGGGGACACCCATTCACTATCTGAGATGGGGTAGATGAATCCGGCATCCAACAATTTCTGCAATTCTTCCTTGACAATGTCTTTAAGGGCGGGATTCATTCTCCTCTGAGGTTGCCTAACCGGTTTACAATCCTCTTTGATGTATATATGATGGGTACAGACCGAAGGATGGACTCCTTTCATCTCCTTGTAGCTCCAAGCAAAAGCATCTAGGTGGTTGGCCAACAGACTACACAGCTCCTTTTCCTGGGAAGGAGATAGGGAGGAGCTGATCTTCAATGCTTTCTCAGGGCTGAACTCCACATTCTTGACTCTGGGAGTAATAGGGTTGGTTGTACAGAGATCCACTAAGGTGCTAGCTTGGGCATCCTCCACCAATTCCTCCAAGGGTAGTGCACTGGAAGGTGGATTCTGGATCAAGGTCTCGATCAAGTCATCCTCGGTTGGGGGGTCTTTTCTAGTGGTATCTAAGGTGCACAGAGGTGCTGAGTACACCTCATCTTCTTCTCCTTCTTCCAACCAGAGTGGTAAATCATGCTCTAAAGAAGGTTGGGCAGGAGGGTATAGGACTAGCTGCTTGGACATGGGACCATTTTTGATGGTCATGTTTCCTGCCCGACAACTTATGTAAGCATCTGCAGTAGCTAACCAAGGCCTTCCCAAAATGAGAGGATATCCAGTAAGCTTGGCCTTTGGTTGCAGAACCAGGAAGTCTGCAGGGTATTCCCAAGAATCAATGGAGACCATGACATCCTCCACAATCTCTTCGGGAGTCACGGTGGAGCGATCTGCTAATTGCAGTACTGTCGAGGTCTTCCTCAAGGAACCCTGAAGATTGAGTTTAAGCATGGTATCCCTGGTCATCACATTGATGGCCGCCCCCAGATCAATCAAGGTGTGGGGGATAATGGTTCCATTGATGTGAACATCTACTACAGGACTTCCAGGATCTAGGTACTTTGGGCAGATGACTTGTCCTAGCATAAGGTCAGACAGTTGTCCTATGACATTGATAGTTGAGGCATCTTTCTTTCGTCTGCCTGGGTGTTTGAAACACTTCTCCTTAACCAGCTTTTTATATATTGGCACATCCTTCATGGCTTGGAGAAGTGGGATTTTTACACACAACTGCTTGAGCTCACCCAAAAGCTCATCTTCTTCTGGGTTATGTTGTGTGGTGGCTGTTAGTCTCTCAGGAAAGGGTGGAATAGCCTTTGGTTCACTTTCCTGTTTATCTTCCTCATCCTCTGGGGGAGGAGGTTGGCGATCTGGTAGAGTCTTTCCAGATCGAAGGTTGATCTCCTGGATCTCCACAGCATAGGTAGGGCATGAGGTTTCCCCAGTGTATACCTGCTGGGCCTGTCTATTGTTGGGGTTCGGGTTCGGTTGAGCAGGCATTTGAGGTTGCCTTGGAGGAGCAGGAGGTAATGGTTGAGGTTGCACTGGTGGTGGAGGAAAAATGGCAGGAGGAGTGTTGTATTGGGGCCTCCACCCCGACTGAGGTGCATTCCATTGAGGCTGAGGCTGGGTATGTGAGCGATATGGATGAGAAGTAGGTTGAGTGGGGTACTGAGGTGGATAAGACCATGGAGGAGGCATGGACCATGAAGGATGAGCAGGGGGACCCCAGGAAGGCATAGGAGTTGACTGGTTGGGGTTGTAATAAGCTTGAGATTCCCCTTGCATCCCCTACTGATAAGGTCTAGATCCTTGTGGCCTCCTTTGGTTGAGGTAATAGAGAGGCTCTGTGGGAGCTTCGGTCCCTTGGTACATGGCTTTAAACCCAGGTAAGGTTGGACACTGATTTGTGGGATTGTCCTCCTCACAAACGAAACACACTTCAACCGAATGCAATGGACATTCGTTCTTAGGGTGCCTCCTTGTGCACCTAGGACAGAAGACAGCCAAGGCTCTCTCAGCCGCTTCTTTCTTTTGCTGAATCCTGAATGTATCAAGCTGCATGGCAATGGTTTGTCTCACCTCACTCTTAAGATCTTCTAATTGGTTTGCAAGCTCATGTTTGGAGAAAGGGACACTAGTTGAGAGGTGGTTTCCTCTACCTCGTTTCCGAGCTGCCCTGGAGTGGTTTCTAAACACAGTCTTGATGTCCTCATAAGGCAGTTGGTTAATGTCCCCCCCAGCTAACATGTGAAGGGTATCTAAGAGGTCTTGAGGGACTCCTCGGAGTAGGACCAACTTGAGGGATTCAGGGTCAAGTGTGCACCTGGCCCGCTTATAGCTTAGTTGGAACCTCTCCTCATAATCCTCTAAGGACTCATCATTTCCCATGGACATCCAAAAGATTTTTAAACCTTTGTTTCCTTGGACCTACAGTAATCCCGGTACTTGGTGTTGAAAGCTTGCTGCATCTGAGCCCAAGTAGTGATACTATTCCCTGGTAAACCCATGAACCAGCGTAGTGCTGCATCCTTGAGAGTGGAAGGGAAAAGTTTCAACTTTTTCTCATCTTCAGAATAGTCATAGGTTCTACAAAGGACAGCAAACTCAAACAGGAAGGTATTTGGATCTTCAGTGGTCAACCCATGGAAGTGAGGTAAGGCGGAGGGGCTAATGTTTTTCATTTTCATCTCTCCATTGGTCTCTCGGATGGGGAAGGCACCTTCTATTCTCTCATCTTCTAACTCTTCTTCTACTATAGGATCTTTGGATATCTCAGGATGTTCACCTTTAGGTTCTTCTGGGTCACTGTCACCAAAGAGGAGAGAAGGGTGACTCAGTGATGTGGTGGGGGTGTTTAGTAGGAATTTTCCTGATCTATCTCGGTTCCTACGAGGCATGAAATGGAAAAGACTTTCTTTTTTCTCTTTGATTGCTTTTGCTTTGCTTTTCTTTTGGTACCTGCAAAACTGAGACAGATTGATCTACAAATATCTATGAAAGATGCAAAATTAACTGAAAGCAGGAAAGGACTAATCTACTTTGCTCAAATGAAATTGCAGGAAGGAAATGCTAGTCTACGCTTGCAGAAAGGAAATGCTAATCTATGAAAGCAGGAAATGCTAATCTATGAAAGCAGGAAAAGTCTATGCTACTTTTGCAGAATGGAAATGAAGTGAACTACTTAGCAGAAGGTAAGAGTAAGAAAGTAGAAGAAAAGCAACAATTGCTAATACTCTGAAGCTTCCCCGGCAACGGCGCCAAAAAGATGGTGGGCTCCAGTATTGTAGCAATAATGCTACAACTCCTGGGGCTTCCTATCTCTTAATTTTATCAACCCGGTAGTTCGTACAAACTTGGAAGCGACGGTGCTGTATGCACAAGTACTAGCTCTTGTCGCAGCTGTCACTTGGTCAGCTGGCACAAGTCCGCTAGGGCTCAAGCCAACTTCTATAGGCTCTCAGAAGAAGCTTGTTAAATGATGGACGAAAGCTAGCTCAAAGAAGACTAATCTACTTGGAAAAAATGAACTGAAAGCAAATCAAAACATGGAAACCCTAGGAAACCCTAATTTAACTAGTCTAACCTCTATGATGCAAAGAATGTGAAGGAAACTTCTACCAATGATGCCATTACTTCTAATAAGTGAAAATGCATGAATCTAATCTACTTTCATCTTAAAAGACATGTTTTTGTATTTTTTCTTTAAGTGGATGGAGTGATTGTGATTTTGTGCTTATTAGGGTTTGGTTGTGCAGATGTGATGCGGAAGGAAGGAAAGCTTGGGAAAGGTTGGGGAGGCTAGGAGAGGTCCCCAGAGATCCTTAGCATCAATCCACAGAGGTTCCTCACGTTTAGAGGCTCAGCAACCGAGTGAGTGGCCTCCTACAGGATGTCTGCAGGGGATTCTACAGGAAGTCTACAAATTGCTACAGGATGACCTACCGTGGGTGTTTGAAGTGATGGTGGAGTGATGGAATGGTAGGGGAGATGTGCAAGGTAGGAATAAAGTTGGTGATGGCTCAGGAGTGGAGAAGTAGGATGGAGAACGAGTGTATGAAGTGGGTTGATGGATGGAAGGTTATAACAACGAAATGTCTAAAGAATGAAGTTACGTGAGGAGTGGAGGAGTTTGGGAGATAACAGAGCGGAGCAGAGGTCAAGGATGTGGTTTTATGTGTGATCAAGACGAAGAAGGAGGTAATAGAACGATGAAGAGCAGTGTAAATAAAACAAATGGCTTATAACTGTCACCAAGATGAAAATTCATTAACCTATGCTACCTGTGCTATGAACTCAATGAACAGCAATATAAAGCGTGTAGAGGAATGTGCATGAAGTGGTGATGAAGGTGTATGGTGCAAGAGTGAAGTGCATGGAAATATCTATCATAAACGAGACTATGTTGCAGCATGTATAAAGTGAAGAATTGCGTATTTTTGTGGTTGGTATAGGCTGCACTCCAATCTCCAAACAGAGATGGCAGTGGAGACTTCCTCAACCTTTTTTTCCTTGGAGCTCGAAGAGATTATATCTATCCTCCTATCAAAATTAAGCAACTGAAAGCAAATCACCATAAACTAGTCCTATCTATGCTCATGAAAACGACTAAATTACCAAACTGTGAATTCGAATTGCATGTGAAAATAAACAAACTCAAAGTGTTGGAACGAATTGCAAACACATTACAACACTGAGGAGATCTATTGCTCTCAGGTTGGGCCCTAACCTGAGAGCTATAGCTCCTTGAGAAAACTCAGAACTAGATCAAAATTTGCCTTCTTTATTCATAATCTGATGTCATGCCAAATTGGCTTACAAAAAGGAACAAAAGACTGAGCTCTAGCTCGTACTTTCCAATTACAAGAGTAATGCCAAGGTTCAAAAAGCTTCTCTACAAGGCTACGGCCTCAGTATTTATGAAAAAACGATCATCCAACAGATGTCCTTGATTTTAGGAGCTCGGCTGTCCAACTAAAGTTTAACTGCTGATCCTGTAGGACAGTCATAACTACTGTTCCTGTAGAACAGTTATAACTGTTGTTCCTGTAGAACAGCTGGCTGCTTCTAAGCTCGGTGGGGAGATGGATTGGAGCTCGGAGTACTTGGTGGGAATCACGAGGAAGGTCCCCAAGACCGTGGACATCCTCTCCTAAAAACCAGCAGTGCCACCTCATTGTCTCCTTGTCTCCTTTTTCGTTGTCTTTTTCTCCCTTTTAATGCCAAAAATCTGAAAGCATCATGCATTAGTCACGTAGATAAAATGTCTACCCTTCTTCCTACAAACAACATGAATAAACTAAGAAATGCATGCATAAGCAGTAAAAAGTGAATGGTTTGAGCAAAGCAAGTAGGCCAAATGAGCCCGAATTATACCAAAAATTGGGGCTCATCACACGCGCGATAGATTGCTCTTCAGTTACACAAGCTCCCATGGCAATATCTCGCGCGATTGTAGGGACAAAGGAAGTTGTAAACCAATCGGTCAGGAGCTGATCGGGAATCCAAAATTTGATCAAACGACGACGTCGTATCCATTCATGTATATGATCGGATATATGCGTAGCCGTGTCTTGTTTGCGAGACGTAAGGAGATGTGTCCCTGTCTCATACCGAATGGGTAATTGAAAATGAGTTAGGAATGCCATAGCCAGCGAGTTGAAATCTTGAAATGTTCCACGATTCAACTCAATATACCACTTAGCGAATGAGCCGGTGAGAGTCCTTTGGAAGAGGCGGAGCCGGATGGAGTCATCAAGCCATGAGTTGGATGAGCACCAAAGGTGATAGGTCATGACATGGGCTTGAGGATCTTCACTAGCTTTGCCATCGAATTTTGGGCAATCGCCGGGTATTTTAGTTGGAACTAGTGGCCAATATGGATTATGAAGAATGGGATCATTCGTCAACTTGGACACATCTGGAAGTTCCAACGTCGCTAAGAAAGGAAACTGAGGATTAAAGTACATTTGTGGCTGTGGAAGAGAGGTAGTACCAGGGTTCCAACCAAGTGGTGGTTGCCCCATGGACTTTGTCCGGATGGGCCTGGCCCATAAGGGTTCTACCCATAGGGATTTTGCCCATAGGGGTTCTGTCCATAAGGATTCTGTCCATAAGTAGACAGTTGACCCTGGGTCTGCCCCCGAGCACCCCATGGATTAGCAACTTGACCTGTAGGTGCAACGTACTGTTGCTGATAATTCTGGTAAGGAGTGACCTACATTTGTTGATAATTTTGATAAGGGGTAAATTGAGTCTGCCCCTGGGGTTGCTGGTAACCATACGTTTGTTGAGCTCCATACTGAGCCTGATAAGAAGGTTGTGCTTGGTAAGAAGGTTGGGGTTGTGGCCCACCTTGCATTTGATAACCAATTTGAGTCTGGGGCCCAGAAGGATGTCATTGAACAGGTTGAGCTTGGACCATCTGGTCGGAAGGTTGGCCTGGTTGAGTTTGGGACAGACCCGTTTGCCCAGAAGGATGAGCTTGCTGGGTACCAGGTTGTCCTTGAGCAACCGAGGGTTGTCCTTGCGGAATAGATGGTTGAGCAGGCTAGACGACCGATTGACCTTGAGGTTGGCCAGCCTGTCCAGAGGGATGAGTAAGCTGGGCAGTGGGTTGGCCTTGCTGTGCGGAAAGCTGACCCGTTTGCCTAGAAGGATAACTAGGCTGAGCAGTGGGTTGGCCCTGCTATACGTAAGGCTGCCCCCGTTGCCCAGAAGGATACCCCTGTTGGACTGCCGGTTGACCTTGTGGAATATAAGTTTGTCCAGCTTGTCCAGAGGGATAACTCTGCTGGATACCAGGTTGGCCTTGTTGGATGTAAGGTTGCCTTGGTTGTCCAGACGCGTAACCTTGCTGGGTACCAGGTTGCCCCGGATAACCAGAAGGTTGAGTCAGATAAGTAAAAGATAGACCGCCAGCGACCGAAGGTTGTCCCTGATAGGGTTGTCCTTGTAGGCCCCCAGGTTGTCCTGGGTAAGACTGGCCATAATATTGCTGCCCTTGGGGGGTTTGCACATAAGATGGCTGGCCTTGGTTAGGCAGCCCTTGAAGCTGTGCAGGCATTGCTTGGCCCCCACGAAAAGTGGTAGCGTTCCAAGCAACGGATAATGGTACCAAAACCTCAACAATAGGTTGAGTAGGCAAGGGTTGAGAAAGTTGAAGGTATTGACAAGTATAATCGTAATAATAGAATGGACCTTGCGCATTCAGATCCTGAACAGCTTGTCCATAGGCATCATATGGCCCCCCACCTGAGACAGGACTAGAAGAGGGTGGAGCACTTTGTGCAGGGTGGACAACTTTAGGTGAGTGTGCCGGCTGGCTGCTACTCACTTGACCGTGAGGGGGACCAACACCAGTGTTCAAAGCTGAAGACGTTGTAACGGCACTAGCAACCGGAGTTGAATGTGCTACACAAAAAGTTGGATTTTTCGGAACTGAAGTGACAGGTGTAGTGTGGACTTGTGAAACAAAAGATCCCGTGGTGGGAGTGATATGGGGGTCGCACATAGTCGAAGCAGGGGTCCTGGCACTTACCCTATCCCTCAACGACTGGTAGCGTGGGGGGAGCGGAGAAGTAGCTGGGATGGGAGTGTCGATATTCGACAAAACAGGTGTCTCACTCACTCTAGGAGATGTCTCATCCATGTGAGAGGTAGACATTGGAGACGAAACACCAGGGGGGGTAAAAAGAATATCGTCCTCTTCAGGCTCTCAGATAGGGTTCCAATGAATTTCGTAACCTTCCTCGTCTGGAGCGCGAAAGTTGATCTGTTGGATACTCGGGATAACAGGAAGAGTATCACTTACAACCGGTACCTCAGGAGCAGCGGAAGACGGAGACCCTTGATAACTTGGAACGGGAGTCGACGATTCAGCCAGGATAACAAACTTCAAACAAAACCTAAGGGAATCTAACGATAAAGGACCCTACTCAAACTAACGGACACAAGATCTAACCAGGTAATGTTTATTGCGGCCAAATAAATTTTAAGACGCAAGGACACAACTTGACCTTTCCATTTTTTAATAGTCGAGAAAAGGACAAAAAGGTGACTCTAGTCGCCTTCGAATGTTTTGTGAGCCCGAAGTGACAAACTGCTCAAGTGAGCCTTTTCTTTTAAGGAGTCTAAAAAGGATCAAAAGTGACTACTCTGGAGAACTAGGCAAAAGGGTTTACCAAAAAAATCCGTAAAACTGCATATATACCTTGGCAGTCATATGAAAACCAAGGACTTCTCGTACGACAGTCAATCTTCCCGAATGCTATGTTCGGTGCATTACGGCTTGTAAGGCGGCAGACATGGCTTCCTGTGGATAAAGGATGATAACCTAGTGGGGTCTCCCCTATATACGCGACGGTACGTGGGAGTTCAAGTCCGTACTAGACCACTATCGAGTCACAAAAGGAGGAATCACCCAACCGTAGTGTGAAACAACAGTGACTAGGTTTAACGACGCCGGAGCACGTCTCTAGCCTAGACCTCTAATCAGTGAGCGTTATGTTCCAATGCGTTTTTAAGTTCATTCAGTTCATTTTATGGTTGATCTTTGATTAAGTTTCAATTTCCAGGTCCTACCGTATGTAATCTCTCACAATTCCCTAAATGCAAACTATATGCCAAATATTATCATTTCGTTCGATGAATACTAACAACAAACAAGAACTACTCTAATTCAGCTAATGAAAAATGAACGAAACTTTTCTTTGTTTTAAATCGCTTAATCAATGAAAAGCTTCTAATTTCAATTAACTAATGCAGCGCAAAAGAGATTGTTCGTTTTCTTTTCAATGGCAAAATGCACTAAACAAATTTTGAGAGATAGTAACACCGAGCAAAAACACCAATTTCACTGAATGAGCACACAATCGAATCCCCAAAACACCAAAACAGTCCTTCAAACAAAGAAGAAAGCACAAATACCTCTATGAGCTATGTGATCTAAGCCCAAACGAAGCCAAGTGAAACCCAAGCGAAAAAGAAGCAAATTACTTGAATATCAAGAAAAAGCTTTGACAACTACTGAGCAAATGCAAAAGAATAATCACAAAGTTGACTGGACGATCAAAGAACACAAAACACCTACGGAAGGCTCGACACACAAAACCACTAGATGCCCTAGGGCTAAAATGTGAAATCGATAGAAAGAGGCAAACACCTGAAGGATGAAGGTCTAAAACCAGTCAAACAAGGATCAAACACACTCTAGTAATTAAAAAAGACACAGCAAGATACAAATCCAAGCTCAGAGGGCTTGAAGACAAGCGAACTGGAAAATTTGACAGGCCTGGCGCGACTGTCAGGCTGCAACTCGCGCTTTTATAGGATTGGCGCGGGTTGTCTTTGAGTAACTTCCGCCAATAGCGCGTCTGTAAGGCTAAAAAGCACGCTAATCAAGTTTGCTAAATCAAAAACGAAAGCAAGCAACCCAGGGCTTGAGAACAGTATCTAGGCAAACCAGGAAGCAAGAAACAACAAGAAATCCAACCCAGAAAGCTATCTAAGAAATCAAATGAGAGAAACCAAAGAGACAAGACAAACTCCAAGTTGTTTAGTTCGTAAACCAAACCGGAGATTGACTGAAGTGGCATTGATCTACTTCGCTAATGCAAAGCAATAGCGTTTCGAAGGCTATCTGGCCATACTTCAGGCTCCGTCTAAAGTTTACAAATCAAACAACAAGTTAACTCCCCAACTGAGTCGCCAAATTTTTGTGGAGGTAAATCCTCTCTGCGGATAGAGACGATCCCTACTAGCCCAGACCGGGTCTAGCAACAATCACACAATGCTATCACGCAAGTTCCTAATTGCAAATAAAGAGTGGATGGTGAGAACCTACTTGAATTCCAACGTTAGTATTCGTAGAAGAGATGTCGCCCTCGTTCCTTTGCCTTGGCCGGTCAGGATCCCCACGATCTCCGTGATTGAACACCTGCACATGCAAAGAACAACACGAAAACAAGCATAAAATCTAGTAGATGCAATTATATATTAGTCAGAAAAGATATAACTCAACATCAAACATAAGACAATGAGAGTGGAACCATAATGATAGTCATCTATTATTAATAAATAACAAAGAAGAATACAACCATTGTTCTGACGTCAAATCCTCCTTAGGCTGGGTAGTCAGCTACACAAGTCTTGCAAAGCTTGTTGGGGTAAGGAACAAGCCTCTCTCTTTTTGGATGACAAGAATCTCCTTAGATTTGGTCTTATGGGTGAAAAGAAGGCTCTTGCAGCTTCAAACTCTCTATCACTATACTAGAACTGGAACTATTGTAACTCTGACTAGCTTGCTCAAGGCATAGAGGAAAGCTTTTATAGATAGAGAAGAAAGAGATAGGATCAACCACATTATTCATGGGATTGGCTTTATCACTTGGAAACTTCCATTAAAGGTGGCAAACCACTTTCCTTTCTATGGAGATTCAAAGCCAAACCATCCTAGCTCAACATAGATTCAATTGGTGAATGGGTTGAAGAGAACCTTCAGGAGTTTGTTGGTTAAAAACTTTACTCAATTTGGTTGGTGCGAGTGCGAATCTGAGACAGAGCGCCAATGGCGCGCCCTTTTTAGAGGATTTCCCTCATTGGCGCGGGTAGTGAACTGTGGACCCACGCTAATGCAAAAAGAGTTGTTTTCATGGAGATTTTGCAGGAGATGTCTTTAGGGCAAATGAAGCTCATACTTAGAGGAATATGGTGAAAGTGATTTTAGGTCATGTCACTTCTCACAGGTCCGGGAATGAGTCCTCCAGTGTGCGGGTAAGGGGTAACAGGGACGGTGACAAACAATGACAAATTGCTGTGTAACAAGAACATCAGCTTCTCACAGGTCTGTTGAATTCACTACATGTTCCGGAGTGGAAGTGGGAAATGATTTCCATGGATTTCATAACTGGATTACCAAAAACTCAATATCAGCATGATTCCATTATGGTGGTAGTAGATATATTGACCAAAGTAGCGCACTTCATTCCCGTACAATCCACCTTTGGAACAACACAAATAGAAAATATCTTCATGAAAGATATATTTAGATTACATGGTATACCAAAAATGATTGTACCAGACCGGGACACCAAATTTACTTCAAAATTATGGAAGTCCCTGTTTGGGAATTTTGATACCAAACTAAACTTCAGTACAACATACCACCCACACATGGATGGACAAAATGAGAGAACAAATCAAGTTGTTACACAACAATTTGTCACCGTTTGTCACCGTCCCTATTACCCCTTACCCGCGCACTGGAGGACTCATTCCGGGACCTGTGATAAGTGACATGACCTGAAACCACTTGCATTATATTCCTCTAGGTATGAGCTTCATTTGCCCTGAAGACATCTCCTGCAAAATCTCCATGAAAACAATTCTTTTTGCATTAGCGCGGGTCCACAGTTCACTACCCGCGCCAATGAGGGAAATCCTCTAAAAAGGGAGCGCCATTGGCGCTCTGTCTCAGAGTCGCACTCGCACCAACTGAATTGAGTAAAGTTTTTAACCAACAAACTCCCGAAGGTTCTCTTCAACCCATTCACCAACTGAATCTATGTTGAGCTAGGATGGTTTGGCTTCGAATCTCCATAGAAAGGAAAGTGGTTTTCCACCTTTCATGGAAGTTTCCAAGTGATAAAGCCAATCCCATGAATAATGTGGTTGATCCTATCTCTTTCTTCTCTATCTATAAAAGCTTGCCTCTATGCCTTGAGCAAGCTATTCATAGTTACAATAGTTCCAGTTCTAGTATAGTGATAGAGAGTTTGAAGCTGCAAGACCCTTCTTTGCACCCATAAGGCCAAATCTAAGTAAGGAGATTCTTGTCACCCAAAGAGAGAGAGGCTTGTTCCTCATCCCAACAAGCTTTGCAAGACTTGTGTAGCTGACTACCCAGTCAAAGGAGGGTTTGACGTCAGAACAATGGCTGTATTCTTCTTTGTTATTTATTAATAATAGATGACTATCATTATGGTTCCACTCTCATTGTCCTATGTTTGATGTTGAGTTATATCTTTTCTGACTGATATATAATTGCATCTACTAGATTTTATGCTTGTTTTCGTGTTTTTCTTTGCATGTGCAGGTGTCCAATCACGAAGATCGTGGGGATCGTGACCGGCCAAGGCAAAGGAACGAGGGTGACATCTCTTCTACGAACACTAGCGTTGGAATCCAAGTAGGTTCTCACCATCCACTTTTTATTTGCAATTAGGAACTTGCGTGATAGCATTGTGTGATTGTTGCTAGACCCGGTATGGGCTAGTAGGGATCGTCTCTGTCCGCAGAGAGGATTTACCTCCACAACAATTTGGCAACTCTGTTGGGGAGTTAATTTGTTGTTTGATTTGTAAACTTTAGACGAAGCCTGAAGTACGGCCAGATAGCCTTCGAAACGCTATTGCTTTGCATTAGCGAAGTAGATCAACGCCACTTCAGTCAATCTCCGGTTTGGTTTACGAACTAAACAACTTGGAGTTTGTCTTGTCTCTTTGGTTTCTCTCGTTTGATTGCTTAGATAGCTTTCTGGGTTGGATTTCTTGCTGTTTCTTGCTTCCTGGTTTGCCTAGATACTGTTCTCAAGCCCTGGGTTGCTTGCTTTTGTTTTTGATTTAGCAAACTTGATTAGCGCGCTTTTTAGCCTTACAGTCGCGCTATTGGCGCAAGTTGCTCAAAGACAACCCGCGCCAATCCTATAAAAGCGCGAGTTGCAGCCTGACAGTCGCGCCAGGCCTGTCAACTTTTCCAGTTCGCTTGTCTTCAAGCCCTCTGAGCTTGGATTTGTATCTTGCTGTGTCTTTTTCAATTACTGGAGTGTGTTTGATCCTTGTTTGACTGGTTTTAGACCTTCATCCTTTGGGTGTTTGCCTTTTTCTATCGATTTCACATTTTAGCCCTAGGGCATCTAGTGGGTTTGTGCATCGAGCCTTCCGTAGGTGTTTTTTGTTCTTCGATCGTCCAGTCAACTTTGTGATTATTCTTTTTCATTCGCTTGGTAGTTGTCAAAGCTTTTTCTTGTTATTCAAGTGATTTTCTTCTTTTTCGCTTGGGTTTCGCTTGGCTTCGTTTGGGCTTAGATCACATAGCTCATAGAGGTATTTGTGCTTTCTTCTTGGTTTGAAGGACTGTTTTGGTGTTTTGGGGATTCGATTGTGTGCTCATTGAGTGAAATTGGTTTTTTTTTTTTTTTTCGCTCGGTGTTACTATCTCTCAAAATTTGTTAGGTGCACTTTGCCATTGAAAAGAAAACGAACAATCTCTTTTGCGTTGCATTAGTTAATTGAAATTAGAAGCTTTTCATTGATTAAGCGATTTAAAACAAAGAAAAGTTTCGTTTATTTGTCATTATCTGCATTAGAGTAGTTCTTTTTTGTTTGTGGTCATTTTGTTTGAAAAATCCTTAACTCTCTCATAGTTAGTATTCATCGAACGAAATGATATTCTTTGGCATATAGTTTGCATTTAGGGAATTGTGAGAGATTACATACGGTAGGACCTGGAAATTGAAACTTAATCAAAGATCAACCATAAAATGAACTGAATGAACTTAAAAACGCATTGGAACATAACGCTCACTGATTAGAGGTCTAGGCTAGAGACATGCTTCGGCGTCGTTAAACCTAGTCACTGTTGTTTCACACTACGGTTGGGTGATTCCTCCTTTTGTGACTCAATAGCTGTCTAGCACGGACTTGAGCTCCCACGTACCATCGCGTATATAGGGGAGACCCCACTAGGTTATCATCCTTTATCCACAAGAAGCCGTGTGTACCGCCTTACAAGCCGTAACGCATCGAACACAGCATTCAGGAAGATTGACTGCCGTACGGGAAGTTCTTGGTTTTCATATGACTGCCAAGGTGTATATGCAGTTTTACGGATTTGTTTGGTAAACCCTTTTGCCTAGTTCTCCAGAGTAGTCACTTTTGATCCTTTTCAGACTCCTTAAAAGAAAAGGCTCACTTGAGCAGTTTGTCACTTCGGGCTCACAAAACATTCGAAGGCGACTAGAGTCACCTTTTTGTCCTTTTCTCGACTCTTAAAACATGAAAAGGTCAAGTTGTGTCCTTGCGTCTTAAAATTTATTTGGCCGCGATAAACATTACCTGGTTAGATCTTGTGTGCGTTAGTTTGAGTAGGGTCCTTTATCATTAGATTCCCTTAGGTTTTGTTTGAAGTTTGTCATCCTGGCTGAACCGTCGACTCCCGTTCCAAGTGATCAAGGGTCTCCGTCTTCCGCTGCTCCTGAGGTACCAGTTGTAAGTGATACTCTTCCTGTTATCCCGAGTATCCAACCGATCAACTCTCGCGCTCCGGATGACGAAGGTTACGAAATTCATTGGAACCCCATCTGGGAGCCTGAAGAGGACGATATTCCTTTTACCCCCCCTGGTGTTTCGTCTCCAATGTCTACCTCTCACATGGATGAGACATATCCTAGAGTGAGTGAGACACATGTTTTGTCGAATATCGACACTCCCATCCTAGCTACTTCTCCGCTCCCCCACCCTACTAGTCGTTGAGGGATAGGGTAAGTGCCAGGACCCCTGCTTCGACTATGTGGGACCCCCATATCACTCCCACCACGGGATCTTTTGTTTCACAAGTCCACACTACACCTGTCACTTCAGTTCTGACAAATCCAAATGTTTGTGTAGCACATTCAACTCCGGTTGCTAGTGCCGTTACAGCGTCTTCAGCCTTGAACACTGGTGCTGGTCCCCCTCACGGTCAAGTGAGTAGCGGCCAACTGGCACACTCACCTAAAGTTGTCCACCCTACACAAAGTGCTCCACCCTCTTCTGGTCCCGTCCCAGGAGGGGGGCCATATGATGCCTATGGACAAGCTGTTCAGGATTCGAATGCGCAAGGTCCATTCTATTATTACGATTCTACTGGTCAATACCTTCAACTTTCTCGACCCTTGCCTACTCAACCTATTGTTGAGGTTTCGGTACCATTATCCATTGCTTGGAACGCCACCACTTTCCATGGGGGCCAAGCAATGCCTGCACAGCTTCAGGGACCGCCTAACCAAGGCCAGCCATCTTATGTGCAAACCCCCCAAGGGCAGCAATATTATGGCAAGTCTTACCCAGGACAACCTTGGGGCCTACAAGGACAACCCTATTAGGGACAACCTTCGGCCGTTGGCGGTCCATCTTTTACTTATTTGACGCATCTTTCTGGTTACCCGGGGCAACCTGGTACCCAGCAAGGTTACCCGTCTGGACAACCAGGACAACCTTACATCCAACAAGGCCAACCTGGTATCCAATAGGTGTATCCTTCTGGACAAGCTAGACAAACTTATATTCCACAAGGTCAACTGGCAGTCCAACATGGGTATCCTTCTGGGCAAAGGGGGCAGTCTTACGTACAGGAGAGCCAAGCCACCGCTCAGCCTAGTCATCCTTCTGGGCAAGCGGGTCAGCTTTCGGCACAGCAAGGCCAACCCACTGCCCAACTTAGTCATCCTTCTGGACAGGCTGGCCAACCTCAAGGTCAACCGACCGTCCAGCTTGCTCAACCATCTCTTCCACAAGGACAACCCCTGGTTGCTCAAGGACAACCTGGTGCCCGGCAAGCTCATCCTTCTGGGCAAACGGGTCCATCCTAAACCCAACCAGGCCAACCTTCCGGCGAGATGGTCCAAGCTCAACCTGTTCAAGGACATCCTTCTAGGCCCCAAACTCAAATTGGTTATCAAATGCAAGGTGGGCCACGATCCCAACCTTCTTACCAAGCGCAACCTTCTTATGAAGCTCAGTATGGAGCTTAGCAAACGTATGGCTACCAGCAACCCCAGGGGCAAACTCAATTTACCCCTTATCAAAATTAGCAACAAATGCAGGTCACTCCTTACCAGAATAATCAGCAACAGTACGTTGCACCTGCAGGTCAAGTTGCTAATCCATGGGGTGTTGGGGGGCAGACCCAGGGTCAACTGTCTGCTTATGGGCAGAATCCTTATGGGAAGAATCCATATGGACAGAATCCTTATGGACAGAATCCATATGGACAGAACCCCTATGGGAAAAATCCCTATGGGTAGAACCCTTATGGGCCAGGCCCATCCGGACAAAGTCCATGGGGGCAACCACCACCTGGTTGGAACCCCGGTACTACCTCTCTTCCATAGCCACAAATGTCCTTTAATCCTCAGTTGCCTTTCTTAGCGACGTTGGAACTTCCAGATGTGTCCAAGTTGACAAATGATCCCATTCTTCATAATCCATATTGGCCACCAGTTCCAACTAAAATACCCGGTGATTGCCCAAAATTCGATGGCAAAGTTGGTGAGGACCCTCAAGCCCATGTCATGACCTATCACCTTTGGTGCTCATCCAACTCATGGCTTGATGACTCCATCCGGATCCGCCTCTTCCAAAGGACTCTCACCGGCTCAGCCGCTAAGTGGTATATTGAGTTGAATCATGGAACATTTCAAGATTTCAACTCGCTGGCTATGGAATTCCTAACTCATTTTCAGTTACCCATTCGGTATGAGACAGGGACACATCTCCTTATGTCTCTCAAACAGGACACGGCCACGCATATATCCAATCATATACATGAATGGAGACGGCATCGTCGCTTGATCAAATTTTGGATTCCTGATCAGCTCCTGACCAATTGGTTCACGACTTCCTTTGTCCCTGCGATTGCGCGAGACATCGCCATGGGAGCTTGTGTAACTGAAGAGCAAGCTATCGTACGTGCTCAGTACCTTGACTTAGTATATTCTCAGTCAGGTACTTTATATGATTATTTGCCAGACGCCCCGAGACCCGGAACATCCAAAGCTCCGCCAAAACCATCTGTTGACGGAGTTATTGGCTCTGTAAACGCGTCTTCAAAGAAGTCATCTGCGAACCCTGGGAAGCAAAAACAGAATGCTTCTAATGGAAACACTTCTCAGGGTCCATATAATTCTGGAAGTACCTCTGAGGTTAACGCCGTTCAGTCCACCACGATGGATAAATCCTCGAAAGGGAAAAATAAAGGGAAAGCCAAGAATAAATCCGAACATCCCAAACAGGACTCCCCTAAACCTCCACCCGAGGAAGGAGCCAAACGTAAACCTAAGTATCCTTGTCTTATCTGTGATGAGGATCACTACACTAAAGACTGCCCCAGGCGGTCCGAAGTTAGTCGATTGTTGAAAGGTGCTCCTGGGACTCCTGCTGTGCTTAAAGAACCTTTCCCTTCTTAGCAAACTCAAATGGTGGTGGATCCATCGCAACCCTCTTCTTCATTCGGCTCTCAAGTATTTATGGCTGGGACGATTCCCATCCATGTCACTACTCGAGCAAAAGAATATCCATCTCATGCCGGGAAAGAGCCAGAGGTCCCCTCCAGCGCTCCTCCGTCCAATTATGGTCCTCTCCACATCGAAAGACCTAGCACTGAGACGACTATCCGACCCCCTCGAAAAGGTGTACTCCAGAAGTCTTCTTACAACCCTAATGCTCGTGCTACCCAGCACTACAGCATCGTTGAGGACTTAGCTCAGGCTCCGTCCGCTATGTCTGCTCTAGAAGTTCTCCAGAGCTGCCCCTCCCAGAGGAAGTCCTTGCTATCAGCCATCGGTGGCATAGATCCAGCTGACTCAGATCTGATTTCTTTTGATCTCGAGGGCTATACTCCGAGACTCCCTCACCAAATCGCTTTCCTTATATAGGTCATCATCAATGGTAAAACGATTCATCGTACAGTCATTGATGAAGGTGCCTCAACCTGCATCATGTCTGTTGCTTGCTGGAAAGCTATTGGTTCTCCAAAATTGAGCCAGTCTCCTACGACGTTAGAAGCCTTTGATGGAAGAGAGTCCCGTCCTTACAGTATCCTCCAACGCTTGCCCATCTCCTTGGAAGGGAAGACGGTAGAAGTGGAGGTTGAAGTTGTCGACGCTAATCTTACCTACAACCTCCTCCTCGGACGTAGCTAGACATACGCCATGCAAGCCGTGGCCTCCTCCCTTTTCCGTGTCATTCGTTTCCCTCATCAGGGGAAGATTGTCACAGTGGACCAGCTCTCCTTCTTCGCCTATTCTTATGAAGGTAATGTGCCTTTCGTGGAGCATACATCCAAATCATTCGAGAGTGTGGGAGCTGGGCTCTTTAAGGATCCCACCCTAATGGGTGTCTTTCCACTTCCACCTCCGAATCTCACCCCTATTAAAATGCTTTCCATGCATCAGATCGAATCTCGGGGCGATATGATGCCATTTGAGCGCAATAACAGTGATGTCAACCTTCACTCCAATTTCAATAGACTGAAGCTTGGGGGGCATGTACCTCGGATTGAGACACCATGCTAGGGGGCATGCCCGTCCCTTTATTCTCAAGTTTAATGCGCTTTAATTTGTACATGCGTGTGTGTGTGTGTGTGAGTTTTCATGTTTTCGGTTTGGTGTGAAAGCGTGCTCGCCCCTTATTGTGTCTTTTTGCTTCTTGTGCAGATGTCGGGTGCACCTTACATTGGTTTCGCTGATGGTGCCTGCCACAGCACTCGTAATTTGTCCTCTGCGATGTGGGTGATCTACGATCCTCACGGTGAGTCGATAGATCTTCAAGGTGTCTGTTTAGGCTGCACTACAAACAATGTTGCTGAATATAGCATTGTTATTGAATTATTAGCCGAGGCGATTAATCTCGGTATTCGTACATTGCTTGTTAACCTAGACTCTCAACTTGTCGTCCATCAGCTCAATGGGCGATATTCCATTAGAGACCATCACATTTTAAGGTTGTACTTATGTGTCAAATTGTTAGAAAGGAATTTTGACTTTATTACATATCAACATATTCCAAGACGATTAAACACATTATCTGATGCATTGGCTAATCATGTATTAGATAGACATTTGCATAATTTATAATCAAAACATCTTACAAGCAAGCACATAAAAGCACAATAATAAACCATAGGCATATGTATATATATGTGTGTGTCGCAAAGTTTTGCACCGTGTGCATTACATAAGTCCAAAACATAATACATGTTCATCCTGATACATCCTCGGACAACATATCCCTCAAAAAATATGCATGAAAGAAGCCTAGAAGTCTACTCATGGTGGTGCTCATGATAGCACGTCACCGCGCACACCAAGCGTCTCAACAGACGATGGATGCGGCTCGGCACCCCCACTGTGTGCCTCTGGTATGCAAAAGGCACGTCCGCCAACCAAGCATAACCCAGAATCCCTTGGGTCAGTCCCTCGAGATTCTGCACCAGCTCTTCCCCCACGACACCCCTTGCCTGAGGATCAGCTGCAGGTTGGCCCCTCCGCGCTATAGGAGACAAGCCGGCTGGTCGCTCTAGGCCCACATCTGCATATACATACAACTGTCGTCAGAACATGCATGTATTGACAAAAAAATAATGAAAATCCATAAAACATCAAAAAGAGAAGAGCATACCTAACTCCTCTTCGCACTCCTCTCCCTCTGGCAGTGGGAGGTCTGGGTCACCCATGAAGTTGGTTCTCGCGTATGGCCAATCCTCTACCACGATCAGCTGACAACGAAGCCATATGAAGAACTCGGGCCGCCAAGACATCTACTGGCTCCCTCCTCCTCTGGGCATCAATGCTGCCCAGCGAGCCATCCTAGGCTCTCGTGGCAATGGGTCCGCCACTACAACTCCCTGGTACTGGAAGAGGGTTAATCGTTCCAAGAAGAACGACACCACAATCGAGCCATACCCGGACTATTTCACTCCCTCACGCTTACACTTTGTAAGCTGCCTTTTGATATTTGTAGTCACCGCTGTAGCCCAGTAAAAAATGGTGGGGTTGAGACATTCTGTCGCTAGTAACAAATGATTCTTGCTTGCCTCATGGGGCACCTGTATCCCAGCTGCATGTGTGATGGTGAACAATATCACCTTAAGAACCAAATCATGGATGGTGGCGATATCCACCTTGGCACTGTTTTTCCCAAATTGTGCCTCTGGACACACACGGGCCTTCACTTCACCTATTTTCTCTCCGGAGGGCCTGCTTCCGGTCAAAATGGGGCTCGAACCTCTCCGTGACAACCCAGTAATGAAGTACACATCAGATACATCCAGCTCTAAGGTTTGATCCCGTAAGCGAAATACTTGGTCATCAACATCCCAAGCATCCACTATGAAATGTAATAGCTCCGGTTGAGCTCGCAGATAAGAGGTGAGGAAGAACTTCTTGAGACCACAGTCTCTCAAAGCATTCATACATCCCTCATCCGCTATGGCCAAGGCATCTACGGCATCATGCTCCCGTTCTTTCCATTCCACCACCATTTTTGCTTGTTTCCTGCACGCACAAGGACGAATAAATCATTAATGAAACCGTGGTAGGCTTACAAACCGGATAAATTTCAAAAATGATGGGAAAATTCAAATAAAAAGTTAGGTCGCGCGGTTGGCGTGACACCTTTGGGAAAATCACCCCATTGGCGCGGACCCATGCCGAATACCCGCGCCAATGGGGCGCAACCCTAAATTTTGAAATCCCCCTTGCGGAGGCTCGATCAGGGAACAAAATGCATAAAAATAGAATGAAAATGGAGGTAAGGGAAGTGCCTCTTACCTGGAACTGGCGGAATCTCAAATGGTTGCACGGATTGGCGGTAATCACTGCTCGAAGTTTGCTCCCCAAATGGACCACTACCACTATGCAAGAGGTAAAAAGTAAAAGTAATTCTATTTTTTACATTTTCACCATATTTATAGACTTTTTGACTTGTAATTAGGTTTAAAGAGTTGTTTTTTGAATATTTTAATGTATTTTTGGTCGAAAATGGATTTTACGCTTGCTTTTGGTGCTATGACAGGTCCTTTTTTGCAACTTCGATGGTGAAACGAGTTGTATTTCATACTTTTTCGGACTCGGTAAATGCACGAAAAAGTTACTGTGGAGTCATCTTTCAGCGCTTTTCTGACTCGCTAAAAATGAAAAGATCGCCGAGTTATCCCTCTTGACTCGTTAAACTTAAATAAGAGGCGGTCGTCTTTAAACCCTTTTCCGACCGTGTAAAAACGAAAAGATTGTCGGACCCTTGTCGTTTCAAGTTCGTTAATGCTTACGAAACGACGTGACGTTGATCGCTTTTTTACTTTTTCAGGTCGATGTCACTAACATGAAAAGTACTCCTCGATCGAAATGGTCGGGCGGTTCTTTCGAGCATTGTTTTATACTTTTTCGGGCTCGGGAGACACAACTTTACGAAAAAGGACCCCCTTGGAGTTTTCTTTTCTGTTGTCTTTTCAGACTCTCTAAATAGGAAAATACACCGAGTTCTTCCTTTGTCAGACTCGTTAAAACTTAATGACATTGGATTCTGTCGTAATGACGCCTCACAAGCATATGCTATCCCCTTCAAGCTTGTTAAAAATAACTGGGGTACTCGCTAGAAATGGTGGGGAAAATGGACCCATAATCATTATTTTGTCGGCAGTATGTCGCTCTTGAACATGGCACTAGTCTGCATTCGTGTCTGGGTGGGGACATCTCATCTTGTTTTTACACTAGCCTCCGTGGGTATGGGTTATCCTATTTGACCTCTCATCTGCTCATTTTCTTGTCACCGTGACCTCTGCTCATTTGATGTCAAATGCTGCCAAGTCCACTATTGTGCCGCCGATATGTTCAAGAGAAGTTGACCTCTGCAGAATTACAACCTCCCTCTGATACCTCGCATAATTTTGATTCACCACAACATTCTTCCTCTGTCTCGTGTCACTGATGTGGGAAACACTATGGCCCACCTTTGATCAAGGTCACTTCCTGTCGACTTCAACTCATTATCCACGAAGTTGATCTAGAGACTCCCTTTCGGTGCCTTGGAGCCTGCATGCCTCAATGGCAGGTTCTTCGTGTTCGATGAGAGGTTTTCATCATTGGCCTCCGATCGAATGATTCTGCGGGTGTTCAACGCCAGCTCATTTATTCGCACGCCGTAGATTGTACCTATAGTACCCTGAGGGCTATTGTCATTATTGGTGGTACCTCTCGCGTCTGTTAACAGTTTTCATTATTGACTGGTAATCAGACGATGTTCATGCATGTTCGACTTCAACTCATGCATTCGCATGCCTGAACTTGTACTCTGTTCGGGTCGAGATGGAGCGCAAGACCCTGGATTTTGTCTATTGGAATCCAGGCTGCGATTTGTGGCTTATTATGATCATTACATGACTCATACATTGGATGGCTGCGACCATGCCTGAGTCTATTTGTCGATCCTCTCTGGATGGCTGCGTCCATGCCTTGGATCTAGATTATTATGTACTCTATTATGGATGGCTGCGCCCATACCACATATATCATGTACTTGAGATATCAGTTGTACTTCTTTACGTAGGTTCTCCGGCGGCCGTGTTTTCAGTCACGCATGTTCTTGTAAAGCATTTCACCTCTCTCTCTCTCAGGCCTCATGCTTTAGGGGGCATCTGTTACACAGCAATTTGTCACCGTTTGTCACTGTCCCTGTTACCCCTTACCCGCGCACTGGAGGACTCATTCCAGGACCTGTGAGAAGTGACATGACCTAAAACCACTTGCATTATATTCCTCTAAGTATGAGCTTCATTTGATCTGAAGACATCTCCTGCAAAATCTCCATGAAAACATCTCTTTTTGCATTAGCACGGGTCCACAGTTCACTACCCGTGCCAATGAGGGAAATCCTCTAAAAAGGGCGCGCCATTGGCGCTCTGTCTCAGATTCGCACTCGTGCCAACCGAATTGAGTAAAGTTTTTAACCAACAAACTCCCGAAGGTTCTCTTCAACCTATTCACCAACTGAATCTATGTTGAGCTAGGATGGTTTTGCTTTGAATCTCCATAGAAAGGAAAGTGGTTTGCCACCTTTCATGGAAGTTTCCAAGTGATAAAGCCAATCCCATGAATAATGTGGTTGATCCTATCTCTTTCTTCTCTATCTATAAAAGCTTGCCTCTATGCCTTGAGCAAGCTAGTCATAGTTACAATAGTTCCAGTTCTAGTATAGTGATAGAGAGTTTGAAGCTGCAAGAGCCTTCTTTGCACCCATAAGGCCAAATCTAAGTAAGGAGATTCTTGTCACCCAAAGAGAGAGAGGCTTGTTCCTCATCCCAACAAGCTTTGTAAGACTTGTGTAGCTGAATACCCACTCAAAGGAGGATTTGACATCAGAACAATGGTTGTATTCTTCTTTGTTATTTATTAATAATAGATGACTATCATTATGGTTCCACTCTCATTGTCCTATGTTTGATGTTGAGTTATATCTTTTCTGACTGATATATAATTGCATCTACTAGATTTTATGCTTGTTTTCGTGTTGTTCTTTGCATGTGCAGGTGTCCAATCACGGAGATCGTGGGGATCGTGACCGGCCAAGGCAAAGGAACGAGGGCGACATCTCTTCTACGAACACTAGCGTTGGAATCCAAGTAGGTTCGCACCATCCACTTTTTATTTGCAATTAGGAACTTGCGTGATAGCATTGTGTGATTGTTGCTAGACCCAGTCTGGGCTAGTGGGGATCGTCTCTGTCCATAGAGAGGAGTTACCTCCACAACACAAGTCTTAGAGGACCTTCTTCAAATGTATGTGATGGATAGACCCACAAAATGGGAAGACTATTTACATTTGGTTGAGTTTGCCTATAACAACAGTTACCAGGCTTCCATCAATATGAGCCCCTTTCAGGCTCTATATGGCAGAAAATGACATGCCCCTCTTAGTTGGAGTCAGCCAGAGGATAGGTTGATCCTTGGGCCTAAACTCTAGGGTGAAATGGAAGAGATAGTGAGAAGAATTCAGCAAAATATCAAGACTCTTCAAGACAGATAGAAAAGTTATGCAGATAAAAAAAGAATTTTTAGGGAATTTAAAATTGGGGAACATGTGTACTTAAGGATCAGGCCTCGCAAGAGTACCTTGAGTACTTGCAGTTGTGCTAAATTAGCACCGCGATACCCTGGACCATTCGAAGTGTTGGATCGAATAGGTCCAGTAGATTATCAATTAGCTCTATCGGCTCATATTAAGTTACATAATGTATTTCATCTGTCATTATTAAAAAATATGTGCATGATGGATCTCACGTAATTGATTAGCATCTTCTATAGGTGGAGCCTGAAGGAGATTCCTTGCACGAACCACTCCACGTTCTGGAACGGAGGGAAATCGTACTGTGGAATCAGATCATATCTCAAGTTAAAGTGCAGTGGCGACACTTTACGCGTGAGGAGGCGACCTGGGAAAATGAAGAGGTTATAAGGGTTGCTTACCCTGAATTATTTTCAACTGAATAATAACACTGAGGACGATGTTAGGTTTAAGTGGGGGATGATGTAACATCTCCCATTTTCGAAAACTTGAATTGTCATGTAATAATTGCAAAAACATGTGCTAGTAGGTGATAACCATGATTATATGAATGTTTATATTTTATTAATAAAGATTATTAATGTTGTGATCTTGAGTTTTGGAAAATTCATGGGCCATCTACGTGGGGATTTACTATTTTGAGAAAAATCAAATGTGAATGAGATTATCTGGAGAAATGATCTCGAAATTATAAGTAATGATAGGATACTCTCCTATATGGATTGCACTTTGAATTCTGACCTGGAAATATGCATCCAAGATTACTTGATGTGGAGTAGACTTCTGTTTCATTCACAACCCTAGGGCCTATGGTGGAGAAGTGCATTCCACATAGTTTAGTCTCGTGTGCTCACAACGTGTTTCACACATGATTGTTGATGTCAAAAATATATCTGAGCCAATAATTCAAGCTAACAACAAATAGGTAACTTTAGGTTTCCCATAGAACAAAAACTTATTTAGGATTTTCATGTCCTCATATAATTTTATTCCTACAACCTTTGAGGTTTTGGTCTACATATTTTCATTTTAAAAAAAATGTGTGAGATTGGGTTTGAAATATGAATTTTCTTTTATGGAAATGCTTTTGCAGTGAGTTAGTTTGTTGGGGTGATTGAAACTTCATTGCTTGTGTATTATTCTACGTCATATTTCGCATGGAAAAATGCAAAATATGCACAAATTTGGGAGTATATTCGAGATGAGTATGAATCAACACAACAATTTGGGAGTCTTGACTACAAATCTTCTCACTCAGGATAATCTTCTTTCATCTAGTGTCGGATAAGTCCAAATGGTTCTTGACATTTACACCCATCCATCCAATTATCTCTCACTTTGCACTACTACTATGGAATTGAAAATGAAATTGACTATATTTCCCTATTACATGTCTCTAGGTTGGGATAGTGTGTTTCCATTCTTGAAGATCTCCTTATATTTATGTAGGTTGGGGGAATAGTGAAACTGCATGCAATCTTTCATGACTTTCTTTGGCGATTTTTGTAGCCCTGCTCAAAGTCATTCTCGTCTTTTACATGTCTTCTCCTTTTAGGGACCTTAATCTAGTATGGTTCCTCTTCTCATACCTCTTACCTTATCTATCTTTGTTGGTCCTAGACATAAACCTTTAGGTGATGTCACCCATGATTTATTTCAAAGTTATTTTTCCTTAAAGATAGCCAATGTTATTCTCTTCTCCTTCTCTTGATGAAATTTAGGTTGTTAAACTTACCAAATAGGGATAACATATCTATATATAGGTTACTGAATATAGCCCTTTGTTTCATTTTTTCCTTACAGTAACAATCGATATTGATAGATCTTTCCAGATCAGGCGACTTTTTACATATGTCGGATTTCCCCCTAAACTCGGCAAAAACCTTCTTTTCAAACATGATTTTCGGTATTGGTTAATCTACTGAGATATTTTGAATTTCGAATAATATGTTAATCTTACTTTATAGTGAAATTGTAATTGAAATAAGAATTCCACACCTTCATCTTGTTGAAATATGGCAACAAGAATATTCCAATTTAATTTTTCCTTGAATTAAATTGTGAATTAAAATCGAATTTAGTCTTAACAGCTACTTGGAATTAATTAATTAATTTATTTTAAATTAATTAGTTGGAGAAATTCAAGTTAGAAGTCTTTCTAAAGTCATGCAAGAGTTATCCCTTAAATTAAGGAGATAATATTGAGTTGTATTTGAGTTGTAATTAGTTAACTTAGTTTACTAAGTTAAGTCCAATTAAATTAGTTTCACTAATAGAGAGTTAACAGTCAGTTGATGAATGCATCCACTCAACTAATGCTACTCTAGTTAATTGAAGATTCCCTCATCAAAAACTCATGCATGTCTATTCTGAGAAAGACCCAGTTGAGATTAAAGTCAAGGACAATGCACTATCAGTTACATGTGTTTTCTCAAAGAGAAAACTCATGCATGTAGTCAAGGATTTAATCCTTGAGGATTGTGCAGTTTGGGAGGAGGTTTTCCACTTGGTAATAGGAGAATCATCCACAAGGAACAATGCAAGGAAATAGGAGCTTGGAGGGCATAGAGGAAGGCTTGAGAGAAGCCAAGATTGCTTGTGAAAATCTGTGAGGATTGTACTAAGGGCTGGCTAGCTGTGAGAGCTAAGGCTTTGTATAATTCCTATGTATTTCCACCTATATGATAATACAATAGTGTGGGGTTTTTAGCTGAGGCTTTCCTCAAAGTATTTTCATGTGTATTTTGTGATTGATTCTTCTTCTTCTGGTTATATTGTTCAGCTCGATCTTTAAGCTTCTGCAAATTGATAGTAGAAGTAGGTTATAGCATTTTTCTTTGATTTATATTGCATTAGCGGGTTAACCTACACAGATTTTCTACATGGCATCAGAGCTAGATTGTAGAAAGCTCTACATTGTATCAGAGTTGTGAACAGTATACTCATAAGAGAATTCAAATTTTGAAGTTCAAGGTTGCAGGTGAAAATCAAATTCATATCATACTTCAAGGTTAGTCAATGGTGTTTTATGGCTTGAGACTCGAGTATGCCTTGGAAGGTAGCTCGAACTACATAGCATGGAAAGATAGAATGGAGGGTGTATTAGAAGACAATGGCTTGAAGGAATTCATTGATCAAGAAATCCCAAAGCCAGCTTCAACTAATGCAAAAGAGTTGGCTGAGTGGAAGATGTTGAAAAGTGTACAACAAGAAATGATAAAAATAGAAATTGCTAAAAATAGCACTGCTATAAATAGCTAGGCTATAAATAGTAGTTCAGCCATTGGAGGTCTTAGCAACAATGGGTGAAAAGTGAAAGTGCTAAAAATAGCTTTTCTAAAAATAGAATTTCGGGATCCCTTCTTATTTTAGTTAGTCCTTGGACAAAACATAGGAAGTAAAATTCGAATTTGATATCAACAATAGTTTGGAAATTAATTAATTAATTCATATTGAGTTAATTAGTTAAGGAAATTCAATCTTGAATTCTATGTGAGGACATGCAACAGTTTCTCCATTAATTGAGGAATTTAACCTTCAGTTAAAGATATAAGGATGAGTTGTAATATTGAGTTGTAATGAGTTGACTTAGTTTAACTTACTCAAGTCCAGTTAGATTAATTTAACAGTTTGTTAAAGTAATGAGAGTTTAGTTAGTTAATGCTTGCATACATATAACTACTACAATTTAGATAACTGAGTATTCACTCATGGATAACTCATGCATGTCATTTCAGTCAGAGACCTAGTTGAGATCAGATGGAGGTATAGTGTATTATCAATTGCTAGGATATTCCTTGGTGAGTATTCCTTGCATGCAGAAGGAATATTATTCCTTATGGATTCCGCAGTTGGACTTGAGGTTACAGTGAGTGTGATGAGGCCAATTCACACATGTGATATCATTGGACGCCAATCAAAACTGCGCAAGGAAATAGGAGGCCTGGAGGGCTTGAGGAAGATATATTCTATGTTTATTGAGTCTATGAGTAGTATTGTTTGAGTGCAAAGAGATCAGGATAGCTTGAGAGCTAATTCTTTTTGTAACTTGAACAAGATTTCCACTTGTATGATAATACAGAGTTGGGGTTTTAGGCTGGTGCTTTCCCCAGTGATATATCTTCTGTGTTATGGTTGATTACTTCTCATTCTGAGTTATATTTGTTCATGCTTGATGTTGCTCATGTTCGATTAAGCTTTTGATAAATTGTTTGTAGAAGTAGATCAAGTGTTTTGCTTTAGTACATTGCATTACGAGGTGATCTACAATGGAAATTTCTACAGAAGAAGTGTGTGACAAAGGCGAGACAGATCATCCTTGAGGGAGTTCGAGACCATATTATCTCGAGTCTCCATGGAAAGGATACTCCATTTTCAATGTGGAAGACATTGAAGGACCTCTACCACAATAGTAGTGACAAGAGGAAATTGGTGCTCAAGGATAAGCTTCGAAGAATCAAGATGGAGAAGGGCGATACTATTTCCACATATCTGAACAAGCTCACCAAGTGCAAAGATGAGCTTGACAGTGTGGGAATAACTACTGTTGATGATGATATGGTGAGCCTCGCTCTCCTTGGCCTTCCAAAGAGTTGGAATAGCTAGGAGGAATCTGTGAAATGGAAGGGAGAAACTGCCGGATTGGGAATGACTATGGTTGGATCTTATGCAGGAGGAGATTAGGAGGAGCACATGAGATGTTTCTTCATCCAAGGATGATGATGAAGAAAATCTGGCCTTAGCAAGTCAGGCAAGGAAAGGGAAGGGGAAGGCTTCCCATTCCAAATCGAATTCTTCTCATGGAGGGAAGAAGGGTGACATGTCTAAAGTAAGATGCTTTAATTTTCACGATATGGGACATTATGTGACTAATTTCCCATCTAAGAAGTCCAAGAAGGGATCCTCGAAAGGATCGGAAGGTGAGGCATTAGCCTCTTAGTTCAAAATGGACTTTACCCTCATCACATGCATGGTGCAATCAATGATGGGTTGTGTCTGGTATCTTGACAGTGGAGCCTCATTCCACATGACCAGTGATAATAATTTATTCAGTGATATGAAGGAGAAAGACCTCAAGATTTGCATAGAGATGGGTGACGACATAAGGTATAGTGTTTCAAGAGTGGGCACGGTTGCTTTTGAGACGGAACATGGAGCTCCTATCACCTTGACACATGTGAAGTATGTGCTTGGACTGAAGAAAAACTTGGTATCAGTCGTGATGTTGGAGGACAAAGGCTATGATGTTGTCTTTAGTAACGGAAAGGCTTTCCTGAGACACATAGCCACGGGTTAGACCAAGAAGATAGGGATTCGGGTGAAGAATATCTATAAACTAGAGGTAGATGATTGTGCAACATTGAGTACGAAAGAAGAATTGGTGCAAAGACAAGACATTGGCGAGTTGTGGTGCAGGTGGTTGGGCCATTTGCATCATGGGGCTTTGAAGATAATGCAGCAGTTATCTATAGGATTTCCTGAAGGTAAACTTGAGCAAGTTGACACATGCAAAGGTTACACCTTGGGAAAGTACACCAAGTCTTCCTTTCATGATCGAGATAGTCGAGCAGAGGCTATCTTAGAGTGATTTCATACTGATTTGTGTGGACCATTCTCGACCGCATCCACAGGGAGGAAAAGGTTTTATGTGATTTTCATTGATGACTATTCATGTAAATGATGGATTTATTTCATGTAGAAGAAGGACCAAACCTTCACAAAGTTTTGTGAGTTCAAAGCTTTAGTCGAGAAAGAGTTACGGAAGAAGATCAAGGCCTTGAGAAGCGACAACGATGGAGAATATGTCTCTCAAGAGTTTAAGGACTTCTGTGCAGCGGAAGGAATTAAACAAGAGTTGACGACACCTCATAACCCATAGCATAATGGGGTGGCTGAGAGGAAGAACAGAACTATTGTAGGGGTAGCACAGACAATGCTGCATGAGCAAGGCCTACCACTTCACTTGTGGGCTGAGGGATGCAACACAATGGTCTATTTGCAGAATAGAAACCCGCATCGCATACTTGGGATGAAGACACCAAAGGAAGCTTTCTCCAGTAAGAGACCAGATGTGGGTCACTTCAGGACCTTTGGCTCCTCGGTATATTTCCATGTGACAAAGGATGCACGAAAGAATCTTGAGCCGACAGTAGAGTTGTGGATATTTTTGGGGTACATTGATACACCTCACAACTATCGGGTGTACGTGTCTATTGGTCAGAGGATAGTGGTTTACAGAGATCTCAAGTTTGATGAGCAGAAGACCATGCGAGCTTCCCTTGAGAGAGAGCTCGAACTATAGGCTGTGGAGGAACTATTGGTTCCTAAGGAGGAGGAACCTCAGACTGATGCAGAGCAGTCGCATGCAGAGGTTCTAGGAGTGGAGACATCCACTCAAGCAGAGTCTTTGAGAGATGGACGAAAGTGCACAAGAGAAGCTGATAGATTGTTGGAGGATGCGAGAGAGAATGTGGGAGCACCATATTCTCAGTGCACACAGAGGAGGTCACCTGAGAGGTACATTGGATACATGGCCCTTGCTAGGGAATGTGTTGAGACCGAGCAATCTTCCTTTGAGGAAGTAGTGCAACAACTGATTTGGGTTGATGCCATGGTGGAGGAGAATGACTCCATAGTTCGTAATAGTGTTTGGGGTGTGGTTCTGAGACCGGAGAACAAGTCAGTTGTGAGTTCTCGTTCGCTTTACAAGGTAAAGAAAGCTGTTGATGGTAGTGTGGAGAAGCATAAGGCAAGATTTGTTGCCCGAGGCTTTTCACAAGTCGAGGGGATTGATTATGATGAGACTTTTTCTCCTGTCGCTGGGTACTCATCGATCAGATCTATGTTGGCACTATCACCACAGATGGGTTGGAAGATCCATCAGATGGATGTGAAGATTGCATTCCTCAATGGCCAGATTAAGGAAGAGGTGTACATAGAGAAGTCAGAAGGTTTTGAGACCTTCGATCGTGAGTCGCATGTGTGCCAACTCAAGAGAGCGTTGTACGGGCTAAAGCAAGCACCTCATGCTTGGTACACCAGGATAGACAACTACGTCACCGGGTTGGGCTTCACAAAGAGTGAAGCAGATGCGAACCTATACCACATCGTTGTGAAATGTAAGCTGTTAATCATTGTACTTTATGTTGATGATCTCATATTGACTGGTGATGATCAGTTGATCGTGTCTTCCAAGGAGGACCTTGTAAGAGAATTCAAGATGAAAGATATGGGTCTCATGCATTACTTCCTTGGCATGGAAGTTTGGCAAAAGGATGGGGAGTTGTTTGTGTTTGAGGGCAAGTATGCCAATGAGATACTCAAGAGATTCCACATGGAGAAGTGCAAGCCCATGAAGACTCCTCTAGCTGGTAATTAGAGGAAGGAGGGTGCTATTTCAAGAGAAGTAGTGGAGGCTACTGTGTACAGGTAGCTTGTGGGTTCATTGATGTACTTAGTGAACAAATGACTAGATTTGTGCTATGCGGTGAACCAACAGATTCAAGTGATGGTTCAGCCTACCAAGATGTTTTGGAAGGCAGAAAAGCATGTATTGAGATACCTCAGAGGCACATCTCAGTATGGATTATGGTACAGATGGATAGAGGGAGTGAAGCTACAGGGCATCACCGATGCATATTGGGTAGGGATTCCATCAGATCGGAAGAGCACATCAGGAGGGATTTTCAACCTTGGGTCAGTGGTAGTTCTTGGTACAAAAAGAAATAGAGGTCGGTTGCACTCAGCTTGGGAGAGGCAGAATACATGGCTGCAAGTCAAGCAACATGTGAGGCCATCTAGATGGGGAAAATCCTAGTTGGTTTGTTTGATCAGAGGATGGATCCAACTGTGTTTTATTGTGATAATCAGAGTTGTATCAAAATCTCTAAGAATCCAATATTTCATGATAGGTACAAGCACATCGAAATCTGGTATCATCATCTCAGAGACTATGTAGCGAGGAGGATCATGTTGCTGCAGTATATTTCGACAGAGGAGAAAGATGCTGACATTTTGACAAAGGCATTGTCAAATTGTAAATTCGAGTTCCATAGAGAAAGGATCGGGGTGGCAGATAATCCCTTTCTTATTGAGAGGGAGTGTTGAAATATGGCAACAAGAATATTCCAATTTAATTTGTCCTTGAATTAAATTGGTGAATTAAAATCGAATTTAGTCTTAACAGCTACTTGGAAAGAGTTAATTAATTTATTTTAAATTAATTAGTTGGAGAAATTCAAGTTAGAAGTCTTTCTGAAGTCATGCAAGAGTTATCCCTTAAATTAAGGAGAGAATATTGAGTTATATTTGAGTTGTAATTAGTTAACTCCAAACTATTTGAGGAACTAATAGAAAGTTAATAGTTAATTGATGCATGCATGCACTCAACTAATGCTACTATAGTTAACTGAAGATTCCCTCATCAAAAACTCATGCATGTCTATTCTGAGAAAGTCCGAGTTGAGATTAAAATCAAGGATAGTGTATTATCAGTTACATGTGTTTTCTCAAAGAGAAAACTCATGCATGCAGTCAAGGATTTAATCCTTGAGGATTGGGCAGTTTTGGAGAAGGTTTTCCATTTAGTAAGAGGAGAATCATCCACAAGGAACAACACAAGGAAATAGGAGCTTGGAGGGTAGAGAGGAAGGCTGGAGAGAAGCCAAGATTTCCTGTGAGCATTTGTGAGGATTGTAGTGAGAGCTGGCTAGCTGTGAGAGCTAAGGCTTTGTATAATTCCTATGTATTTCCACCTGTATGATAATACAATAGTGTGGGGTTTTTAGTTGAGGCTTTTCCCAAAGTACTTTCATGTGTATTGTGTGATTGATTCTTCTTCTTCTGGTCATATTGTTTAGCTAGATCTTTAAGCTTCTGCAAATTGATAGTGGAAGTAGGTTATAGTATTCTGCTTTGATTTATATTGCATTATCGGGTTAACCTACACAGATTTTCTACACATCTTGCACTGCTAGCAAATGATATTGACAAGTCTTTTCAAAGTCGACTACGAGGGTAACATTATATTCTCAACTGTGTGTGCTTAGAAAGTTGGAATTTGATTGAATGTAATTTTACACTATGAAGTGATGCAAAACTTCAAAGTGAAGGTCATTTTACATTTAGGTAACTCCTCGATTTGTTGGTTAATTCATCTCCGAGTCACTATAGTGATAGAAGAATGAGAGACTAATTACTATCAGATTGTTGGTGTTTCCCTTTCAGCTGAGCTTGTGTTGTATGTTGAGTTAATTTTTTGATTCGAGAGGTGGCTATTAGACATGGAATTTGGAATATATGTTATTTGTCCATTTGTTTCTAAGTGTACTCTTCCTTGGCCTCTATGCATATGGTTGATGAAAGGATAAAAAAGTTAATTTTATGGAAGGAAGAGAAAGATTATTGTGTGAAAGGAAGTTCAATGTGCACAATGAGTTGAACTTCCACACGTAGACCTTCCTTCAGCACAATAATATTTTTGGAGTTGAAGCTCGCAAAGAAAGACAAGTTTATGAATTTTGTAATAGAAACCAAACGATGAGAAGACTCCCAAATATTGTAAACAATAAATTATGTGAAGAGAATATCAATCACAATTGATTAATTAATTAATTAAGAAAATAAAAAAGCATGTGGTGGAGGAGATTCTTCTGGTCAACATAACTTCTTATTTGTAATCGACCATATAAGTTGGAAAATAATTATTAAAAACTCAAACTCTTTGCATACAGTAAACAAGAGGAGTGCTTGTTGTTTGTGAGTTGTCTTGCAAATATATTTAGAAACACAGGAGCTATAGTATTTTCATTGGATATTCATTCTCGGTTCAACCCACACCCCCCGTCTACATAAGATACACTTCCTCCATGCACTATATAGTGAATTGGACATTCATTTAGACCCGCGCCCTCGCCCTCCTTATATATGTAAAGGATCTGCGACCACATCAATTATGGCATCATTGGGAAGTATAGTTGCATAAGAGTGTTAGACTCATTTGGAAAACTGATCACCACTTAAATTAATGAAATCATATTACATATAAATACATCTAGTGTTGTCTCAAGGTAGGGAAACTATCTTGGACACACAATCACTTGGTTGCGAGAATGTCTCAACCACACACCAATCTAGGAAACATTGTTAAGATTTCATAAGGGAAATCTCTATTGTTCATTAATCAAATATGATATTACTTATATACAAGAATATTTCTCAAGATAGGAAAACTATCTTGGACACAGAATCTGTTGGTTGAGAGAATATCTCAACCACACACCAAACTAGGGAAACCACTCCTATAGAATAGGAATAGACTCTTTACATAGAAAGTCACAACTGAGACAAGTAGGAATTAATATTCCAATACACCCCCTTAATGAGTACTTGTCTCGATATGAGTCTGCAAATTCTAGTTGTGGTCAAACATAAAAGAATATGTTGATGTCCATATAAAGGAGAAACCATCCACTGGAATGCATGGGTGCCAACCACTGCAACCACCAGTATTGTAGGATGTCCTTTGCATACATGGTTCTATCAACCATTATAACTGCATGCATGTACCTTTACCTGTAAATCCCCCTCCATCATCACGGGTTTTATCGGATTACCCGTAACCATGCTCTGGGTTTTATCGGATCACCCTCAACCATGCCTCCAAGGGCTCTCAGCCACCAAGGCTAAACACAGCCAGCAAGGCTCAACTCAGCCATGAAAGCTTTAACACAGCCTTGAAGGCTCACCACAGTCGCTCTGAGCCACAAATCTACCATGAGGGCACTCCAACCACTCTGGGCTACAAACCTACCACTAGGGCACTCCAACCACTAAGGCTCACCAAATACCTAACTCAACGAGGCCGAGGGTTTTCTCAGTTAACCCTAAACCATGCCAACAGGAATCTTTGTCCCACTTCAGTCTTACATGTGGTTTTTGGCTTACCACAAACTAATAGTGCAAATACAAAGTGGTTTTTAGATTACCACAAACTATATGGGGTACACATGCCTTACAAGGCTTACAACACAACTCCAACTTTTGGAGTTACCATGTACATACATTACAAAGACCACTACAAAACATTCTAGACTTATCTACACATGTGATTCACATTACAACGTAATAGAGTCTATTACACAAAAACAAACAAACTCACACTAAATTTCACCTAGAAGTCCATCATTGCTTAATTGTTGTTGCTAGTAGTTTAACATCTTGGGCTCTTTTTCTTTATCAATTAAATCTTGGAACTGCATGCTTAACGTGTCATCATTTTTTAGAGTCGCAAATTCTAACAAAATAACTTTACCTAAATTGAGTTAGCTAGGCTCAATAAGGCACAATAATTTTATCTTGATTCCAAGACATAAAAATAACCTTCATACTAAACAAACATCATATTTCTCTATGTCTACCCAACATGACTTTTGACCACTATTTACAAACAAAAACAATAACACCACAACCAGCTCTACACTCAGTTGAACTCCAACTTTAATTTTTGCCAAGTTTCCTTCCCATCTAGTGGTTTCTTTATCAATTATAGATGACCTAAACAAGCTAATCTCTCGTCCCATCTCCAACTTGCAAGACCCAACACCATGATCATACTCATTTCCATATCCCCTTTCATTTACAGTCATGAATGGCGATGTTTCAAGAGCTTCTGCCACTGCATGCTCAGTAACCAACTCATTGTCATCCATCGCATGTAAATCCAAAATCCCAGCACCAAACTCGCCTCTAATTTTGGGGGTCATGAACACGTCGATGGCAACCCTAGGGGGAGTAAAAGGCTCGAGTGCAGACTCGCCACTGGGGTTCATGCTTCTTAATATCTTAAACAACTTTTGTTTCTCCTCCATCGATGGAGAGCCATATCCCAACACAGGTGAATTGGAAAGAAAGCGGTGATCTAGGCTTGGGGAAGCCAAGTGCCTCAAGTCTGCTGACTACAACGAGTAAGACATGGTGGCATCGTTGGCGTCACCCATGTGCTGACCCCCCCATAGTTCCCGTGTCGTCATATAGGGTTGCACTGCTATGCTGCAAATGACTGCCTCTCATTTGATGAGGGCCTATGAGATAATGGAGTGGGCGGGCAGGTGTGGATATTTAAAACAAACTCCTCATGGAGAGAGATTGCCAATCCTGGGCAACTTCTGTGAACGAGGGTTTAATCAGAGTTGTTCATAAAGTTCACCCTCATCTTCACTAATTTATTTGAACTCTTGTTCGTCGAAATCATGGAAGCCGACACTAAAATTGAATTGAGTCGAGTTCAACCCTATCATTTGCTTTTGTGTATTGATAGTTGGAGGAACACCACTACACCCATGAACAAGACTGCATCCATGTTGCCACCCTTATTCGGCCTCGTGCGTGAAGGCACCACCAGCAGCCACAGGATCTCAGCCTCAAACAAATACAGGCGACCGCATCACCATGATCTGATCGGCTGCTCGATCCATGCAGATCCTGTCTCATCCATGATTTTGTTTCATAGATCCCAGCAACACAGCGAAATCAACTCTCCACTATCGGAATCGAACACCTCACCTCGTGCTTCCGTGGACTTGTCCAGCCAGAGCGTCTTGGTCCATTGATTTCATCGCCATAGCTAACTTCGTTGAAGCAATCCCATGGCGGTCGCCCACATCAGAAGCCACAGCAAGGAGTACCTCGCAATGGCCCCAGCTTGCAAACTCCCCTCTAAATTCTCTGGATCAAGAAACACTATGCTCATAAAAAATCCCGGTCGAGTGAACAAGCACAACTTTCGCCATGAAAATGGAAGCGTCGGAGCGTCATCTTCTACTCCAAAATCGCCTATGTTAACCGTGACTTTCTGGCTCTCCTCGTAAGCTTGGTCTTCTCCTTATTGTCGTGTCTCTCATTAATGGCGCCAGATCTGAGATTAATGATTTCCAGATCTGAGATCAACATTGCCCGCATACTGCAAATGTTTTAGGTAGAGCACTTCTCTCCTTAAGAATATGAAGGACCAAAAAAAACTACATGCTGAAAACATAAAAATAATACTCTCAAAACAAATACTTTCTTATTTATTTCCCTCAGCGCATGATAGGGCAAGGAGGGGCCAGGCCCTCATAGGCTCCTATAGCATGTTAATATTTCATAAGAGAAATCTCTATTGTTCATTAATGAAATATGATATTACATATATACATGAATATTGTTTCAAGATAGGAAAACTATCTTGGACACACAATATGTTGGTTGAGAGAATATCTCAACCACACACCAAATTAGGGAACTATCTTGGACACACAATATGTTGGTTGAGAGAATATCTCAACCACACACCAAATTAGGGAAACCACACCTATAGAATAGGAAGAGACTCTTTACATAGGAAGTCACATCTGAGATAGGAATTAATATTCCAACAAACATCTAGATCTAAACAATTCCTAAGGAATAGGAAGAGACTCCTTTACATAGAATGAAAAGTAGGAATTATATTTCCAATTCGCTCCCTTAATGACTATCTAGTCAATCAGAAAGGATCTACAACTTGTCAAATTTGGTAATCACACCTTGTACCTTGTTCATGCAATTGTGGATGTACATATAAAGGAACAACCATCTACTAAAATGCATGGTGGTTTTCAAATGCTTCAACCCCGAGTCTACTAGGAAGTCCTTCTCATACATGGGTCATCCAAAGTCTCCATTAACTTTGGCTAAATATAAAATTTCACCTCATGAAGTCTACAACCAATGTGGTCCACCCAAGTGTATCCATCCTGCATGACACATTCTTCTAGGGTGTTAAAAACTCTCTTAGAGAAGAAACACATAACTAAGGGGTATGCATGCCTATGTGGGTCTTATAGCTATAGCTAGTAAATAAAACATTTGAAGGACCACAACTAACCATTACAAAACAATATATGACATGTCTCTATAATTACAATATATGACTCATACTTTATCATGGTCATGAGTCTATTCCACAAACTCACACATACTTTAACTTAGCTATCCATCATCTTTTAATCTCTCATGTAGATCCTTTGATGTCATATTGAGTGCCATGTCTTCATCATATCTGGTAATCAATAGTTTCAACAAATTTGAGTACAGTTGAAATGACGAGTTCCAACACACTCAAAATTGTAATAATAATTGGTGAGACCAATGTGACTTCAATGACAACTAAAAATACTATGACATCACATACTAATACACAAAAAAAAAAATCCAAAGTTGCAGCAACTTGCAAAATGAATGGCTACAAAACTAGAGAATTAAATTCATTCAGATTTTTTTTAAGATCGATCATTAAATTTCGTGGCTCCTTGGTCCGGAAGACAACTAGTCTTGGATCTCGACTCAAGCATGGCCAGCCACGCACATATTTAGTTCCATGCCACAATTACACAAGCTTGCTGATTCCCACGGCTCCCCCACAATGTTGCAGCCTTAGACCAAGTCTCCTTCGATCACTCGGTCTTTTGGGTATTTTCAAGTTACCGTGATATGAAGAACATTTTCCCTAGGCTTCAACTTCGTTGTCGACATTGCCTACTACCATAAATGGGAATAATGTCTATATCCCTCATGTCTCCTTTGCAGACATTGCATTCTATGACATAGGAATGGAGATATATCACTTGATAAAGACCCCACCAACAAAACAAGTGCCGACAGGCAGTAACGAAATCACTCACCATGTCTATGCCTGCTCGATCTCCGTGTCGATACTTGTGTGGATAATTCTAAGAATGACAAAAATAATATATTTGTTTCAGATTCTATTCAGGGTAGCCTTGAATTATGCTCCATTAGAGTTCACTCAGAATATAAAATAAAAAATAAGATTATTAGAAAATAAATTATAAAGTTATTTTTGAATTTACTAAAAAAAAATATTAAAATATTTTGTCTAAACTTTAGTTAAAATTGTAATAAAATCAGAAAATATGATTTTTTCACTCTTAATGAGAAGATTCACCACAACCAAATCTTTTAATCTCTACACATTCTACTAAAATTAATTTGGTGTATGTAGGAAAAAGATAAATCCAAGCAATAAGAGAATGGCTTGGCTTAAAATAGTTTGTCCTATATCAACAATAAGATGATTCACTACAACCAAATATTTATATCTTTATTTTTTTTAAGATGTAACCTAAATAAACAAGTAACACGTGTGTGAGATCTCCGCAACAATAATATTTTAACTATTATGATAAGGAAAAAATATTAACATTTCTTATAATTTCATTAACTAGTAGTAAAGAGAGCCATTACTGGTTGCTATCCCCATGTGGACTCTTCACTTTCAGGAAAACCAAGCCCTGGAATTCCAACTCTTATGGGGTAAGCTTTCACTCATGAGCATGATGATTTTCTTTATATTTCAACCTAAATTAATTTCCATTTCAAATTAAATTAATTTTTTTATTTAAATTTCCAAGATCATAAAAATCCTCTCTAACGGGTTAGAGAATTCTGGAAAGCCAATGCCTAGCTCAATTTTGAACCCTAGCCCACAAAAATAAAAGCAACGTTAAGACGACACTGGATTCCGACAAAGAGGAGAGGAGCCCTTGGACGAAGCCGGATTCCGAGTAGGATGAGTCTTCGGAGTAGACTTTGCTATCAGACGTTAGCGATGGCGAGCTCAAAACCTATCTATGGCCATCTACCCGTCAGTGGCAGCATTCAATGTTGAGTAGCTGGGTTGGTAAGGTATAACTGGTCAGTAGATAGATACCGTTGGCGTTTGCAGTTGGCATTGATTTCCGTGTGCAGAGCGAGAGATAAACCATGGATCTCGTGGGTTCGAATACAATTATTAGTGTTGTGTAAGCCCACTACGTTCCCAATAATTAGAGATTCCTGCGCTAAGTCACAGTCATCTTCTTTATTGACATATTGTGCACCCACATAAAACAATTATTCTATATACCAGAAAGAAGTAGCTGAGAGCGTTAAATGAGTTCGAGAGGGATCTGACACTGTACTTGGTCCTCATTTCTGCTGAAAATCTCTACAGAGAAATATGGTGGTAGTCAGGTTTTCGCAGCTGTGTTTTTTTTGTTCATTACAACATCTCTGGCGATTTGGGTATTGCTACAATGTTTACTTGTATTTTCCGTTGATTTAAGCCATGATTTTGCGTTCGAAGTCTTGAACATTTCATTGAATTTCAGCTGGTTTGTTTCATGTTTTTTAGGGTTTGTAACAGGCTCTGCAAAATAATTAGCAGTTAACTTACATTTGAATTCATGGTTGCGTTTGTCATTCTTGGTTTTTGTGTGTGTGGCATTGCAGTATTTAAAAGAGTTTGAGTTCTGAACTGCGTACAGCAAGGATGTGAGTAAAGCAAATAAAGCAGCGTGAAAGAAATGAAGGAGAATTGAACAGCAGGAAATGTTTATGAAGACCTAGGCATTCCTTTGGAGTAACTGTGGCTTGTTTATTTTTCTTTGTTTGAAGGCATGGGGAACCATTTGGAGAATCTGGTGCACAGTCTGAAATCGAAGATAAAGGGGTTGAAAATGAAGAAGCCTTACAGGAAGATGGATAAGAGTGACAGCATGCGAATCGAAGCTCGAAGCAGACGCGCGCAGAAGTTAATTTCAGAAACCCTAAAGGCGGCTGATGTGCCCGGGAAGAAAGCCATTGCTTTATGAATATACCTTGTGCAAATACTCGGCCTGTGGTGGCCATCGCAAATATTGTGGAATGAAGAAATATGTTTCGAGCTGGATGGAGAAATGGAATACAGATCTTTCATAATGAAAGTAAGTAGGCTTCTGTAGGGATTCCTTCAGCAAATTTTGCATGAATTGCCCAAATTTGTGCAGAGGGCATTAGATATCATGTGCGCTTCATGTTTTATTATGATTGAACTGGTTAAGTCTATGAAGAGTGAAAAATATTTTGTAAAGGGTGCGCTTCATGATTTAAAAATTATAGAGAATAATGCTTCCCAACTAAATGCTTAATGTTCATTACATATCATAGTTACCCCGTTCTAATTAGAAGTCATACTAATTAGAATGAAAATTTTCTCATTGGAAAAAAAAATCAATAATAAGTATCATAAAGATTTGAATATATATATTTTATTTTTTTAATAATAAAATATTTCTACTATTTTTTTTCCTTATTTATTTTAATTTTCAATAATTTTAGATTATATAATCATTTATACAATTAAAAATACAATACTCATACTTCTTCCCAGTAAAAACTTAATAGTAGAAAATAACTATTACAAAATTAGTGCAAAATATGACAGTTTCTTTAGAGCTATGGGCATTTTGAGGAAGGTTTAATTTCCATGAGAATTTGCCTGAGGACATGGAGCACCTGGAAGTAGTAGTCTAACTTGAGAGACTATATTAAAGGGTTTAGTTATTAACTTGGTGATAAATATGATTATTTATTTGTTTAATTTTTTTTTTTTACATAAAATAGGTTATGTAAATAATAATTTTTTAATATATTATATTTGATATTTTGAAATAGTTTGTATATATTTTATAGTTATTTACTCTAAATCATTAAAATATAAATATGTATCAATTTCCATAAAATATACAAATTGATGGTCTTACCATCAGCCTTAAATAGCTATAACCTCACTCATAAAAAAGAGGTTTATTTGATTGATAAGGTAGACAATCATGTTTATGTCCACATTTCTTCCTCAGTGAAACACAAAAGAGAAAGGATTTTACTTCTATGCTAAACAATAACAATGTTCAAAAATTATCTCCTTAAATACACAAAATGAAATTATGTCTACTTAAGTGCACAAAATGAAGAATTTAATTTGATGATGTTTATCTTAAAAACATAGTTTTATAAATTTGTGATATCTAATTATTTTATAAACTTGTCATATTTAATCATCATTCCAAAATATTTTGATTTTATTATTGTATCATATTATAACTTATGTTAATTCTCTTTTAAGTTTTAAGATTTTGCTAATATATTTTCTGAAGAATTTATTAATATGTTAATATAGTGTATTTATCTTGAAATATATTTATGTATATATTATTTTAATATTAAAAATATATTCTCTCAACAAATTATAAATGTATTAAGATAATGTATTTATCTTGAATTATAACTTTATATGAATATATATTTATAGATTGCTCCATATAGAGTTTTGATTTGTAAAACCATATGTACTGTATTATTTGTTAGTGTTGTATCAACTCTGAGTGTTTGGTTGTTGCACAGTGTGTCTTTGCTTCGTGCTATGTAGCATGTGTGGTGTTGCTGCTCATTATTTAAATGCGTTTCTTATTCCTCAAAGAGGAGTGTGCTGATCCATGTGTGGAGAAACCACACGAACCTTATTGTGCAATGATCTTATGGGAGGAGGATAATCTAATCCTCTGTGCATGAGTATAGCAATCTCTTTCACCTTTAACCTTTGAAGGCTCCATTAGATGGGCTAAGTTTCTGCCAAACAAGTCATGTGAACCTTATTGTGCAATGATCTTATGGGACGAGGAGAATCTATCCCTATATGCAAGAATATAGTAGTTTCATTCTCCTTTAGCCTTTGAACGTCTTCAATAGATAGGCTACGTCTATGCCAAACAATCCAACGTTCTTGATGACACAAACTGTCCCAATATCAAGGATTGGAATCTCCCCTCAACCAACCAGGTCGTTAGCCTCCTCCAATACAAATTTCAAAACAACTACCGCATCAAACTCTCAATAACCTTCCATTATCATCATCAATCTTCAGATGAATGTGATGAAGTGAAATTCAAAGAAGATAGCGTGGGGACTAAATTCCACTTCAGTGAGTAAATTAGAGTGGATCAAAGCCTAAGAGGGATGAGAAAGAGGTCATACAACCTAGTAGACAACTCTCTGCAAAAAGATCTGAGAAAAATTCAGAAACCCAAAAATCGCAGGTATTGACCTATTTTTCAAGTGCAATCACACTTTTTGGGCTAATAAGTGCGCTTTTGCCTCCACATCAGAATGTTTGGGCTGATAAGTGTGCTTTGGCCTCCAGATCACAATTTTTGGGCTAAAAAGTGTGATTTCTACATCATGGATCCCATTCGGCAAATCTCAGAAAAATTTGTTGCCTTTGTCGCAACTGGTTCTTGTGACCTGCGGTGTTGGGAAAGGGTCCCCTAAGGTCAATTTTGGGGCAAAAGCCCAAGTTTTGGGGATGAAAACGAAGTTTTTGTATACAAAGAGTAAAGTCTCCCCAAGATGTGGTCGTGGAAAGCATATATGTAAAGTGTCATAAAGGTTTTTCACTCTTCGTTTATGTAAATTGTGTCGGCTTTAGTAAATATACCCATGCTCCGCAGATCATGTGATTGTATGAAAAGGAAACTCTTAGAGAGTATAAGGCAAGTTTTTGGTAGAGAAAGATATGAATAGAATGGGTCAGTAAAAGTAATGAGTGAAGAGTCTTAGAGTAGAAGAGAGGCTCTGCAGTTGTGTGCAGAGGCCTAGAGTAGAGTCTGCAGCTAAGTGCGTGGACCCCTGCAGCTGAGTGCGTAGGGTAGTTTGAGTCTGTAAGAAGATCTGAAACATTATTAAAGAGATTGTTCTAGAAATATCTGTGTTTTTTCTTTTTACTACTGTTATTAATGAATGTGATTATGTTATGATGAATAATGGGTTTATGATTTAATGCTATATTGATGAGCAAATCTATATGTTTTACATTGTTATACGAACGCAAGTAATAATATTTGTTTACGCGAAGAATATCTTAATGCATGCTAAAAATATAAGCCACTTAAGCTGATCTGGGTAATAATAGATTTAGGAGTGATTATAGAGGTGTGTAAGTGGTGGATTCACCTGTTTAGGGTTCGCAAAAGACAGTCGTAGACCTTCACGAAGGTCTAAGGTTGATTAAGAGAAGTATATCAATAAGCCCTAAGAGGCTTCTTGATCTGTGCGAAGGTAGATATAGGGCATAAAATGACATTACAGTAATCTCTGGGTGCGGAAAATTGGTTCGAGCATCCCCCCATGCTGCTTTGGGTGAGACTTCAGTTCGTGCTCCAAGAATTGATGCTGAAAGGGCAAGTAATGTAGGATTTGTTTGGATAACTTAATTTTGAACCTAGGTTAGGACCCCCTAAGCCAAAAAATGGTTTCATTGCTGGGACTAGGATCTGCATAAAGAGATCCAAAAAAGAAGGAAATTAAAGATTGGTTGGATAGAAAGATCCATGAATTAGCAGTACAAGAAAACATAAATCGACAATTGACAAAAGAATAGTGGTTGGATAGATATATATACACAAAGATACACAAAATCTTCTTTTGTTCCTTCCCGGTCGAATTATACAAGTGGATCGCTAAATTGGTAGATGGCCAAGTGAGGTGGAGGCTTGATGTTCTCATAGTGTGGACCCTGGAGTTAGTGGAGAGATTGGAAGCCTCTGAAGATAAGATCACACGCACTTTCGATCACTAGCTTGATCGTATCATATGAGGATTTGTGACAGAGTTTGCGGTCGATATGTCAGTCAACTACAGTGAAGCAGAGCGACACTTCTTTAAGGGACCGCGAGGTAAGTATTTAAGGTCTTTAAATAATTGGATTAAGATGCTTTTGTGTGAAAAGTGGGTTATGCAATTACCTTGATGTTTGGAGTTAAGCGAAGTGGAAATATCTTCAGGGATAGAGGGGGAACAAGACCTGAATATAGCCCGTTGATCGAGCCTCCTCTAAGTGATGACAAGGAAGCAACACAAAATTCTTTGCAGAGCACTGTCCAATTGATAAGGCGAGGTTTCCCGCGAATACGACATCCACCCACACCACTTACATCTTCACCTTCACTGCATACACCTTCGCCCACACTACCACCACCTCCACCACCATTCAATATGTCGAATACAGTAAAATTGTCCATTTTCAAGGGCTTTGGGAATGAGGACTCGCACCAGTTTTGGTTCATTATGAAGGCTGTGTGGGAAGCCCAAGGAATTAAAGATGATCAGATCAAGAAAGAAACATTGGTTACTGCTTTGCAAGAATGCACACTAACATGATACATTAAGTATTGCACTGATAAGCTGACAGTTGTGTTGGAAAACATTCATACTGCGTTGAACAAGGAATTTAGTAGGCCCAAATCTGAAGCACAATCAATCATTGGGTTTAAGGAGATCATTATGAAGCCTAGTGAGAGACCCGGGGAGCTGGATCAAAGATTGAATTGCAAGCTTCATGAAGCTAACATGAATCTTATGGATGGACAACACCGCAAATGGTTTGTGACTTCGCTCTTGCCTCATCTTAGGGTTTCTTTATCACGGAAAAATATTGGGACCCACGCAGAGGCCCTCGAAATTATGATGATATTACATGAGACAGCAATTCAAGATGTTGCTTTGGGAGTTCATTAGATTCACGCAGAGTTGGAGAACCTTTGCTTAGCATTCAAAACTCTGAAGGAGGATAGAGTGACTCGACCAGAGATGTGCGAAGAGGTTTGGTGTTTGAAATGTAAGAGTCAATAGCATGATAAAGATCATTGCCCTATCTTCATGAATTATGTTGTAGGAGGAAGGCCGATGCCTCTGAGGCCATAAGCTCACGCAGGGCCAAGTATAGGGCCTACACTGTGGTGTGTTATCTGTCAGCTCGTTGGAAAACATGCGACATATAATTTCCACTTGCTACAGAAATTTGTATAGACACGGCAATAGCTCTTATGCAACTTCTGCAAATTGGTAGGTCTTGAGGAGTGCAACTGATGTAGTTTCAAGTGAATTATGGAGAGAATTCCCACATATCGAATGCAGATCGAGACTAGGCCTCGCAATCAAGGTGTTGGGGGAGCGCAAGGAGAATATCAGGGGCATAGACGAGGCTGAGGTGGACGAGGACCTGCGAGAGGTTGGGGGCAAGTTATTTTCTATAATTGTGGAGGTCCAGGACACTATGCATGAGAATGTACAAAGCCGACTCGCCTATTGTACCGATACTACACTTAGTTTGACAACACGACAAAATACTACCTTGTATTAATAGCTAAGATGCATGAAAAGGGGACACAACCTCAACAGCGTACACAGAACCTGCAGATGACGAGGGCTGAACCCCCCAGAGAGGATCCCAATGTGAATATTGTGCTGCAAAGTGGAATCATGACTGGTGAACATAAGGTGAATGGGTCTGCAAAGCTTCAGAAAAGGAGGTTGGCTTTGATTTGAAGCGTGTGAAGGAAAAACTCATGGAAGCAAAGAAAATTTTCACTGAAGCTTCTACCTCAGGAAGTTAGGATAAGCAATCTGAAGAAATGGACCCATCCATGCTTACTACCTTTTTGGAGAACTGTATGAATTTGCTACACGATAGCAAGGCCATAAAGGGATTACAGGAGTTGACCAACAAATGTGCTAGTAATGCTCCCGAGGGGCCATGCATGGTCAGGAAAATTGGTAAGCATAAGGCAAGAACAGGGCATGAGATGAGATGTTGGCTTGTATGGGCTTGACCAAGGTTTAGAGATGATTTAGCCAAACAAATCCTGGTACTACTAGCCCTTTTGACAATAGTCTGTGGAGTGCAGACTGAGGTCTCACCTGAAGTAGTATGGGAGGGTGATAGAACTAGGTTTCCGCACCCTAGATATGTCTGATGGTTTTTTCAGTGGTCTGCGATTTGGCCTTGCATGCGCATTGCTACACGCACCTATCAGTACCTCACAACCTGCAGTGTTTCCTTCACGCAGTCCTGCTCGAGGCATGATCCGCGTTATTACCCAAGTTTCGTAATATTAACCTGATATTATCCGATTACTTAACTTATCTGTATGAGCCCAATTATACTTAACAGTGTTCAATATTCATATAAGTGTGCGCAATAAACAAAACAATATAAATGCATAGAAAGTAATACAAAAGCAGATACACAGTATTTGGAATCAACTTATCTTCATTATTTTTCTTCTTGGGTTACAAATTCGGCTCCGGCTTGTGCACTCAACTGCAGGGGTCCATGCACTCAGCTGTGGACTCTACTAGGCCTCTGCGCACTTAGCTACATAGCCTCTTCCTAATACTACGACCCAAGACACTTAGAACTTTCCTCTATGCTCTCTATCTTCTAGACTTCATCCATGTCCATCTATCACTAATTCTCTTTATAACCTGAGCCTCGCTCTATTGATACAATCCCATGGTCCACAGACCATGGGTAGGCCAACATGACATTACATTACATTACAAAACTTAGGGCGAATAACCCTATGACTCAGTGTACATTTCACACTCCACGCCTGCAATTCGCGGAGTCTTACAACATTATTTGACCAAAACCTGGGCTTTGAGCCCCAAAACATGTTATGGGGGGATTCCATGCCCAATAGGCCCCCAACAAAAACATCGTGACTCGTCCTCGAGTCACTTTGTTGGCGTGGCAACCTTCGCGCGGAGTCCCTCCAACTGGTCCCGAATGGCTCGGAGGTCCGCAGTGCACTACTCTGTGGTTTGCTGGACTTGCTTCATGCGCTCTTCCGAAGCCTCTTTTTAGGAGAAAATCCCTACCTTAGCACATACATTCCCTGTAGATGTGTGAGCTTGCCTTCGATATCTGTCGTGATAATGAAGGCCTCGTTAATCCATGGTTGGACGCGTACTTTGAGAACTGCCTCTTTCTGTCACACCGCATCTAGCTGCTCCTTCAGTGCCTTAGCTTGCTACATCTTTGCAAGTTAGGATACTCGGCTCTCACCCGAGAGACCTAGGTTTGAGTCCCGGAAACGGAACCATTTGTTGGCTTGTATGGGCCTAACCCAGGTTGACAGATGATTTAGCCAAACAAATCCCGGTACTACTGGCCCTTTCGGCAACAGTCCATGGAGCGTGGAATGAGGTCTCACTCGAAGTAGTATGGGAGGGTGCTAGAACCAAGTTTCCGCACCCTAGAGATGTCTAATGATTTTTTCGGTGGTCCGTGGTTTGACCCTACGCACACGTCGCTACATGCACCTATGAGTACCTCGCGACCTGCAGTACTGCCTTCATGCAGTCCTGCTCAAGGCGTAATCCGTGTTATTACCCAAGTTCCATACTATTAATCTGATATTATCCAATTACTTAACTTATCTGTATGAGCCCAATTATACTTAATAGTGTTCAATATTCATATAAGTGTGCACGATAAACAAAATAGTATAAATGCATAGAAAGTCATACAAAATAAAATACACATTATTTGGAATCAACTTCTCTTTATTATTCTTCTTGGGTTACAGATTCGACTATGCCCTACGCATTCAGCTGCAGGGGTCCACGTACTTAGCTACGGACTCTACTAGGCCTCTGCACACTCAGCTGTAGAGCCTCTTCCTACTACTATGACCCAAGACACTTAGACCTTTCCTCTATGCTCTCTATCTTCTAGACTTCATCCATGTTCATCTATCTCTAATTCTCTTTACAACTTAGAGCCTCACTCTATTTATACAATCCCATGGTCCACAGACCATAGGTAGGTTGACATGACATGACATTACATTACAAAACTTAGGCTGAACAACCCTATGACTCAATGTACATTTCACGCTCTATGCCCGCAATTCACGGAGTCTTACAACATTATTTGACCAAAACTTGGGCTTTGAGCCCCAAAACATGCTGTGGGGGGATTCCATGCCCAACATGAGGCTCACTATGCAAATAGGAGAGTATGAAATGGACCAAGTTATTCTAGATCTTGGGTCAGATGCGGATGTTTTGCCGAAATAGACATGGGAGATAATGGGGAGAACTACACTGCAGTGGTCTCCTATTCAATTGAGGATGGTGAATTAGAAAACGATTATCCCCACGGGAAGATTGCAGGGAGTGACAATCGATATTGAAGGTGCGAGCGCATTGACATATTTCGAAGTAATAGAGATTATCGATGACAACAATCTCTACCCTGTGCTCCTTGGGATCGACTGGTCTATTCACATGAATGGGGTGATCAATTTGAAGAAGTGGACGATGTCATTTGAAAGAAAATCACTCCGTGTAGTAGTACCTTTGGACCTTGCATAAGGACTGCGCTATACTGAACCAGTTCGTGATTATGAAAGTGACGACGATTTGGACCAAATTTATAAGATAATGGCATGAGATCAAGATTGGATGAATCTGATAACTAATGGATGTATTGCATGGGACCACAAGAGCTCCTACACATCAGATTTAGATGAATAATTGGCACACTGGCAAAATTGATTGCATGTAGTGTCTACGCTATGATGTAACATGATGACCAAATTGTTGCACTGTGTATCATCGGAGGTAAGAGGTTTACCTTATTATGATGGTTTAACTGATGTTGATAAATTTTTTGATGCATTTGAAAGGTAAGTGCCATAGAAGCATCAATTCCAAGACTTGGACTTGGCGCTACACACTACTCCTACAAGATGGTGGGGTATGTATAAATACAATTTCGATGGATGGTACAAATATAGAAGAATGATGAGGCTATGGTTTGGTCACCCAAAGGCACGATTTATAAAGAAATATGATGGAAGGAGTGATCCGTGTGACCACTTGGCAAAATGGGCTAAGGTTTATGGAGCAGGACCTCAACTGGAGTGGGTGCATTTGTTCTATCACACTTTAGACATGATACCAATGAATTGGTACTTGGAAACAGAGCTCCTTCATGGCACTAAAGAGTGGGATGTTTTCTGACAGGGATTTTTCATGACCTTTAGATTTGAGGATGGATTTGAATGTATTGATGAGGCATTATAGGAGGTGAAAGCAATGATCTTAAGAATCCCACAGGATCCCTTGGATTTGATTCAACTAGATTGGACCACCCTGTTGCTCCATGCACTAGAGAGCTACAATGTGACCATTGAAGAAGAAGAAGAGGATCCAAGGAACATTAATATCCTAGAGATAGAAGGTTGCCATGAAGTTGAGGGTCCGCAGATAGAGAATCTAGGTATCATCGCGTCATTGAAAACTTGACAAGTGAACATTGGCACAGAGACAGAACCGAAGTTTGCGAAGATAGGGAACTACTGGAATGATTCTACGGTGGATAAGTTCGCTAAGTTGATCCACGAATACCAGGATTTGTTTCCTACAAAATTTTCAAACCCGAAAGGGATAATAAATGATTTAGAGGTGATGAAGATAACGTTGAAACGAGACGCGAAGCCTGTGAAATAGAGGCCATATCGCCTCAATCCTAAGTTCAAAGAAAGGGTCCCTTTAGAATTGGACAAAATGTTGGCAGTGAGAATCATTGAACCAGTTGAGGAGTCCGATTGGGTCAGTCCTATGGTATTTCAACAAAAGAAGCAGAAGGATGAAATAAGGATATGTGTAGATCTTAGGAATATGAACGATGCTTGAGTGCATGATCCCTTTCCAACTCCGTTCACCAATGAAGTGTTGGATAATGTTGGCGAGCTGGAATCATATTCATTCACTGATGGTTTCTAAGGGTACCATCAGATCCATATCGCGTTAGACGATAGGAGTAAGATGACCTCCACAACTGCGTGGGGATGCTTCCAGTATACAGTAATTCCTTTTGGATTGAAGAATGCGCCCACAATATTTTCGCGCGTAGTCACCGCAGTGTTCAAGGACTTCATTTAAAAGTTTTTGGAGGTATACTTTGACAATTGGATGGTGTTTGGGCTATTAAAACGCCATGTAGCTAGTTTGTGGTTGATGTTGGATACATGCCAGAGGTATCAGATCACACTAAACTTGAATAAGTGTCTATTTTGCATCCCTTTCAGAATCTTGTTGGATCATGTAGTATGCAGACAAGGATTAATGGTGGATCCAACTAAGATTGTGGTTATAATCAATTTGGAGGTGCCAAGAAGTGTTAAACAACTATGCATAACGATGGGGCATACTAGTTATTATTAAAAGTTCGTCAAGAGTCATGCCCAGATTACCATGCTGATGGAAAAATTGTTGAAGAAGGATGCTACATTCTCTTGGAATGAAGAATGTCAGCAGAGCCTTGATGTGTTAAAGGAGAAGATGGTCACTGCACCAATCCTAGTCTTCCCAGATTGGAAGAAGGAATTTCATGTGTATGTGGATGCGCCATGTATTGTGCTAGGAGAAGTATTGACATAGGCCAGTGAGGGAGAATTGGATCAACCTATTGCATTTGCAAGCAGGAAGTTATCTAAGGCTGAGAAGAATTATTTGACGATAGAGCGTGAAGGTTTCACTATGGTGTATGTGCTCCAAAATTTTATACACTACTTGCTAGGTCGACACTTTAAGATGTATACAGACCATTTTGCATTAAAGTACCTCGTCAACGAGCCTATGTTGGGGGCATAAATATGCAGATGGCTGTTGTTGTTTCAGGAATATGGTTCGAAGTTATTGTGAAGCCAAGGCCATTTAATGTAGGACCGGATTATCTATCTCACATTAAAACAGGGGAGAAGCCTACCAATTTAGAGGAGGGGTTTCCTAACATGTAGCTCTTTGTAGTGTGTATAGCAGACAATAATTTTGCAGGCATCATAGACTTTCTAACTACAGGAACGGCTCCAAAAGGGTACACCAACCAACAAAAGAAGGAATTAGTGGTACACGCAACATATTTTTCTTTTATTGCAAGTCACTTGGGAGAGAAGAGAGAGAAAGGTTATTATGCTGAGATTTTTCCCCTGACCAGGTCTAAAGTCCCTTGTGCCTTCTTCACTTCCCCCATTTGTCTAGGAAACCTTTGTTTCCTTGTGTGTTGATGTTCATCCACCATTTATGACATCATGGAGAGAGTCATGGAAGGAGTTTGTTAAAGGCTTGAGGCTAGAACATATCTGGAAGGAAGCTTTGCTTGGAGCCTGCTGAAGGTGATTCAGGTGAAAATATTCCTTTTTATGTACTTTATTTGTCTATAATAAAAGAAACACATGTCTTGGTTCCCAAAATGAATCTTCTTTATGTTAATGATATTCATGTTTAGAATTCATATGTAAATGGTTGTTTGGATTTCATAACTAACTACCTTTCTTTATAACATGAAGATGGTTTCTTTATAAGGTTTTGTCCATATACTACTGTGTTCTTTGGAATTGGTTGTTTGGCAGGACAAAAGAGAAGAAGGGAACTCCAAGAATGGTTTGGACCCTAAAGGCCTTCTCAAACGTAGGACCTAAGGTACGTACCCTTTACAATAGAATTTTCTTATAATATCATAATGGCTGTGTGAATGTGTGCTTCTTTGAATAGACAACTTTCAGTCTGCTAGGGTTTCAACCCAAAAAGCCTAGGGGAACATTTCCCTCCATCAGGATTCCATCAACAAGTTCAAAAGGAGCACGAAAGGGCATGGCATGATTGGCACATCAAACTATGCACCTTCAAGGTAAACGATTTAGTTTTATTATATGACAGCAAGTTTGATAAATTTCCTGGAAGATTTTAGATGCATTGGCTGGGGCCATATGTGATCAAGAAGATTACCGATGGTGGAGCAGTTCATATTGTGAAATTGAATGGATATCCCTTTCTCAAAGTAAATGGTAGCTAATTGAAGCCATACATTTGGGATTCGGCCAGATGACTATATGGCAGTAGCACACTCTTAGCGCTCTAGGTAGCTGCAAGGAGAAATGGGACTATAAACTACACTTCCTGGGTTGTAGAGTTGCATGATGAGGGGTCTGCAAGGAATAGAAGGGTGTCACAGTGTCAGCAGACACGCAAAGAGAGATGTGCTATAGGATGAGAGACGCTGCAACATGGTCAGAAAGTGATCGATACCATCATTGTTCATGATTTTACAGTAAGAAAATGACTAAGAGGAGCGGAGGGGTAGAATTTAAGGCTGAATTTATGAGCGAGATCTTTGAAAACCTGCCACCAATCTACCATTTATGAGGGGATTTTGGGGGGAATGGTCGAATTGGAATTCGAATTTGCCTATAAATTATAGATGGCAGTCCAACAAGTGACACTTTTCATTCTGAGATTTTATGTGTTATGTTGTCTCGTGTGCATGAACTAAGTGTTCTTTGAGGACTTAGTCGCTAGTTCTGTATTTGAGAGGTTACCTGAGGAAACACAGCAGCTTATTAATATCTTCATGTCTACACTAGATAAGACTGTTAGTGACAGAGGGTTTGTTTCATATGAGGTAGCTTCGCACAAGTTCATATGAGTAAGTATGAAGGTTCCAGCAGCAGTGCCGAAGTCGTTGAGGTCGTCTAGGCGGAAGCCTACGCTAACAAGGGAGGTCCCTAAGCCAAAGAAGGATAAACAAAAGAATACACTGTCGGTGTGTGAGACACCAAGGAAACATTAGAGAAAAGAAAAGCCCACCGTGCAGGAGAATGGAAATGTAGTAGTCCTAGGGGCTGAGGAGGGTGTAAAGGACATTGATATTGAGGGGTAGACTAGATTTTGAAGCTTCCAGAGTACATCCCTCCATGCTAGGGTAAGGTGAAGGTATTGAATGACCTAGATGAAGGAAAGTTTCTCCTTAACACACCCCTGCTACCAGAAAACATAACGTTTGAAGGTCCACACTTGGCGTGCATCCCACATCTGAATCTTGAAGATTGGGACTTCGGAGACACTAAGAGGTTCCCCCACATGGCTACTGATAATTTCATGAAGTGCATATTCTACAAGGAGTCTGGTGTCGCCATGTTGGAGCCAGTGGAATGAATTTTCAGGGTAAATAAAGCAAGATTGTTGAACCTGTTATGGGTGCCCCATTACCACAACACTCCCATAAATTTGATTGTTATCAAACAATTGTTGTTCCTAGTGCACGACGAGTGCCTATGGTTGGAAGATCCGATACCAATCATGGATATGTTGATCCATTAGATCACCTTTCTACCACATTCAGGATTGAATCTGGTCAAGGCATTTGGCGAAAAGATAGGTGAGCAAGACCTCACCGAGAGTATGAAGGAAAAGTTCAAACTTGTCAAGAAATCCTACAAGTATTCCATCTCTAGCATTACCGACCCCGCGATGAAGGTGGCCACCTAGATCTTGGTTGGAAAGATAATGAGAAAGTGCCACATGGATGAGGTGTCGACACCAGTTGTTTCATTAGTGGCCCAATGCACAAAGGGTGTACAATTCAACTCGACAAACTACCTATGCAGCGAGTTCCTTGCGAATTGCAAGGAGGAACAGGACCAAAGCAATATGTTTCATTATTCATGGATTTTACTGTCAATTGTGTTGGTCGCATGGAAGTTGTCGGAGGACAACCAATTTCATTCTATTGAAACATATTTTCTAGAAGTGGAAAATTCACATCATTGTGGGCTACCAAGGACGTTGAGTGGGTTCGGGAGAGAAAAGTTTTTTGGGTATTGATGGAAATGATCATTAATATGGCCATCAACCAGAAGCCATGGTTGTCACCAACTGTCTTTGAGCAGTTGTTTGGGTATGCAAAGTTCAAAGCGGACTTCCACTTTATTTCCATTAGTGTGTGAAAGGATTTAGAACAGAAGTGGTATGGTTTACCATATCTAGCGACCGATGATGCCATTACACCAGTCCTCGAGTGGTGGCTAGCAGACTAGTGCATAGCATCAGATTTGTCCACCGGGACTAGTAAGTCTGCGGAAAAGAAGAAAAAAGAAGTAGCCTGATTGAAAGTTCAGCAGTTGGTTGAAATGAGAAAGAAGGAGACCGAGGAGAAGGCATGCGTATAAGTGAAGCACGCTACCAAGGAACAAGCAGAGTAAGAAAAGCATGGCTCTGACAGGAGCCAAAATTCACGTTCACTAGAGACGGAGGAATAAGAGCAATCAGAATAGGGCAGTGGATATCTGGAAAGAACTCCCTTCTGGGTGAAGTGGAACAGGGAACAGGAAAAAGAAGGACCACGGAAGAAGACCAAGGTCTCTAAGTCATCACTCGACCTAATCACCTTAATAGAAGGTGACTTAGACGACATTGGTGACAAGGTAAGGGATACGACTGCAGAACTGCTGCAATAGTTTGAGCAGCAATAGAAGAAGGCACTTAATGCCATACAGATGTGTCTGTGCGAGTTGTAGATCCAAACAACTAGACTGCAGACAGGTGCAAGATGGAGCATCATGACATCAAATTGTTTGGCATTGGGGACCACTCAAGCTGCAGAGTTGGTCTTATCCTTAGATCTCTCGATAGTCGCACTGCCGAATGGAGCTTTGAGCGTGGAGGTGTAAGCTAAAAAGGCTACTAATATTGTGCTAAGGACTGTTGGCCTCAACTTGGCCGCACTCCCCAGTGAATTGCTTCACACCCTACAACCAGGTGTGATTGAAGAGCTTAAGGACCAATAATAGCGCGCGTTGAGTATGATCAGTGAGAAGAAAAACAACAACAAACATATATTCATTGAGAAGATAGTCGCACTAGAAGCGTGGAACAAGGTTCAGGAGAAGAATGATCACATCATATCAGTAGTAGCTAAATCATGTAGAACTGTTCCGGAACTGCATATCCCAGAAGAAGCATCATTGGAAGCCAAAATTCAGAAATTAGCCATAGGCATGCGCAATTCATAGACAAAGATGGCCAAGGTTCAGTTTGAGCTGAACCTGAAAATTATAGAGCTTGAGTTGAAGACACAACCTTCAACTCCACCAGAGGTCAAAGAATAGCATGAAGCTGCTATGAGGGATGGAGTCAATATAGTAGATGCCATAGTGGTGGAATGCACTGCGCTCTTCGAGAAGTCTATGGAGCTAATCATGAGTCTACACGAAGATCCTAACTTATAGAGGTTGAACACATAGGCCTATGAACTGAAATAGTAGTATGACGAAGCAAAGGTGACAACATGCGCCATCACTATGACGTAGATATTGGAAACGTTGCAAGAGGAAAAGAAACTGCAAGAATAGGTGGAAGCAACACAACGGAAAGAGGCAATCCTCAAGGCTAGATTGGGTTCTTAGTTGGAGGTGGCCTATGTGATCTCTACCACCATTGGGGAGAAGTTTTCTAGCCTACAGAGAACACAACAGAAGATACAGGAAGATAGTGCAGGACCAATGACCAAGCAGCTGGTGGAGCAGGTCAAGCAGGAAGCTACGCAGTGCATAGCTGAAGTTGTAGTGATGAAGTGAAGCTAGGAGGTCTTCACAGGAAGATCTCCACACCAGTAGAGTGACCCGAGGGTGAGTCACAATATTCTTTTTTGGGGTCTGTTGGGACACAGTCCCCTAAGTTCAATTTTGGGGAAAAGGCCCAAGTTTTGGGGCTGAAAGCCCAATTTTTTGTATATAAAGAGTAAATTCTCTGCAAGATGTGGTCATGAAGCGTATGGATGAAAAGTGTCATAAAGGGTTTTTACCCTTTGTTGATGTAAATTGTGTTAGCTTTAGTAGATCTACCCATGGTCCGTAGACCATGGGATTGTATAAAAAGGAAAGTCTCAGAGAGTCTAAGGCAAGTTTTTGATAGAGAAAGATATGAATGGTGGGTGAGTAGAAGTGATGAGCGAAGAGTCTTAGAGTAGAAGAGAGGATCCATAGTTATGTGCACAGAGGCCTAGAGTAGATTCCGCAGCCGAGTGCTCAAACCCTTGTAGTTGAGTGCGTAGGGTAGTTTGAGTCTATAAGAAGATCTGAAGCATTAATAAAGAGATTGTTCTAGAAATATCTCTGTTTTGTCCTTTTACTTCTATTATGAATGAATGCGATTATGTTATGATGAATAATGGGTTTATGTTTTAATGTTGTATTGATGTTCGAATCTGTATATTTTACATTGTTATAAGAACACAAGTAATAATATATGTTTATGCAAAGAATATCTTAATTCATGCTAAAGATATTAGACACTTAAGCCAATCTGGGTAATAACATACTTATGAGTGATTATAGAGGCGTGTAAGTGGTAGATTCACCTGTTTAGGGTCCATGAAAGATAGTCATAGACCTTCGCGAAGGTCTAAGGGTGATTAAGAGAAGTATATTTATAAGCCCTAAAAGGCTTATCGATCTACGCGAAGGCATAGTTAGGGCATAAAATAACATTACACTAATATGTGGGTGTGGAAATTTGGTTCTAGGATCCCCCCCTACTGCTTCGGGTGAGACTTCAGTCCGCACTTCGCGAATTGATGCTGAAAGGTCCATTAGTGTAGGGATATGTTTGGCTAACTTAAAGTTGAACCTAGGTCAGGACCCCCTAAGCCAACATGTGGAAAAGACAAGAAAGCTTGCGAAAGTCAGAAATTTAACAGATCTAGGGTTAAAAAGCTAGGAAACATTAAGAGACTAGAAAAAGAAGAAACCCTAAGTTGAAAAGCAAAGTTCACCCAGGTTTCTGGATCTCAGGTATAAAACCAGTGGAGTCACCAATTTTGTGATTGGCAAAAATCAGAAAATCCCCAGCGGAGTCACCAATTTTGTTGTAGTTTTTTCTTCTCAAAGATGTATGAAAAGAACCCACTTATGATTATGGATGAAAAACAATCTCTATAATATAAATGGCTGCTAAACATTTTAGATCTGTAGCAACTCATAGAAACAAAACCTGCCAAATTTTTTATCTAAGCCACAATCATTTTTAAACAACAAAAAGAAATAGTAATAACTCCAATCATCCAATGGAAACCAGGTATACAAAGAATAATTTTATTATAACACCCGTGAATGAAAAAGTAGATGTTACCAATCACCCTCTATGGGATAGGCTCTTGGATATCCTCAAAAATCTTCAGTTTGTGTAGAGTCTCTCTCCTCTATAATGTGTAAACCCAACAAAAATATGGTGCGTGACAATGAAAATAATCAGGGTTACAACAGTGAGTGCAATAATGAAAATAATGAAAAGTGAATAATGAATGGAAAACCATTCTATTTATAGAAAAATATTGAGTTATCCTTGAATAAGGAGAAATAATAAAATATTATTAACCCCATTCTTGAAATAACCACTTGGAATATTTTATTATTATTTTTAGGAGGGAAAAAGCATTTAACATTTATTTAGAAATAATAAATAAATAAATGATTTATTTATCATCTCAAGAAATTAGTTAAGGAATAATAAAAAAATAATGATTTATTTAATTATTCCTAAGGGATTTAGTCAAATTTGACAAAGAATAACAATTAATTATTCTTATAGAATTATTAGATAATTAATGATTTATCTGTTTATTTTTCATAATTGGGTCAAATATGGCAAGGAATAATAATTGAAAAATGGTTTAATTAATTATTCCTAGAAGAAAATCAAATAAGTAGTGATTTCTTTAATTATTCTTCTTGGGTTTAACTATAAATTACTTAACAAAGGTGGTTAATTAAGTAATTTCTCACAGTGAAAGAAATTTTACTATGGTAAAATTGCCTTTACATGGTGTACTACGATCCATCTAGTAAATTAGGCTAAATGATCAATTTTTTGGTGATAACAACCTAATAGGAATTCTCCACTATATTCAAATGAAAGAGGTCAATTTAGTTATGAATATCATATCTCAAGCCATTTATATATCTAGCCCCTTTCTTAACATTTTCATTATTGTGGCCTACTCTAATGTTCATCCTATATAATTATTTAGTGTACTTGATCACTATCATAGTGTTCTTCCTTAGAATTTGAAATTTCCTGAATAAGTTCAGTTGTTAATCCTTGGGCATGAATTTTATTTTAAACTTGGCCACCATTTGGTCTTAATTCTTAATCTTTTCCTTTTCTGTCTTCTTTATTGAAGAATTTAACTAGTTTTGGTCTTCATAAATGTATTTGAGTCTTGATGTAATGTATTTGTCAAAACAAAGAAAAAAAATTATTATTAAATAAATTAACTTATTAAAGCATGGGTTGCAGGCTTGGGTCAATTGGTTTTAGGTCAAAGCTTTGATTGAAGGCTTCTAGGTTTTATGTCAAGTGTCTGTGTTCATGTCATAATGTAAAAGAACCTTCCTGGGCTTCATTTGTCAAGAAATAAAATTATTTTAATGTAAAATAGGTCAATTAGGCTTCCTCCATAAAGTTGCCCTCAAACTGGACCAGTCGGCCTCATTAAGTGTTATAAACATATTTGGGCACTGCAACCCCAATCACATATGTCCATAAACCAAGGGCTTCTAATCCCCTCAAAGTGTTGTTTCATACCCTAAAGGAATAAGGTCAGCTGATTACATCATCTCCCAGAAGTTCTCCATGAAAAAATACTCAGAACCAATCAAAACATGACCATACAGAGTGCTCCATGCATAGGGTGCGATGCATATTGGAAAGCCCTTCTATAGGGTGCAATGAGCAAGAGCAGACAAATGGCAGAAGCATTGTGCTATGTGGAAACCTAGAGAATCTTCTAGGAACTTCTCATATGACACTTGCCTCTCTGAATTCGCCCAGGGATGAGTAAGAGATCTAAAATCTCCAAGTGGAACCAAGAACTATCAATGAAATGACACAAATAAAAATCCCAGAAGCTGACTCTCCTGTAAACATCTATATATGGATTTATCATCCAAGAGATCCAGAGGCTGGAATTTTGTAATTTTCAAGGAAGTGTTGTTGGTTTCTCCTTGAAGACATTGTTGGGTGATCTTCCTTTGTATGAGGTGAAGAGGTTTTTCATGTTGGGAGGATGGCACTGGGTCAGACCAATGGGTTGTAATCCTCTCTTCTACTACTTCTATCAATAAAGCTATTTGAGTTTTCCTCCATATTCTTGTATATCTCTGAATCTTGTATTGATATATGCATTTGTGTGGTTAATATACATCTGATCCTATATTTTTTATGGTTATAGATCTCTATTCTTTAATGGTATTATGCTTCTTTGACTCTACAGGTGTTCTTTGAAGCGGGAAAAGTAAGGAAGGAGTGGTGAATCTCTGTCAAAGGAGGGAGGAAACAAGCAAGGAGCCAAGCGAAAGACTAAGGTTGGTACTCTCTACTGCTCTCTCATCTATCTCTCATAAAGGAAAACACAAGTAACTTTAATCTGTTTGTTTCTAAGATAGCTACCTGTCCTAGTGGGACTAGCAGCTCTGAATAGACACTAGTTTTCCGATAAAAAAATGGCGACTCCGCTGGGGTGTGAATAGTTTGATTTCTTGTCTCTATTTGTTTGCTTCATAAACTACAGACGGACATGTTAGGACTCCAAATTAACCACTTTTGACCTTGTAATTTTGCTATAATATTACCTTCTTTAGTCCATAAGTTGAAAGCCTTGATTATATAATGACCTAATCATTCCAAGGTATGAAGTAACTCTCCTCATTACTATACGTTTAATCATTCATTACATATTCATGTTATCTTTATAATTAATCTTTGAGAAGCTAACCAAGTTGCTAAGTAACCGTTGAACTGTCTAAAGTCTGCAGAAATTATAGTTCGTAGTTGCTGCAACACCAGAAACAACAACTACGCAGTTGCTGCAACACCAGCAACAACAACTATCTAAAGCAGGGAAACCGTTATTTTGCAACAACTGGAACACCGGAAATGACAAGCGGAAACATCAACTATCAGAAGATCGGCAGAGCTCCATGCTGACACAGCACGATCAACAACTGTCCAGAAAAAGTAAAACACAGTTACAGTTGCTGAAACACCAGGAACAACATGAGTTTACTAAATCTGCAACAATGGTGAAGTGGCAAAGGATAGTACGAGGATTCCAAGAAGACGGTTGAGGTTTGTTTACCAGCTGTGTAATAGTAAGAGACCCAAGAAAGAATACACTGTCACACTGTTGTAATGGCATCCTGTAACAAGGATAGATTTCTTATTTTTGACAAAAAGGTTAAATTGAATGAACCATGACGGTCTATTGTAATAGATGTCTCCTCTATAAAGAGGAGACATCTACATTAGAGGGGGGGGAAGAAAAGGGAACAAGTTGTAAGGGAAATTTTGGAAAACAAAAGCATGTCTAAATCTTCATTGTAACTGGACATTTTGGCAGATGAATAAAGGATTGTTCTGAGCATCTAATTCAGCATCTGTGTTCTGGGGAATCTTGTGAGAGGGACAGGGCCCACCTTCTTCACAAGATTCACCCATTTATTTTCTGTTAGTGTGTGAGTGTGTTTGAATTCTGTAGCATTACCTCTGATAATTTCCTTTTGCTGATACTCTGTTTTGTTAGTTGCTTGATATTGTAAAAGAGTACTTCACCGGTGATTAGGAATTGCAGTGTGTATTGGCAAGTTGGTTACAGGGGCAGGTGCTGAACATCCTTACCCTGAGGATAGGGTCTTGATGCTCTGCTAACAGAGCAATCATTATTTTTCTTTGCAGATTTGTATCCTTAGTTAACTACTTTCATTTCATCTCTGCAATATATTTTAACTGCTATAACATAGAGTAAGGAGTTTGACAGAAAATAGAATTGTGTATACTATAGCTTTTAATTCTTTTAGAGTTAAGTACATACAGTACAAGGTCACCTTTGAAATAAAAGGACTTTCCTGGGTTAACAAATTAATGTTGTACTCGACTGTTTAGTCAATAAACAATTCGAGTAGCCAACATTTTGGCGCCGTTTCTGGGGAAGGCGACTAGAGATTTTAAAAGCATTAATGATTTCCTTTTAAGAATAACAGGTGCATGAGAGGACGCAGGAAACCTAATTTCACAGGTGGCAAAGGCGGGGGAGGAAGAAAGACCTTCATTGACGAAATTATTTCAAAGGCCGAGACATTACAGAGGACGAGTTCCCGGAGACCTCAGATCCAGTATTCCTCACAAATAGATAGATAGACAGAGGAAGTACTAGGACCTGAAAGGAAGTTGGAAGTACCAGAGCACACTGAGGAACCGGTAGAAGAACATGAAGAGACAGAAGATACTGAAGGTCAGAGCAAGCGATTTAGGAAAAAGACCAATGGAGGATAACAGAGCAGAAGGAAGGGGGGAAAACTCACTCTCTACCCTGGAGTTCCCTATTGGGGAGATCCCGAGAGGGGCAACCCCTATGAAGAACATTCCACTTTCAGCATTACCCAACTTTCATGGGTTATCCTCTGAAGACCCGGATGAATTCCTATTTGAATTTGATATACTATGTAGGAGTTATGATTATGTGAGCCCTAATCAGAAACTAAAACTGTTTCCAGCAACACTGAAAGGGAATGCGTTAAGGTGGTTTATGAGCTTAGGAGCTTAGGCAATCACTACCTGGGATCAGATGAAAGAAAGTTTTCTAGCCAAATATCAGGATTACTGCCGAACAAGAGAGAGGAAGGAAGAGTTGTTTAAAATGGTTCAGAAGGAGGACGAGAATCTGGAGGACTTTGTGGAAAGACTGCAGTATAATCTGCAGTGGTCTCACCACCCTACCGTGAGTAAAGATATTCTTAAAACAATACTATTGAAAGGGGTACGAGATGATTGCTTGGACATGTTGAATATGCTTGGAAAAGAGGACATTTCCAAGGAACCATTTGATGAAATTATCAACCTCTGTATGAGATGTTCAAGAGGAGCAGCAAGCAGACCAAAAAGCAGGGACAATGTATATTCAAGAGTCCAGAAGTCAGCAAGTGGAGGAGCAACACGGGCTGAAATAGGTAATTTGTTGGAAGAATTTAAAACTAAAATGTTAAGCTCTTTTGCTTCACAAATTGATGCCCTGCAGGTAAAAAAGAAGCAGGCAGAAGCAGAAGCTGCCCTGGCTATTTTCTGTTCTAAATGCATAGAAAAACACCCACTCAGGGAATGCCCACTAGACAAGGTACCACACTGCACGATCTGTGAAAAGGACCATGAGACCCAACAATGCCCCTCTCTGCCGGGAATAAAAGCAACACTGCAGTCAACTGAAGAAGAGGCTAAAGCAGTGTACCTGATGACACAGAGGAGGAAATGGCCACAAAGACAAGGTATGAATTCTAACACAGCATTTAGTCGTTGGAATAATCATTCTCCTTTTCAAACGAATTACCCACCCATGAACCAAATGCAGTACCCACCCTTTAATACGATGAATTTTCTACCCATGCAACAACCAAGTCTTCCTTTTCCTGATCCTACCATGTGGAATCCTTGGGCTCCCCAACAACCGTATTTTAATCAATGGAATCCGAACTGGGCAGCCCAGCAGATGCCATTTCCTCAACATCAACAATCTCTTTCCTTACCATCCAATACTCCTCCGAATAACCAAGCAATTAGAACACAGCTACCTGTGCAACCTAACCCCAACCCAAATAACAATAAAGCTCTGCAAGTAATTGATGTTCAAAATCAGCCTGTCTCCCCTATGCAATGTAACAATATCCATCTTCGTTCAGGGAGAATTGTTGAACCCATCATTGATGACATTAATGACTCTGATAAAGAGGAAGTTGGAAAAGAAAAACCAGCTAACAATAATGTTGAAACAGTTGAATCAACATCTAACAACAATGCTGAAACAGCAGATCCGCCATTCGCTGAACGTCTGGCTCTCACCAAAACACCTGAGCAACCTGCTTTTAACCTTTTAGGAAACTGTAGAATTTATATGTTAAAATTCCATTGTTGCAAGCGCTGAGAGATGTTCCCATTTATGTTAGGACTGTTAGAGATATCTGTATAAAAAAACCTGGAAGAAAAGCTAAGGACCCCCTCATAGTTCATGTGATGGGAGAACTGACTGCTTTAATGACATAAAAAGATCCCCTTGTGAAATATGGTGACCCTGGTCACCCTACAGTAACATTTCAGGTTCGAAAAACTTTTGTCTCTAAATTTCTAGTAGATTTGGGTGCTGCAATAAACATTATGACGCTTGAAACAACACAATTTCTGCAGTTAAAAAACTTTATTAGGGAAACTCCAACCATTCTAGAGCTGGCTGATCGCTCTACAATTAAACCTGAAGGAGTCATTGAAGACCTAATAATTTCTGTAGAATCTTGGAATTACCCAGCTGATTTTGTGATGTTACAAACTAAAACAAAGTTGGGGGGTCATCCATTGATTCTAGGAAGACCTTGGCTAGCTACAGCAGATGCTTTCATCAGCTGTAGATCATGATCAATGACCATCTCTAATGGGTAGGAAACCAAACAGCTTACCCTTTATCCTCATGCTACACCCATGATTAATAATGACAACTCTGTATGGGTAGATTATGAGGATGAAGAAACCCAAACTATCTTGACTATCGGACAAGCTTTAACTTTCAAAGATTCTACCGAAGATGAATTAATCAGTAGCTTCATTTTTGAACCTTCTTCAGTCAGCCCAGAAATGCATAATCACTTCACTGCAATCTTGGAATCTGAATCTCAGCAGAACCTGGAAAGTGAAAATTTATCTCAGACAATAGCAGGCAGCTCCTCCAAAAGTACAACAATAGAAATTGAGCCTAGTAAAACATTAAATATAAATCCTAACTTAACTGATAATGAAAAACAACAGTTAACAAAGTTACTCCGGGAGAATAAAGAAGCATTTGCATGGGATTATACAGACATGAAGGGGATTTCTCCTGAGCTATGCACCCACCGCATTTATATTAAAGAAGGATCCCGCTCAGTCTGTCAACCCCGGCGATGGATGAATCCTAATTTAAGGGAAATTGTGAAGGAAGAACTTCAAAAACTGTGGAATGCAGGATTTATATATCCTATATCTGATAGTGAGTGGGTTTCCCCACTTGTAATTGTACCCAAGAAAAATGGAAAATGGAGAGTATGTGTGGATTACAGAGCTCTAAATAAAGCCACCTAAAAAGACCATTTCCCTTTACCATTCATTGATCAGGTATTAGATAATTTGGCAGGTAAGAAATTCTTTTCATTTTTGGACGGATTTAGTGGATACAATCAGATTAATATTGCACCCCAAGACCAGGACAAGACCACGTTTACTAGCCCATGGGGGACCTTTGCTTACAGGGTTCTTCCATTTGGGCTATGTAATGCTCCAGCAACATTTCAAAGAGCAGTGATAGGGATTTTTTCTGATATGCTAAATGATTCCTTAGAAATATTTATGGATGACTTTACTCCTTATGGAGTGACTTTTGAGGATGCACTGCAGAATCTGGAAAAAGTACTTAAGCGATGTATAGAAGCACACCTTGCCTTAAGCACTGAAAAATGTCATATGATGATGAATCAAGGTATTGTATTGGGTCACTTCATCTCATTCCTAGGAATTCAAGTCGATCTAGCCAAAATACAGGTAGTTCAGACCCTCCATATCCCCAAAAAACATAACTGATGTAAGAAGCTTTTTAGGATATGCTGGATATTATAGAAGATTTATCAAGAATTTTTCCAAAATAGATTCTCCTTTATTTGTGTTATTAACGAAAAATGGTGAATTTAAGTGGACTGATGATTGTGAAAAAACATTTAATGAACTTAAACATCAGTTGTCTACAGCTCCCATTTTGAGAGGACCTGATTGGGCACTACCCTTTCATATATCCTCTGATGCCTCAGATACTGCAATTGGAGCTGTCTTGGGCCAAGAAGAAAATAGTCTTCCCTATGCTATTTATTTTATCAGTAAGAATATGACACCAGCTGAACTGAATTATACAGTCACTGAGAAGGAATTCCTAGCAGTCATTTATGCTATCAATAAGTTTCAACATTATATTACTGGCTATACTACTTTTGTGCATACTGATCACTCGGCCACTAAATATCTAATGAATAAATCAGCTACAAATGCTCGAGTTACCATATGGTTATTATTATTACAAGAATTTGACATCACAATTGTAGATAGGCCAGGAAAAGAGAATGTAGTTGCTGATTTCCTTTCTCGATTAAAAACTGATGAAAATATTCTAGTAGATGATTCTTTTCCTGATGAATATTTATTTGCAGTATCTGCTCACTCACCTTGGTATGCAGACATTGCCGACTATTTAGTTGCAGGAAAATTACCATCTAACCTATCACACAGGGTAAAAAGAAAGATCATTGAGCAAAGTGCTAGGTATAGCTAGATAAGCGGGTGTCTTTTCCACACAGGAGTCGATCAGGAAATCCAGAGATGCATTGGTGAATATGAAATTTATGATGTGTTAAAAGCTTGCCACGATGGCCCTTGTGGAGGGCAATTTGCAGATAAAAGAACAACACACAAGGTACTCAAGCTGGGTTATTATTGGCCCTCACTCTTCAAAGATGCAAGGAAATATGTGAAGGCCTGTGATAGCTGTCAAAGAATGGGCCAGCCTAATCACAGGGATGAAATGCGACTCAATCCCCAGGTAATTCTCGAACCTTTTGAGAGATGGGAATTAGATTTTATAGGTCCCATTAATCCCCCATCCAATCAAAGAGTGTACATACTAGTGTGCACAGATTATATGAATAAATGGATAGAAGCTAAGGCACTCCTTAAAGCTAATGAAGAATCAGTACTAACATTTTTATTTGAAGAGATCTTTGTTAGGTTTGGATTGCCTAGAGAACTAGTCACGGATGGAGGACCTCCTTTCAACTCTCATGGCTTCAAGGATACACTTCAGAAATATCATATTAAGCACAAAATGGCTACACCTTATCACCCCTAGGAAAATGGGCTAGTAGAAAGCACCAATAAAGTCGTAGAAGCCATCTTGACAAAAGCAATAAAGGAGAATAGAAGGGACTGGTTTCAAAGGTTGCCTGAGGCATTATGGGCCTATAGAACTACTTGGAGGAATACTACGGGCTTTTCACCCTATGAATTAGTTTTTGGAAAAAAATGTTGTTTTCCCTGTAGAGTTTGAAATCAAAAATTTAAGAACTGCTTTAGCTGTTAACCTTGACTTGACTGATGCATAGACAGCCAGGTTGCAGCAGCTTCAGGAATTGGACGAGAAGAGACTGGATGCCATCCATCAAACAACCATGATACAACAACAAAGAAGTAGGTGGCATGACAGAACCATCAAGAAAAAGCAGTTCCAGAAAGGTAACTGGGCTCTACTCTATGACTCCCGTTTTGAGAATTTCCAAGGTAAGTTAAGAACAAGGTGGTTAGGGCCTTATGAAGTAGATGTTGTTTTTCCAAATGGGACAGTAAGACTTTTAACGATTGATGATAGCAGAACACCACTACTAATGAATGGGTATCGACTCCGTTTGTATCAATGACCTGTTTCTAAAGAAGATTTTAAAGCTACTTGCATGGCAGATATACAGCTTTCCTAGGGGAACTTGCTGTCCCTCAAGGAACTTAAATTTCTGTTCATTTATTTATTTTTTAGATTAGATATTCTTTTCAACTAATAATCCTTGCCAAGGGTTTCCATATTACAATTCATTATTTTGCAGATCTTAGTTTTGGAAAATGGCTGAGAACAAAAACTTCAAAAGAATCACTTTGCGGACGTGGGAATGTTTTTGGACCATAAATCAGTCTTTCACTGTTTCCCGTTGCTGCAACACCATTTCCCGTTGCTGCAACACCATTTCCTGTTGCTGCAACACCATTTCCCTTTGCTGCAACACCATTTCATGTTGTTGCAACCCAACTCCCCGTTGCTGCAACACCAATTCTCATTGCTACAACACCATTTCCTGTTGTTGCAACCCAACTCCCTGTTGCTGCAACACCAACTCCTGTTGCTGCAACACCATTTCCTATTGTTGCGACACCATTTCCCGTTGCTGCAACACCACTCTTGTTGCTGCAACACCATTTCCCGTTGCTGCAACACCAACTCTTGTTGCTGCAACACCATTTCCTGTTGTTGCAACCCACTCCCCGTTGCTGCAACACCAACTCCCATTGCTGCAACACCATTTCTTGTTGTTGCAACACCACTCCCCGTTGCTGCAACACTAACTCTCGTTGCTGCAACACCAACTCCCGTTGCTGCAACACCACTTCCCGATGCCGTAATGCCTTTTTCAGTATTTCTCTGATTTATACTAAAAAAGCACCAATTTCTCCACTTCAGTTCCCAAGAAATGAATTATTTGCATGAAATATACCATTTCCTACCAAAAGAACTAGCCATACACTATGATGATTACAATCCTCCACTATTACTTCCCGTCAGAAATAAAACCGCTAGTATTCTCATACTCTTAGACCCGCTTTTAATCCAGCAAAAGACAAGATAAGAATTTTCGACGCAGCAACTAAAAAGGTAAAATATAAAGGTACGCATGATTATGCATGGATATTAAATAATAGTTAATGTGGAGACGTTGATAGGACTACCGAATAATTGTACTTCCAATCATATCACTTAGCCGTAGCTTTTGGGGGGGGATTACCAAAGCACTGTCATAATTGTATAGCACGCCAACTTCCGTCGCCCTTAACTTTCCTGGTAATATGTAAAAGTCACCTCATCGTGTCATGTTACCATTTGCAACAGTTTACTCTGGACTGAACTCGGAAACTCGACTCTGTACTGAGAATTCTCACTGAAACAACAGCTATGGGAGGAAATCTCATCACATACGAACCTGGCACAACAAAAATTCTTGAGCTCTATCCCGAGGCCTACCAAATCTTCCTGCAAGTGGGATGGCTAGATTATTTTAGGAGACTCCCAGATTTCGACGCACAACAAGTCCTTGAGATTGCATGCAATCTAACAGAGGGGATTTCCGTCGTTCAGGGAGTACAAATCCCAGTCATAGAGGAAGTCATAGCCCAAGTTACCGGGCTACCAGCTAATGGCACGCGTTGGTTCAGTAGGAAGCATCTGATCCTCAACGCGCAACAAGATTTTCTTCAACTAGGTGAGCAGGTGGAACCCAAGGGCAGAGGCGTAGCACTTCAATCACTACCTCAACCATGGCCGAAAGTTGATGAGTTTGTAAAGCAATACCTGACATGCGAAGGCCAGTACCAGGTAATTTACCACCACGCTTTCGTCTTGTTGAATCACTTGAAGCATGGTCAGTTGATAAATATTCCATACTATCTATTGGGATGTCTTAAAAATATGTCACGTTACACTGTCAACGCAAAGCATCCGCTCCATTCCTTGAAACACCACCGTCTATCTCAATTATTGATAAATAGAGGCCTTGCCTTAAATAACCCCCCTCCCCTCATTAATCCCCACCAAGAGGAAGAAATCCCTCAGCCAAAGCAGGAAATTCGTCATCAACAAGAGGAAATCCCTCACCAATTTGAGGACATACCTCAGCAGGATGAAGGAATTCCTCAGCAAACTGAAAAAACTCCCCCACAAGTTGCTGAAAATGTACAATCAGCAGTAGAAACACCCATGCAAACGACCCCATCCCCCAATAAAACCGACCCATCCACTCCCATACTTAGTATTTCTACCGACGACTCTGATGATAACATCCCTATTACCCTTCTCAAACGAAAGAAGCAGCAGAAAAATGAAACCCCACAGAAAAGAAGAAGAACTAGGGCTTCGGTCAAGACAGCTGTTATTTCCACCACTGCCCCTATTTTAAAGGAAGCTAGCCGAAAAAGACAAATATCTGAATTCCCTGCTTCTCTACCAAAGCGAAGGACTCGGTCGTCTGAAACATCTAAATCCCCTAGCTCCACTATCCCCAGCTCTCCACCCATCATGTTAAGAACCCGTACTTCCACCAGCCCTGAACACTTCCCTTCCTCACCCTCTGGGGCTAAGATGCAGAGTGTTCACAGTTTCGTGACATTATCTTTTGAGGTAGCTGTCACACAAGAACCAGTTGCCGACACCCAAGGTAATATTGGCCAAGTGGTTGCGACAGAAACAGCCACTACCCCACCAGGTGACACACAAGAACCACCTGTTGGGGGTATAAATGATCAAATGAGTGCTGAAACACAACCTCTGTCTCCACTAGAACTTGCAACTCCACAAGCTCAGCCTACCATATCTGCCCTGCAGGAAGAAATTGAATTTCTAAAATCCCAAATTCAGGATTATCAGGAGGAAATAATAAGGGTCAAAGAAGCTTATCAAAATGAACGCAACCTGCACATTTTAGCACAGGTAGCATCTGCAGCAGAGAAGAGTAAAGAGAGTGAATATATGTGCACTAAGTGTGGTGAGCTCTACACTCAAGCAGGATACAAGATAATTGCAGTACCAGTGACTGGAGTCATTCCAGAACCTTCTGCTGTTGTAGAACCTGCTGTCACACAAATTGCAGAAGCAAAAACAGAACCACCACAACCCTCTGTTGATATAGAGCAACCTGCTGCAACACAAGAACCAGCAGGCTCTCCAAAAACTGAGGAAACTGAGCAACCTGCTGTAACACAAGAACCAACAAGTTCTCCAAAAAATATACAGGTGGAAACAGAGCAACCTGTTGTAACACAAGAACCAGCAGAATCTCCAAAAAGTGTAAAGAAAGAAGTAGAAGAACTTGTTGTAACACAAGAACCAGCAGGCTCCCCAAAAATTACAGAACAAGAAAGAGAAGAACTTGTTGTTATGTAGGAATCAAAAGCAAATGACCAAGAAGACATAGAATCACCCCGGCCTACCCAAATTGTTATGGAACAAGAAGAAGAAGAATTGGCTATTACACAGGAATCAACAGGAAATGGAGAAGAAGACATAGAACCACCCTAGCCTACTCAAATTATCACAGAACAGAAAATTCTTGTTGATGCCTATACACAAACTGAATCTCCCTCTGTCAGCGATGCATGCATAGAGACCGCTAGTTTTCAAGAATTAAAGGCAGTATGGTGGAGAGAATATGAGTTGTCACAAGGGAAAGCATTCCAGCAACAAAAGGGAATCTGGTTCAATTATGCATATAAGAATTGGGAAGCACTTGAGCAGTCTAGAGCTCAGTATAAAGAAATTAAGGAACTAAAAGCTAGACTGTCCCAGATTTTTGATTTGGTTCAAAGAATACTTGCTACAAGAAAACCTTCTTTCAACTATGCAGCATTTTTGAGGGAACGACTAACATTCTTACAGATAAAGGCAGTTAGAGATGGTAGACCTCATCAGGTGATTACATCAGAACAATTTATTGAAACCTTTGCAGAAGCACCCACGAATGATCATAATTTGTTGTGTGAGCTTTATCTCCACAACGAAGCTATGTCTGAAGACAGAAAAATGAATATACTCCCTCTTGTTGGCGACATACAACTCGGAGCTTTCATTTCCTTTCTAGCCAACCAACTCACTTGGAAAAACGCTTTCACCTCAGCACAACACAATGAACAGAATTGCCTCCTGTGGATTAGGGCTGAACCCCAAAATGTAGCTACTTTCATTGCACAGCACCAAAGACTTTTAAGTGAACCTGGAATGACTGATCACATTAGGAAACTACAAGTAGTGGTCTTGCGAGATTGCCAACACTATGTGAAAACAAAGACACCTTTGGCTATTAAAGCCAACAACCTATTCTGGGAAAATTGTCCCAAGGAAAGAAAGGAGTATCATCCCTACAATCCGCCCAATCTACAGGCAGCAATTTCAAGGGTACCTTACTATGTTAGATGTATGGAACAATGTGCTGAAAAATGGATTGGCTACAGATTTAAATTTCCCCTCTTATGGTTATCTAGTCAGCAATACAAGGGTCAGTTTAGATCATCCAAAAAGGAAGAGGTGGCAGCATGAAGGCAACTAGAGAGTGTCTGTGGGTTCAGAGATAGGTTTGATAACACTTTCCATAGCTACTGTATCAGTAATTTACACTCTTCATCCTAGTACTCCGACTCAGATTCAGAGTAAGCATGGCATGAGGACATGCAACCCTTTCAGTTGGGGGGGATGTTAAGACTCCAAATTGACCACTTTTGACCTTGTATTTTTGCTATAATATTACCTTCTTCAGTCCATAAGTTGAAAGCCTTGATTATATAATGACCTAATCATTCCAAGGTATTAAGTAACTCTCCTCATTACTATGTTTAATCATTCATTACATATTCATGTTATCTTTATAACTAATCTTTGAGAAGCTAACCAAGTTGCTAGTAACCGTTGAACTGTCTAAAGTCTGAAGAAATTATAGTTCGTAGTTGCTACAAACACAGCAACACAACTATCTAAAGTAGGGAAACCGTTATTTTTCAACAACTGAACACCAGAAATGACAAGCGGAAACAACAACTATCAGAAGATCGGCAAAGCTCGACTGACACAGCACGATCCAGCAACTGTCCAGAAAAAGTTAAACACAGTTACAGTTGCTGAAACACCAAGAACAACATGAGTTTACTAAATCTGCAACAATGGTGAAGAGGCCAA